>CM057344.1:153279339-153716318 GCA_030015575.1 Agapanthus africanus | reverse complement strand
CCCCACTAGCAAAATATCCTTAACTTGACAAAATAAATTAAATGCACCATGAAATATCCTACCCACTCCAATTAATGCTCACGAATTACCCCAGCCCACCAAAGCCCACGAAATCCTCACAAAATCAACAGATGAAAATTTTCCAGCCACTAAATTTCCATGCAAACAAAAAATTAAGCCAAAAAGAATAACTCACACTTCATATTAAAATATTAAACTAAATATTTAAATCGGAAGAAAAATGGCAACTTCAAAAGGTAATGTTGTAACGGATCACAAGAAAACCCCTCATTTGTATATACATATCTGCATTTGTATTCCGACTTAATAAGAATACAACGAGATGAAAATATTCTAACAATCTAATACTAGGATCCGGCTTAAACCAAAGCCCACTAGTATGATCCGTCCGATCATGATCCATGCACGAGTGCACGTATATGATCGAACCCTTCCATAAAAACCATACGGCCTCTACAACGTTTCACCCGAACTAGAGAAACTCTCTGTGTGGAACTCTAAAGACTCGTCAATACGCTGGCAGTGGGTTTAACCATAAGCATGTCAGTGGCACTAGCTGTACGTAACAGCTACCCAGGTATTGAGCGAATGGGAGGCCGACGAGCGAACTCATTCTGAAACTCTACTGAGCCTATCTGTGACAATCTCCGTACAGTCCGGTCTGTTCGTCTCAGAGTATCGCATATCGGGCCTAGGGGGATGGTAAACGTCAGACCCCTAAAAGAGGTATAAGTCGTGTCGGAGTGTAGCCCAGAACATCTTGAGAAACTACTGGAATACCTACCGGTAAATCTCACTTTTCTTGGTCAAGGACTTTGTGTAATGGCTCTCCAGACACAGCGCGATATCAACCTCCAATACCGGGAGAGACGAATCATGTCTAACCGCCACTGCCTCCAAGTGCTTCGGGACTGCACCCAACTACTACCTGTTTTCACGACTCCTTTGAACCGTGGTAAGGTAGCAATCAAAGAACCACACTTGAGGCAAAATAGCAGTGTCAAGTCAACGGACTAAGCTGTACTCATGTCACATGGGAACTTCTCCTGACGGTAGGTATAGTACCAACCAGCAGTGCCCCTGCGAGTTCATCCGGTGTAATCATAACCCAATGAGCACATGTATACTATCTTAGGTGAACCAACTAACACCAATAGCTTGTGAGACCAGCCACCGCCCCTCGTCGGGGTCTCGATCTGTATACACTAGTTTACTTATAGAGTATCGATGCCCAGTCTCGAAACTCCCATGACTAGGGACACTTTAAGGATGTGCTTATAGACTATCCAACTCTCACGTATATGATCGCCATCATACCGCTGGTAGTCAAGCAAGAATCCTATGGGCTCTATCAACGTGTAATAGTGATCTGTAATATCACCTGAAGCATGTACACGATGATAAAGACAAACCAGATAGCATACTATCATCTCGAGTAAGACTGTTCTACCGGTATAGGTCCCCCCTCAATCATTGCAATCACGTGCCTGCGATCCAATAATTGACTTTGAGGGCACTATATCCAACAATCTCCCACTTGCACTTAAGGCTAATTATTGCGATGTCGCATACTCACAGCCAGTGTGATACCAAACACCCAACTCCTCTACTAATCAGTTTCATAAAGCTCGTTTGTGAAACTATTGCGTTCGAGTAATAGCCTCAGTGAGTGGATCCGCCTTGATATTTCTTTCTATGCCTCTCTTAATCTCAAGTTCGCGGAGAAAGCTATCTCCTGAAATGAGCAATAACTATCTTAGAATATGTCTGGATGTCTGATGGGACCCAGTTCACAAATGAACTCCAAATCCAGTAAACTTCTTAGATTGTATCGTCAACTGAACTTAATCAGTATCCTGCGCCATGCTACCCTCAGTATCCGCTTGGACCACCTGTCCAAATTACCGCTCCTCAAAAGAGGGTAAACTATAACTCTGACAGTCACTCTATCATCCAGGTCACCTTAGAAGCCTGGAATGATAACCATCTCCCGAAGGAGGCTGCCGTTATCAAATCCCTAGAACATCCACTTATGTTCTAAAACTGCTTCCGAACGTTTTTCCAGGATTGGATTAATATCGACTTATTGCAGCTAGTGCAAAAAAAACATCTAGTGTGGTCCTTGACATCTCATGGTTGACTCAATTACCTAAGCAAGTGATATGCCAATCATGCACATCCCTCTCCCCTTTAGTCTGTAAGACACTCCAGAGAGGGTGACTCCATCACCTTCAGGTATACTACAGTGCCAGGAGTCGTCCATTCTAAAACACTTTTAGAATACCGTCTAAGTACCCAGATTGGGAAAGTACCCAAATCTAGATCTAAAACTATAAATCTAGTAACCAGAATGCCTGATATAATATCCATATCCATTGTGGAGAAAACACTGTGTGACAACACTGTGTGACAACCACAGTATAACCGATCGTAGTATAGGAATTTCACTTCCTACAAAGTGTATGTCATCTATATACCAGGACATCACACCCCAATACCTTCTTAACAGATCCATCTCCTATTATGATGAAGTCAAAACCTATGACTGTCACATCAAAAATAGATGATCTATCTCCGCTATACCTGCTTTAGTTTATAAATAGACATAAACTACTTGTCCACTATGCTTCCGCTGCTCCCACGGACTACAACAACCCTATGGAAGAGTCATATACACGTGCACTTCTAAAGCTAGTTTAGAACAACGCTATACTCATCCTCCTGCCGGGTCTCATAGTATAGGACAACAGTAGTGTTAGGTTTGGGTAAACAAGAACCTCCCTGCCACCGTCTTTGAGGATACCGAAGTACCTCTCGGGCGCCTGAGGTTACCCACCATATCTGCGGAGTAGCTAATGGAATGTCAAACCAGATTGAATCTTTAGGTTCTTATCAAATTTTCAGTAATTGTTTGCGGTTCTGGAATCACTTCCAGTTCTACCATACTCCCACTATTGTTTTCTGAAAAAGTCTATTTTACTAAAACTGTGGTGAGTCAAGAACAATATCACTATTGATCTTCCAGATGGTAGAAAGTTAACCCTCGTCATAGGCTGGGATAACCCACAAACTGCCATTACAGAAACGTGCCTTGAGTTATCCAAAGTCTGGTTTTAAGCATAAGCCGGAAAACTCCATATACATTAACATCGTTAAGATATGATCCGTTCTATATACAATATAGAAACAAAGACACTGATTTAATTGGAACCAGATTCAAATCATGCAGCTGTCTCCAGTGCATGTCAACTAAATGGAGAGAGGCCGATCAGCATTACTTAACTTAGGAATGCATCCAGGTATGAGTAACCTGAAAGAGAAGCAAGTTCTCAAAACCATTACTATCAACTGAATACCAAACACAAGTATATACATCTTCGATCACCTTGAAGAATCCTGATACTTGCATCACGTGGTTCTCTACTTTATTCTTGTACCTATAACTTATCAAAACTTAGACCTTGTATTTCTACGAAACACTTGTCTAAGAACTAGAGAAGTCATAAGTAAACAAAATATAGTACGGGGACCAACCTCTCTGTCCTAATGGACACTGGAAAATATACAATACTTTGTATAAGTCCCATGAGTTGAATGACTCAAACCCTTTGCGTCGTAGGTTGAAAACTGTACTATGGCTAAGAAGAATTACACCACTGTTTAATACTCCTTACCTAACCATCAACTGATATAAGTAAATGTCATGGACATAATTTCAAAAAGTTATATCTTACTTTATAAAATAAATGTACAGATATATCAGTTTGAAATTGGTGCATAACAATGGATATTCAAAACCAAATATTTTCCATCCGGCAAAAACCCAGGCGATTTCCTCAAATATCACCAATTACAATGAATCCCGATATAATGAGAATGATCACCTAATTCCCAATAACTTAATCCCACTCATCATCTGTAAAATCATACAGATGTGAGAATCTAACCTGGTAAATACATACCCTGGAGTAAGGATCTAATTGGGAAATCAGTTTTCTATTAACAACGCATAGTGAATCTAAAATATTAAAATGTTTCGTAGGGGTATCCGGATATTCTTAGTAATTCCTCTTCCATTATCCAGTTCATGACTGTAACCGTATATTTCCTTGCCATCTCTCTAAATCCTTTATTTGTCTTTACTCATTACCTTCTGTACACCCCCTTAGGCTAAATGGTTTTCTTCCTTCCCTACCGTTCGGCACCAGCCTATGGTTTCGAAGAAAACTATCCAATAAGCATAATAGGTGTACTCTCCTAATCCTAGGAGTACTCGCAAGCTGAGAGAAGGTGATGATAAAAGACAACTGAATAAACCTTATTCTATTTCTCTTGAACCGGAAAAAAGCAAAGGTGAAGTAGGAGTGGCGATGAAATACGCGGTTTGGTCGTGAATGATAGTAGTCGCAATTTACTTTGCCCTCTTTCTAATCCATTTATTTTGTCTTTACTTATTACATTCTGTACACCATATTTAGGCTAATTGGTTTTATTCATTCCCTACCGTTCGGCACCTGCCTATGGTTTGGAAGAAGACTATCCAATAAGCGTAATAGGTGTACCCTCTCCTAATCTTAGGAGCCCTCACAACCTGAGAGAAGGTAAAAGGAAAAGACAACTGAATAGTCATATTCATTCTCTCCAGAACTAGAATCCATCCTCGAAAAAGTTCATTCGAGTTCATATGTAACAATACGATGGATTTATCCAATAGAAGTGGATGTTCGTAGTGATATGGGGTGTTCTGGAGAAATGCAAAGGGTAAAAGAAAGAGTGGCAATGATGTATGCAACTCAGACAATCCAAAAGCCAGTGTTTTAAGAAAGTTCAGTTAACTTGGTTACGAAGTTATAGTCTAGGTTCGGGGCATGGTCGCAACCAAAGAGAGAGAGAAAAGAAACACTCTGCGTGCACTCTAACCTAGATTAGAATGGTTAATCATTTTATCTAATCAGGATGTCTCCCACTGTAATCTCAAATTCTCCTCCAAACCTGAAAGAAGAATTAGTCGAGATCAACCGAGGAGTAAACCAACTCATCAGTGGGATCGGGATCCAACTATCATCGCATGATAACGTGATGGAATCCGCTCACGTTATCACACTCCAGAAGGTATACGCATGCCTGGCAAGTTTCAGTTTCTTTAGAAACTCCCGATGTGATTTTTACCCCATGCACTTATGACCTTGATGAAGGCCACCATATCATAAGTCACATGTCAAGTTATATCCGTCATTATCCAGGTTAATTTGAACCCACCCGCACATACTCTTGACGAAGGACAAAATAATAGTATGATTGTCCCAAACCAACGCATCTATCTATGCAACAAAAAAGTAACAAATAGCTACCATACACTATGCCTTGATGAAGGCCAACATACATAGCATGAATACTAAGTGCTACATGTCTGAAATGATGGATGACTACGAATGATTTTTGGCGAAAAACCTTTTACGTAATGCGCTTGATATCGTTGAAGGAACCGGATAGCTTTTTATAAATATATAGTGGCGAAAACCTTTGCTAAAGAGGTCATTTCCAGTGAAGGGATCTCGGCTCTATCCTCGTGGAATGAGGTGCAGGATATTCTAAACTAAATACCGCGATGCAAAGAAAAAAGCAATCGACTATAGAGAAGTTATTACCCTGACGCAAACCTCTACCCAAGGGGTCACTCCCGATGAAGGGATCTCGGCCCTTGCCTTGTCGAATGAGGTGCTGGATATTTATAACCGAATACCACTGTGAAAAGAAAAAGAGAACGTCCTTGTAATAACTGTTTTTTTGAAAATTGTTCCAACAACATCGAATAGGTTTGTTTTCCTTGCATTGACCCGAATCAATGCAGTCCCATCAATTAATCACACCACAAAAGAACGAAAATATAATATACGTATATGCCATCCGCATTCGTCACAGGGTCCCGTCATCACCTATTAGGTTAATTAACTAATGACAGAGCGGGGACTGGACTAGCGCGGGTGTAAAACATATACAACATCTACTAGTATATATATCAATATATAATAATCGCTTCAGGAGTGATAAACACAATATCACAGAAATGTAATAAGTATCACAGAACAATACAGATAATCTGGGAGCCCCGGGTTTCATTGAGCCGCAAGTGAAACACGACGTTCCCCAAAGGGGTAGGTCCTCGTACTATGTTCTTTTTACTTATGACTTCTCTAGTTTTTAGACAACTGTTTCGTAGAAATACAAGGTCTAAGTTTTGAGAAGATGTGGGTATAAGAATAAAGTAGAGAACCAGGTGTCACAAGTATCGGGATTCTTCAAAGAGATCGAAGATGTAGATTCTTGTGATTGGTATTCAGATGATAGTAATAGTTTTGAGAAACTTGTTTCTCTTTTGGGTTACTCATAATTGGATGAATTCCTAAGTTGAGTAATGCTGATTAGTCTCTTTCCATTAAGTTGATATGCACTGGAGACAGCTGCATGATTGAATATGGTTCCAATTAAATAAGTGCCAAAGTTTCTATATTGGATATAGAATGGTTCATATCTTAACGATGTTAAGGTATGGTGAGTTATCCAGCTTATGCTTAAAACCAGACTCTGAATAACTCAGGGCACGTTTATGTAATGGCTGTTTGTGGGTTGACCATGGCTATGACGAGGGTTGATTTTCTACCATCTGGAAGATCAATAGTGATATTGTTCTTGACTCGCCACAGTTTTAGTAAAATGTTTTTTTCAGAAAAAAGTAGTGGGAGTATGGTAGAACTGGAAGTGATTCCAGAATCGCAAACGATTACGGAAAATTTAATAGGACCTATATATTCAATCAGGTTTGACATTCCATTATCCACTCCGCAGATATGGTGGGTAACCTCAGACACCCGAGAGGTACTCCGGTAGCCTCAAGGACGGTGACAGGGAGGTTGTTGTTTACCCTGACTTGACACTACTGTTGTTTCAGACTATGAGACCCGGCAGGAGGCTAAGTATAGTGTCGTTCTAAACTAGCTTTAGAAGTGCATATATATATTATTCTGCCAGAGAGTTGTCGTAGTCAGTGGGAGCAGCGGAAGCATAGTGGGCAAGTAGCTTATGTCCATTTATAGACTAGAGCAGTTATAGCGGAGATAGATCATCTAATTTTGATGTGACAGTCATGGGTTTGACTTCATCAAAATAGGGGATGGATCTGTTAAGAAGGTAGTAGGGTGTGATGTCATGGTATCTGGATGACATACACAGAGTAGGAAGTAAAATTCCTACACTACGATCGGTAGTACTGTGGTCGTCACACAGTTGTTTTTCCAGACAGGATATGGATATAATATCTGACATTCTGGTTTCTAGATCTATGGTTTTAGGTCTAGATTTGGGTAGTTTCCCAATGTGGGTACCTTGACAGTATTCTAATGGTTTTTAGAATAGATGACTCCTGGCATGGTGGTGTACCTGCAGGTGATGGAGTCACCCTCTCTAAAGATGTCTTACAGACTAAAGGGGAGAGGGATGTGTATGATTGGCAGATCACTTGCTTAGGCAATTAAGTCAATCGTGAGATGTCAAGTACCACACCAGATGTTGTTTTTGCACTAGATGCAATAAGTTTGTATTAATCCAATCCTGGAGAAATATAAGGAAGCAGTTTTAGAACATAAGTGGATGTTCTACGGATTTGATGACGGCAGCCTCCTTCGGGAGACGATTGTCATTCCAGGCTTCAAAGGTGACATGGATGACAGAGTGATTGTAAGAGTTATAGTTTTCCCTCTGACGAGGGACAGTATTATAGACAGTTGGTCCAAGAGGATACTGTGGGAGGCATGGTGCAGGATACTGATTAGGTTCAGTGATCGATACAGTCTAAGAAGTTTGGATTTGGAGTTCATTTATGAACTAGGTCCCATCAGATACCCAGACATATTCTAAGACAGGTATTACTCAATTCGAGAGATGGCTTCCTCCGCGAACTTGAGATTAAGAGAGATATAGAAAGAAACATCAGGGCGGATCCACTTACTGAGGCTATTTTCTCGAACATAATAGTTTTACAAACGGGCTTTCTGAAACAGATTAGTAGAGGAGTTGGATGTTCGGTTTCACATGGGCTGTGAGTAGTCGACATCGCAATATTAGCCTTAAGTGCAAGTAGGAGATTGTTGGATATAGTGCCCTCAGAGTCAATTATTGGATCGCAGGCACGTGATTGCAATGATTGCGGAGGACCTATACCGGTAGGACAGTCTTACTCGAGATGATAGTATGCTATCTGGTTTGCCTTTATCAGTCGTGTACAGGTTCAGGTGACTGATCACTGTTACACTTTGATAGAGCCCTTAGGATCTTGCTTTACTACCAACAGTATGATGGCGATCATATACGTGAGAGTTGGGTGGTTTATAAGCATATCCTTAATTGTGGTCTCTAGTCGTAGGAGTTTCGAGACAGGGCATCGATACTCCGGAGTAGACTAGTGTATACAGTCGAGACCCTGACGAGGGGCGGTGGCCGGTCTCACAAGCCACTAGTGTCAGTTGGATCACCTAAGATGTTTACAGGTGCTCATTGGGTTATGAGTACACTGGACAGGACTCGCCGGGAACCTGCTAGTTAGTATTATACATATCGTCAGATAGCAGTTCCCTGGTGACATGTGTACAGGTTAGTTCATCGACCTGAGGTCGTCATTTGCCTTGTGTGGGTTCCCACTGTGCTTTGATTTCTACCCTACCACGGCTCAAAGGAGTCGTGCAAACAGGTAGTTTTTGGGTACAGTCCCGAGCCACATGGAGGCACGTGAGCGGATCGGCAGGGGATTCGTCTCTCCCGGTATTGGGGGTGAGATCGTGCTGTGTCTAGGAGAGCCATTGCACAAAGCCCACGGCCGTGGCAGGAGATTTACTGGTAGGTACTCCAGTAGTATCTCAGGGTGTTATTAGGCTACACTCCGATACGACTTATACTGCTATTGGGGGTCTGACGTTACTAGCCTCCTAGGCAGATATGCGATACTCATAGACGAACGGACCGGACTGTATATACATTGTCACTGTTATGCTCAGTAGGGTTTCCGGATGAGTTCCCTCATCGGCCTCCCTTGAGGTCAGTCCATGGGCAGCCGTTACGCACAGCTAGTGCCACTGACGGCTTGTGGTTAAACCTACTGCCATGGTACTGACGAGTCATTAGAGTCCCCCACAGACAGTTTCCTAAGTTCGGGCGAAACTTTGTAGAGGCCGTATGGTTTTATGGCAGGGTTCGGAGAATGCACGTGCGTTTACGCACGTGTCATATTTCGGGCACATAATACTGGTGGGCTTTGGTTTAAGCCGGATCCGAGTATTATATTGAGTAGATATAATATCTTTGTCTCTGTTGCATTTGTATTCGGTCGTAATACAAATGTGGGTATATTTATACAGTTACGAGGTTGTCCTGAAATTCGTTTCAGGATCGCTTTTGGAAGTTACCAGTTTCCAGTTTCCGTATTTGACATTCGGTTAAATGCGGATTTATCTTTCCGTCACTATAGTGAGTCGTGAGGGTGAGTCGTGCTTCTAGAAGCTTCTAGATTAGCGACTCATTCATCAGCATTTATTATATGATGACTAGGTTTTAATGACTCATGCTTTAGCATTAATGATTCTTGTTAACCTTAGGATATTTGTTCATGATATTTATCCTTGTGGTCACCCTCTTTGCTCCTACCATCACCTCCCTCTTCATATATATTTGCCGGCCCCTCCCATTGAGAAATGATCATGGTTGTTGGAAAAAAGATAGAGTTTTGGATGTATGGAAATTAACATATTCATATCTTATTTTCATATCGATCCAAAAGGCAACTTCATTAACCGTTCGTCCACAGCTTTGGACGTAACGAGACAAAGTATTCTACTCACTCTCTACATCATTCTTGGTCGTCTTTTTTAGCAAACTTGACGACCGAGTTGCCTCGAGTCAGAGGCGGGAGCCCGTTTAAAGAATCGTTGACGTGGTGCCACCTGGACGAGCAGATCGGAGATCGACGAGATCGGAGCAGCCGCAACAGAGCGTAGGATGATGGTTAAAGAACGAAGGACTCGGATCATTCGGTATAACCTTTCTACCCTCTTTACAGTTTGTTGGTTTAGCAATAATGGCAGATCCGGGTTATAGTATACGATAGCGCCAGTTAAATGTTTTTGTTCCGCATTTGGCGTCTGTAAGACGGCCGGGACGCTACCGTAGACTTACAGTGGTATCAGAGCCTCACCATTATGCTTTACTAATTTGTGCTAACGCGTTTAAAATATCGATCGGACCGAATATCAAAAACTACAATATTTCCATTTACAGTTTCTGTAAATCAAGTCCTAAAATTATTTTGCATATCACAGAAAGTTGTGCATTGTTTTCTAAGCTATCTCTAGAAATTTGGGCACGTGACCTCACCAGAACACCGTGGATCGGCGTTCAAACCTAGGGTTTGACCGCGCATCCGCGGCCAATCTGTGGGACCAGTGGTCCACCTTTCTGCAGTTGCTTCTTCTCTGTAAATTGTAGTTTTCGGTATATATCTTTTGGGCACAGATTTTGTTACTGTACAGCAGATGTTCGTGGGGCCCACTTCATGATATTTAGTCGATCGAAATTTAAACATGTTAGTTTTGAGTACTTACATTATATCTCTGACCGTGAATGTCATTTGATCGGTAAACCGCGTCTGATTGCTATAGTTCTTTTAGACGGGTTTGCGAACGTGACATTCGCGTTGATGTTTTGTGTTGTGCTGTGATGTTGCGGATTTGTCGTGGTGGATAGCAGTGTGCAATGGTAGTGCAGTTTGGATTTATTTCTACATTTGATATTGCGGGACGAGCATCCAACATGTGGACTGCTGTCACTGCCTGTTGTATAATATTCTTTTGGGGCACGACCGGGTTGAGGTCGATGTACCCGTTGTACATATATTTATTTCTGTACTAGGTTTACCCCGCGACGGGGTGCACAGATAGCCGGGTTCTGGAGGGCAACGGGTCCGCATCTCATGGCTTTGAGAGGCAGAGAGGCCTTACTCTAGAATTGGCAGACTATTCGCCGCACTCGTAGGGGGTACAGGTTGACCCAAGAAAGGGTGCTCAAGTTACTGGATTCCGTGAAGTGCTGGGTGGTCCATTCACTTTGCTGTAGGGGGCTGCCTCGCTTCAGGTTTTGGCGGGTAACTTGCCGCACCCGTAGGGGTCTAGGTTTCATTGCACAGGCTATCCATACGACCAGGGGAACGTCGGGTTTCAGCAGCGGCTCTGAGAAACCCGGGGATCCCAGATTATCTGTCTTGTTCTGTGATGCTTATTACTTTTCTGTAATGTTGCATATTATCACGCCTGGAGCAATTATTGTATATTGGTATATATACTTTAGATGTTCTATATGTTTTACACCCGCGCTAGTCTAGTCCCCGCTCTGTCGTTAGTTAAGTAACCTAACGGGTGATGATGGGACCCAGTGACGAATGCGGATGGCATATACGTACATTTTATTTTCGTTCTTTTCTGGTATGATTGATTGATGGGACTGCGTTGATTCTGATCAATGCAAAGAAAAACAAACCTGTTTGGAGTTGTTGGAACGATTTTAAAAGGTGTTATTACAAAGACGTTTTCTTTTGTTTTGCATAGCGGTATTCGGTGTGAATATCCTGCACCTCATTCGACGAGGCAAGGGCCGATATCCCTTCACCGGGAATGACCCCTTGGGCAGAAGTTTGCGTCAGGGTATAACTTCACTATAGTCGATTACAAGTTGCTTTGCACCGTGGTATTCGGTTGGAATATCCTACACCTCATTCCACGAGGAAAGAGCCGAGATCCCTTCACCGGGAGTGGCCTCTTTAGCAAAAGGTTTTCGTTACTATATTTTTATAAAAAGCTATCTGGTTCCTTCAGCGATATCAAGTTCGTTACGTTAAAGGTTTTTCGCCAAAAACCAGCCGTAGCCCTCCGTCATTTCTTTTGGGTATTCAGTAGTATTCAAGCTATGCATTTTAGCCAAAGTTAAGGCATTGTGTTTGGTAGCTGCTGGGTATTCATTTGTTGCATAGATAGATGAGTTGGTTTGGGACAGTCGTTCTGCCGATTGGCCAAAGTCAGGGGCATGTGCGGGTGGGTTCAAATTGACAAGATAGTGACAGGTAGAACTTGGCATGTGACTTATGACATTTTGACCTAACGCTAAGGTCATAAGAGCATGGGGAAAAAATCATATCGGGAGTTTCTAAAGAAATTGAAACTTGCCAAGTATGCGCATACCTTCTGGAGTGTGATAACATGAGTGGATTCCGTCATGTTATCATGCGATGAGAGTTGGATCCCGATTCCCACTGTTGAGTTGGTTTACTCTTCGGGTAATCCCGATTGATTCTTCTTTCAGGTTTGGAGGAGAATTTGACTGTACAGTGGGAGGTTTCCTGATTAGATAAAGTGATAACCATTCTGATCTAGGTTAGAGTGCACGCAGAGTGTTTCTTTTCTTTCTCTCTCTGGTAGCGACCAATGACCGACCCTAGACTATGACTCAGTGACCAAGTTGACCGAACCTTCTTAAAATACTGGCTTTTGGATTGTCTAAGTTGCATAAGTCATTGCCGCTCCTTCTTTTACCCTTTGCATTTCTCAGAACACCCTGTATTACTACGGACATCCACTTCCATTAGATAGATCCATCGTATGGTTATATACGAACTCGAAGGGACTTCTTCGAGGATGGATCAAGGTTCAGGAGAAATAGAATTGGTTTATTCAGTTGTCTTTTATTATCACCTTCTCTCAGGTTGCGAGGGCTCCTTGGTTTAGGAGAGTACACCTATTACGCTTATTGGATAGTCTTATTCCAAACCATAGGCAGGTGCCGAAAGGTAGGGTACAGTTTTCAACCTACGATGCACAGGTTTTGAGTTATTCAACTCAGCGGACTTATACAGAGTATTGTATGTTGTCCAGTGTCCATCAGGACAAAGGGGTAGATCCTCGTACTATGTTCTGTTTACTTATAACTTCTCTAGTTTTTAGACAAGTGTTTCGTAGAAATACAAGGTCTAAGTTTTAAGAAGATGTGGGTATAAGAATAAAGTAGAGAACCAGGTGTCACAAGTATCGGGATTCTTCAAAGAGATCGAAGATGTAGATTCTTGTGATTGGTATTCAGATGATAGTAATAGTTTTGAGAAACTTGTTTCTCTTTCGGATTACTCATAATTGGATGGATTCCTAAATTGAGTAATGCTGATTAGCCTCTTTCCATTAAGTTGATATGCACTGGAGACAGCTGTATGATTGAATATGGTTCCAATTAAATAAGTGCCAAAGTTTCTATATTGGATATAGAATGGTTCATAACTTAACGATGTTAAGGTACGATGAGTTGTCCAGCTTATGCTTAAAACCAGACTCTGGATAACTCAGGGCACGTTTCTGTAATGGCAGTTTGTGGGTTGACCCTGGCTATGACGAGGATTGATTTTCTACCATCTGGAAGATCAATAGTGATATTGTTCCTGACTCGCCACAGTTTTAGTAAAATGTTTTTTTTCAGAAAACAGTAGTGGGAGTATGGTAGAACTGGAAGTGATTCCAGAACCGCAAACGATTACGGAAAATTTAATAGGACCTATATATTCAATCAGGTTTGACATTCCATTAGCCACTCCACAGATATGGTGGGTAACCTTAGACACCCGAGAGGTACTCCGGTAGCCTCAGGGACGGTGACAGGGAGGTTCTTGTTTACCCAGACTTGACACTACTGTTGTTCCAGACTATGAGACTGGCAGGAGGCTAAGTATAGCGTCGTTCTAAAATAGCTTTAGAAGTGCACGTATATATTATTCTGCCAGAGGGTTGTCGTTGTCAGTGGGAGCAGCGGAAGCATAGTGGGTAAGTAGCTTATGTCTATTTATAGACTATAGCAGTTATAGCGGAGATAGATCATCTAATTTTGATGTGACAGTCATGGGTTTGACTTCATCAAAATAGGGGATGGATCTGTTAAGAAGGTAGTAGGGTGTGATGTCATGGTATCAGGATGACATACACAGAGTAGGAAGTAAAATTCCTACACTACGATCGGTTGTATTGTGGTCGTCACACAGTTGTTTCTCCAGACAGGATATGGATATAATATCTGACATTCTGGTTTCTAGATCTATGGTTTTAGATCTAGATTTGGGTAGTTTCTCAATGTGGGTACTTTGACAGTATTCTAATGGTTTTTAGAATCGATGACTCCTGGCATGGTGGTGTACCTGCAGGTGATGGAGTCACCCTCTCTAAAGGTGTCTTACAGACTAAAGGGGAGAGGGATGTGCATGATTGGCAGATCACTTGCTTAGGCAATTGAGTCAATCGTGAGATGTCAAGTACCACACCAGATGTTGTTTTTGCACTAGATGCAATAAGTTTGTATTAATCCAATCCTGGATAAACATAAGGAAGCAGTTTTAGAACATAAGTGGATGTTCTACGGATTTGATGACGGCAGCCTCCTTCGGGAGAGGATTATCATTCCAGGCTTCAAAGGTGACATGGATGACAGAGTGATTGTCAGAGTTATAGTTTTCCCTCTGACGAGGGACAGTATTATGGACAGTTGGTCCAAGAGGATACTGTGGGTGGCATGGTGCAGGATACTGATTAGGTTCAGTGATCGATACAGTCTAAGAAGTTTGGATTTGGAGTTCATTTATGAACTAGGTCCCATCAGATATCCAGACATATTCTAAGACAGGTATTACTCAATTCGGGAGATGGCTTTCTCCGCGAACTTGATATTAAGAGAGATATAGAAAGAAACATCAGGGCGGATCCACTCACTGAGGCTATTTCTCGAACACAATAGTTTAACAAACGGGCTTTGTGAAACTGATTAGTAGAGGAGTTGGATGTTCGATTTCACACGGGCTGTGAGTAGTCGACATCGCAATAATTAGCCATAAGTGCAAATGGGAGATTGTTGGATATAGTGCCCTCAGAGTCAATTATTGGATAGCAGGCATGTGATTGCAATGATTGCGGAGGACCTATACCGGTAGGACAGTCTTACTCGAGTTGATAGTATGCTATCTGGTTTGCCTTTATCAGTCGTGTACAGGTTCCGGTGACTGATCACTGTTACACTTTGATAGAGCCCTTAGGATCTTGCTTTACTACCAACAGTATGATGGCGATCATATACGTGAGAGTTGGGTGGTTTATAAGCATATCCTTAATTGTGGTCCCTAGTCGTAGGAGTTTCGAGACAGGGCATCGATACTCCGGAGTAGACCCGTGTATACAGTCGAGACCCCGACGAGGGGCGGTGGCCGGTCTCATAAGCCACTGGTATCAGTTGGATCACCTAAGATGTATACAGGTGCTCATTGGGTTATGAGTACACCGGACAGGACTCGCGGGAACCTGCTAGTTGGTATTATACATATCGTCAGATAGCAGTTCCCTGGTGACATGTGTACAGGTTAGTTCATCGACCTGAGGTCGTCATTTGTCTCGTGTGGGTTCCCACTGTGCTTTGATTTCTACCCTACCACGGCTCAAAGGAGTCGTGCAAACAGGTAGTTTTTGGGTACAGTCCTGAGCCACATGGAGGCATGTGAGCGGATCGCCAGGGGATTCCTCTCTACCGGTATTGGGGGTGAGATCGTGCTGTGTCTAGGAGAGCCATTACACAAAGCCCACGGCCGTGGCAGGAGATTTACTGGTAGGTACTCCAGTCGTATCTCAGGGTGTTATTAGGCTACACTCCGACATGACTTATACTGCTATTGGGGGTCTGACGTTACTAGCCCCCAGGAAGATATGCGATACTCATAAACAAACGGACCGGACTGTATATACATTGTCACTGTTAGGCTCAGTAGGGTTTCCGGATGAGTTCGCTCATCGGCCTCCCTTGAGGTCAGTCCATGGGCAGCCGTTACGCACAGCTAGTGCCACTGACGGCTTGTGGTTAAACGCACTGCCACGGTACTGACGAGTCATTAGAGTACCCCACAGACAGTTTCCCAAGTTCGGGCGAAACGTTGTAGATGCCGTATGGTTTTATGGCAGGGTTCGGAGAATGCACGTGCATTTACGCACGTGTCATATTTCGGGCAGATAATACTGGTGGGTTTTGGTTTGAGCCGGGTCCGAGTATTATATTGAGTAGATATAATATCTTTGTCTCTGTTGCATTTGTATTCGGTCGTAATACAAATGCTGGTATATTTATACAGTTATGGGGTTGTCCTGAAATTCGTTTCAGGATCGCTTTTGGAAGTTGCCAGTTTCCAGTTTCCGTATTTGACATTCGGTTAGTGAGTCGTGAGGGTGAGTCGTGCTTCTAGAAGCTTCTAGATTAGTGACTCATTCATTAGCATTTATTATATGATGACTAGGTTTTAATGACTCATGTTTTAGCATTAATGATTCTTGTTAACCTTAGAATATTTGTTCATGATATTTATCCTTGTGGTCACCCTCTTTGCTCCTACCATCACCTCCCTCTTCGTATATATTGGCCGGCCCCTCCCCTTAAGAAATGATCATGGTTGTTTGAAGAAAGATAGAGTTTTGGATGTATGGAAATTAACATATTCATATCTCATTTTCATATCGATCCAAAAGGCAACATCATTAACCGTTCGTCCATAGCTTTGGACGTAACGAGACAAAGTATTCTACTCACTCTCTACATCATTCTTGGTCGTCTCTTTTAGCAAACTTGACGACCGAGTTGCCTCGAGTCAGAGGCGGGAGCCCGTTTAAAGAATCGTTGACGTGGTGCCACCTGGACGAGCAGATCGGAGATCGACGAGATCGGAGCAGCCGCAACGGAGCGTGGGATGATGGTTAAAGAACGAAGGACTCGGATCGTTCGGTATAACCTTTCTACCCTCTTTACAGTTTGTTAGTTTAGCAATAATGGCAGATCCGGGTTATAGTATACGATAGCGCCAGTTAAAAGTTTTTGTTCTGTATTTGGCGTCTGTAAGACGGCCGGGGCGCTACCGTAGACTTACAGCAAAATCACAGCACAACACAGAACATCACGTTCGCAAACCCGTCTAAAAGAACATGTAGCATTTAGACGAGTTGTATCGCTCTAATGACATTCACGGTCGCAGATAGAAATGCATGTACTGTAAACTAACGTATTTAAAATTTCGATCGAAAAAACTTCCCAAAATGTCCCCAAGTGCAAATCCATCACTCAAATAAATCTGGGCCACACAACAAAATATCTCAGAAATCACATTTCCATATACTAGACACTCAGAAGAAAATTTGTGCACTGAAGCCACAATACCACCGCGCAACCGTGGCAAACAAGATAGTTAAGCAGCGGTTCCGCGGCGTTATAGTGAGATCGTGCTACCAAATTTCTTCTGGGGTCTTCAAAAAGCCTGCATGAATTTCTGATATACTGAAAATGATTTCTAGACAAATTTAAAAATTGGCAGAAACTTAGAATAATGGAAATGCGGTTTTGAAAATTGGGTCGATCGATGTTTTAAACACGTTAGAACTAGCTAGTATGGGGTTAATGTAGGGTTCCTAGGCACACTCAAGTGGTTCCATAAGGCATCAACCATGCCAAATGAAAATTTTTCGGTGCCAAGAAACCCTAAACTAGATCGTTAACTAGAGTTTAGGCGAAACTAAATGAAAGTAAATCACATTTACACTAAGTGAACGGAAATACAACCTTTGTAGATCCGGTCCTCCACCTCCATAGCTCCGTGACGATGTCCCTTCGCTGCGATCATCGGATCCTAGACTCTCGCGGTGGTTTCATCGGAGAAAAGATCGGGCTAGGTCGTTGACTTCGATGCCGAAGATGATCTACGTCGAGGCAACTCAAGATCAAGCTCCAACTTCACCAAGTCATGAAACTTGTGAAGAAAACACCCTATAATATATGGCAAGTGGTAGAGGATGAAGAAATAGGAAGTGGGTTCGCTTTGGATTTGGATTTCTCACTTGAAATCATCACTTTGAAATTTTTAAGAGAACTTTCTTCTCTTCATCAAGAAGAAGAAGAAGAAGAAGAAAATAAAAAGCATTATTAAAAAATAAAATCCAAGTGATTCTTATCATATTTGCAACCATGGTTGAGTGTAGAGAATAAACTATGGTTTAGGCGAATGGTTAGGTTAAAGGAAAGAAACAAAATGGTTAATTATTCAAAGCTTCATGAAGCTTCAACAAAAGACAAAGCAAGCCACCATTTCATTTTCCTTTCCAAAAATAAATGAATAAAAGAATAAATAAAACAAATATAAAACCTAACCATTAACCTAAACATGGTTTAAAATAAACACACACCCAAGTTTGCATGTATCATCAAACATGATACAAACTAGTGCACAAAACTATATCATATATACAATGTGCACATCAAGTGAGAAAATCCATCTTAAGTGAAGCAATACTAGTTAATGCAAAGTAATATATCAAATATATATAATTATACATTAAATCATTAAATCAACACTTGATTTAACGATCCGGTCATATCGCATATGACCGATTAATATCCAATGTATCGACTTATCGAATCAATCCTCGATTCGATAACTAGGTTATATCGCATACAACCAATTGATACATTAATCGCGAGAATAGAATGCGGTATCACATACACGCATTATTCTCGGTCTCGCACATATCTCATATGCTCTCCTATTTCGTTTCGCTTGAGCCAGGAAACCTCTGTGTAGGACTCTAAAGACTCGTCAATACGCCGGCAGCAGGTGATGATCATATCAAACACCCACAAGCCGCAAGCGGTCTGCTAAACATAGCGGCCACCCGGGTAATGTGCGATCAGAAGATCGACGAGCTCGGGTCAACAGACTACTCTGTACCAGTGTCACCAGAGAACTGCCACCTGATGTAAGGTATAATACCATCTGGGAGTTCTCGCCGAGTCCGTCCAGTGTACCCAGTCTCCACTGAGCACCCGTATATCATCTCTGATGTCAAACACCAATGGATATGGGATCATCCATTGCCCATCTTTATGGGTCGAGAAGGTATACGCTAGTCTACTCTGGTATATTGATGCCCCGTCTCGATACACCCACGACTAGGGATCTTGAAGGATGTACTTATGGACTACCATGTCCCCACTAGTATGATCCGCATCATAGTCCAGGTAGTCAAGTACACATCCTAAGGGCTTTACCAACATGTAACAGAGAGACAATCAGTATACACGTTAAGGTAAAGAGCAACCAGATAGCATACTATCATGTCGAGCAAGAAAGTCCTCCCCATATATGTCCAAGCATCCGCTACAATATACATCCTATGTATAGCAATGGCCTCTAGGGCATACATATAACTAACAATCTCCCACCTGCAGTAGGACCATCTGATAGCAGTGGTTGTAGTATCTCATACTCAACCATCCCATAAAAGTCTCTCTCTGGGAAAAGGCCTTTGTGAGTGGATCCGCCATGTTGTCCTCTGCGTCTGCTCTCCTAACCTCGATCTCCTTGGAGATCAACCATCTCCATGATTAGGTGATACTGCTTTAGAATATGTCTCGATCACTGATGGGACGGACGTTCCTTGGCATAAGCCACAACTCCATTGTCTCACAATGGTAGGAACGAAATTCATTTCATGAACTAATATACACCCAGACTTCCTCTTTGGTAGCATCTTAAGTAGCGATGTATCTTGCCTTTAATCGTCTAGTATATCACGGTATCTAGCTTGGAACTCTTCCAACATACCGTCCCTCCATAGAGGGTAAAGACAATGCCTGTGACTGACATTCAGTCGTCCTTATCAGCCTGGAACACTTCCAGTGATTCTCCCAAGGATCGATTGATACCATCTCACTACATCTAGTGAGAGTCCTAACATCCATTTATATCTATCTCATAGATCCAAAACCCAGGATTTAGTAGGTATCACTTTGATCCTATGTGGAAAATCATTGTGATAAGCGGAGATTGACCAAGCATAGCATAAGAAAATCCTTCCCTATCAAGAGTATGTCATCCACGTACTCTACGAGGATCACCACCATACTCCCTACTACCTTTTTTGTATATACAAGGTTCATCTACCATTTTGATGAAGTCAAACTTTTTGACTACCACATCAAAACAGATGTTCCAACTCCGCGATGCCTGCTTTATCCTATAAAGCATCTTGCTCACGTTTCCGCTGCTCCCACTGTTTACGAAGCCCTCAGGCTGTGTACTTATAGACGCTCTCTTCTAAATCAATATTTAGAAAAGCAGTCATGACACCCAACCGCCAGGTATCGTAGTCGTGGTATGTAGCCGTGGTAAGTAGGATCTGGATGGACTTAAGCATAGCTACTTGAAAGGGTTTCATCATTATCCACGCCTGGTCGATGACGAAAAACTTTAACAAGTCTAGCTTCGAAAGTCTCAACTTTTCCATCTACACCAAGTAATCTTCTCAAGATATACTTGCTTCTGATGGGGATTTAACCCTTCAGATATAGCAACCAAAGTTCATACTTTGTTGGTGTACATGGATTCCATCTCAGATCGCTAAGCATCCAGCCATTCTTACAGAGTCCCACTCCTGATGGCCAGCTCGAAACTAGTTGGGTCATCATCTCATGATGCAATCCTCGCTCCCACTGTCATAGAGAAACCGAAGTATCTCTCAGGTGGGTTAGGAACCCTACTAGATCGGCGGAGAGGCTGAGGTTCGTCGGTGACTATTGAATCCTTTGGTTCTATCAAATCATCAGCTGTAGTTTGTATAGCTGGAACCTTTCCAGTTCTACATAACAGACCTTGCCTCGAGCTTGTCCGGATTTTGCTTTTAGACATAGCCCGGACAACCCTAAATCTTAACCAACTTAAGATATGGGCTCTTCCCTTTCCATATCACATATGAAGTGGTAGGCAACTGATTTGATTTGTGTTGGAGATAGTGCCCTCAGAGTCAATTATTTGGTCACAGGTACGTGATTGTAATGATTGAGGGAGGACCTATCCCGGTAGGACAGTCTTACTCGAGATGATAGTATGCTATCTGGTTTACCTTTATCATCGTGTACTGCTTTAGGTGACCTGACACGTCGCTATTACACGTTGATAGAGCCCCTAGGATTCTTGCTTGACCACCAGCAGTATGAGGGCGATCATATAAGTGGGAGCTGGGGGTCTATAAGCTTATCCTTAAAAGGTCCCTAGTCGTGGGAGTTTCGAGACTGGGCATCGATACTCCATTAGTAGACTAGTGTATACAGTCGAGACCCCGACGAGGGGCGGTGGCCGGTCTCACAAGCCACTGGTGTCAGTTGGATCACCTAAGATGTATACAGGTGCTCATTGGGTTATGAGTACACCGGACAGGACTCGCCGGGAACATGCTAGTTGGTCATATACCAGACGTCAGATGGCAGTTCCCTGGTGACATGTGTGCAGGTTAGTTCATCGACCAGGGGATCGTCATTTGTCTCGTGTGAGTTCCCACTGTACTTTAATTACTACCCTACCACGGCTCAAAGGAGTCGTGCAAACAGGTTTTAGTTGGGTACAGTCCCGAGCCACATGGAGGCAGTGAGCGTATCTTCAGGGGTTCGTCTCTCCCGGTATTGGGGGTGAGGTCGTGCTGTGTCTAGGAGAGCCATTACACAAAGTCCTTGGCCAAGGCAAGGAGATTTACTGGTAGGAATTCCAGTAGTATCTCAGGGTGTTCTGGGCTACACTCCGACACGACTTGTACCGCTTTTGGGGGTCTGACTTTTACCAACCCCCTAAGCCCGCCATGCGATTCTCATAGACGAACGGACCGGACTGTACGGATATTGTCACTGACAGGCTCAGTAGGGTTGTCGGGCTAAGTTCGCTCACAGACGTCCCTTTTAGTCAGTACCTGGTAGCCCGTCACGTATTGGCTTATACCTCTGACGTGCTAGTGGTTAAATCCACAACCAAGGTGTTGACGAGTCTTTAGAGTCCCCCACATTCAGTTACTCAGCTTTCGGGCGAAAGGTTGTAGAGGCCGTATGGAGATATGGCAAGGTCCGATCAGATACGTGCGGTATTGCACGGATCTGGATCGGACAGTTTGTACTATAGGCCGTATGGTTATATGGCAGGGTTCGATCAGATACGTGCGGTATTGCACGGATCAGGATCGAACAGATATTACTAGCCGACTTTGGTTTAAGCCGGATCCTAGTATAGTACAGTGTAGATTTTGTCTCATTGCATTTGTATTTCGGTCGAAATACAGATGCGGGTGTGTATGCACAGTATCGGGGTTTTTCCTGTAATTTATTACGGGACCAGTTTTCTGGAGTTGCCAGTTTGCTTTCCGTTTCGGCCAATTTCCATTGTTCCGTTCATTGGCCGAAGATTGGTGGAGGAGGGTTTATTTGCATTGTTGCAAATAGGCTTTTGTGGAGGGGGTATTTGCATTTATTGGTATCATGATGGTTTTCATGATGAGCACCATCACTTGACTTCTTCTTCTTCTCATGATGGCTTGACTTTTTGAAGCCATCATGCATGAGATGATGGTTGCCTTTGTGTGTTGGATTTGTGGTGATCATTTGTTTTTTCCTCATCATTTTTTTGCTTTCCAACCACCCCCCTTGTCTTGGTTCTTTCTCTCTCCAATCACATATGGTAAAATGGGGGGGCCGGCCATTTTGGTGGGAGAGGTTGATTCATTTGGTATGGCATTTTTCATATTGTGCTAAGAAAAAGAGCTCTCTAGTTGATCTCCAAAATCCCTTCTTTCCTCCACCAAATGGCACCTCCTTAACCCCATAATGAGACATGGATCTCTACACTCCATTCTACAGCAAATCTTGGGCACGTCGAGTAGCCGGCTTCGTGCCCGAGTTGCCTCGGCATTGAGGTGGGAGCCCGTAAACAAAGTAGGCGATGTGGTGCTCTTCCGGCGACGAGGAGGAGACGGGACTTTTCCGCAGGAGATCGGGACCATGACGAGAAGACCGGAGGACTTGGATCGTCGGTATATCTCTAACCCATCTTCTAGTTAGCTTAGACTTGTTAATGGTTACGATCCGGGTGTTTAGTGCGCGGTGGTGCCGGTTTGCTAAGTCCGCAAAATTAAAGTTTATCACCGCTTCCGCATTCCGGCGTCGGATCGACGGCCGGGGCGCCGCCGTGCACTTACAGTGGTATCAGAGCCTCGCCATTAACTTAGTCTAGCTTGGTGTAGTGTGTTTTTCTGTTTCGATCGATCGAATGTTCCAAAACTACATTTTTGTTAGCATCAGTTTTCTGTTGGAAATTTTTGGTGTCGAAAAATTTTTCAGGTTGTAAAATATTGATGTACTGGAAAATCTAAGAGCTCTGTAAAAATTCGACGAAGTAACTCCACAGTGGGAGCGCGGAACCGCCGCGAAAACCCCCTTCCCGCCGCCCTTCCGCCGCACACTGTGGAGATCACTTCACTAATTTTTTACAGAGGCCTTCTGGGCTTAAAATATGGGTTTTGGAATATTAAAATTGGGCCCAGGTTTTCTGTGAGTGCTACAGTATTGCTTGGGGGCCCACTTGTTAAAATTTGATTGATCGGATATTTTAAACACATTTTTCACAGTATTTACATTATATCTGCGACCGTGAATGTCACTTGATCGGTAAATCCGGTCTAACTGCTATAGCCCGGTTAGACGGATTTGCGAACGTGACTTTCACGTTGATGTTCTATGTTTATGCTGTGATGTTGCGGATCGGTCGTGGGGGATAGCCTGTATGCAATGCTAGTACAGTTGTGGTTGTATTATGTACATTTGATATTGCGGGGCGAGCGTCCGACATGTGGACTGCCGTCACTGCCTGTTTGTATTATTCTTTTGGGGCACGACCTGGTTGCGGTCGATGTACCCGTTGTATGTATATTCTACTTTCTGTACTAGGATTACCCCGCGGAGGGGTGCACGGATGGCCGGGTTCTAGAGGGCAACAAGCCCGCATCTCATGGCATTGAGACGGAGGGGGGTTCACTCTAGGATTGGCAGGCTATTCGCCGCACTCGTAGGGGGTACAGGTTGACCCAGGAGGGGTGCCCAAGTTACCGGATTCCGTGAAGTGCTGGGTGGTCCATTCACGGTGCTAAAGGGGGCTGCCTCGCTTCAGGTTTTGGCGGGTAACTTGCCGCGCCCGTAGGGGTCTAGGATTTCATTGCACAGGCTATCCACACGACCAGGGGAACGTCGGGTTTCAGCGGCTCTGTGAAACCCGGGGATCCCAGATATCTGTATTGTTTCTGTGATGCTGTTCATTCTCTGTGATGTTGCATTCTATTCACGCCTTGAGCGAATATAATATATTGGTATATATATTAGTAGATGTTGTATATGTTTTGCATCCGCGCTAGTCCAGTCCCCGCTCTGTCGTTAGTTAGCTAACCTAACGGGTAATGACGGGACCCAGTGGCGAAGGCGGATGGCATATACGTACATCAGTATATTTTCGTTCTTTTTGGTGTGATCAATTGATGGGACTGCATTGATTCGGATCAATGCAAGTTAAAACAAACCTAATCTGATGTTGTTGGAACACTTTTCAAAAAGCTGTTATTGCAAGGAAGTTTACTTTTGTTTTGCATCGTGGTATTCATTGGAATATCCTGCTCCTCAGTCGACGAGGCAAGGGCCGAGATCCCTTCACCGGGAGTGACCCCTTGGACAGAAGTTTGCGTCAGGGCATTAACTTCACTATAGCCGATTACTTTTGCTTTGCATCGCGGTATTCATTTGGAATATCCTGCACCCCATTCTACGGGGAAAGAGCCGAGATCCCTTCACAGGGAGTGACCTCTTTAGCAACGGTTTTCGTCACTATATTTTTAAAAGCTATCCGTTCCTTCGACGATATCAAGTTCATTACGTTAAAGGTTTTCGCCAGAAACCATTCGTAGCCCTCCATCATTTCAGTTAAATATTCGGTAGTATTCAAGCTATGTATTTTGACCTCACGCCAAGGCATAGTGATTGGTAGCTGCCGGGTATTTATCTGTTGCATAGATAGATGCGTTGGTTTGGGACAGTCGTACTACTATTTTGGCCTACGTCAAGGGTATGTACGGGTGGGTTCAAATTAACCTGGATAATGACAGGCAGAACTTGACATGTGACTTATGATATTTTGACCTCACGCCAAGGTCATAAGAGCATGGGGCAGAAATCACATCGGGAGTTTCAAAAGAACTGAAACTTGCCAGATATGCGCATACCTTCTGGAGTGTGATACCGTGAGCGGATTCCGTCACGTTATCATGCGATGATAGTTGGATCCCGATTCCCACTGATGAGTTAGTTTACTCCTCGGGTGACCCCGACTAATTCTTCTTTCAGGTTTGGAGGAGAATTTGAGGTACAGTGGGAGGATTCCAGATTAGATAAATTGGTGACCATTCTGATCTAGGTTAGAGTGCACGCTGAGTGTTTCTTTTCTCTCTCTCTTTGGCAGCGACCATTGACCCGACCCTAAGACTATGACTCAGTGACCAAGTTGACCGAACCTTCTTTAACACTGGCTTTTGGATTGTCAGAGTTGCGAACCTCATTGCCACTCCTACTTTTACCCTTTTCTCCAGGACACCCCGTATTACTACGAACGTCCACTTCCATTGGACAAAACCATCGTATGGTTAGATACAAACTCGAAAGAATTTATTCGAGGATGGTTTCCGGTTCTGGAGAAAACGGATAGGATTATTCAGTTGTCTTTTCCTTTTACCCTCTCTCAGGTTACGAGTACTCCTTGGTTTAGGGGTAGTACACCTATTACGCAAATTGGATTGTCTTCTTCCAAACCTTAGGCTGGTGCCGACCGGTAGGGAATGAAGAAAACCAATTAGCATAACGATGGTGTGCAGAAGGTATTAAGTTCAGACAAAGCAAGGGATTAGTAAGAGGGCAAAGTAAATTGCAACAGATATTCACGACCAAACCAAATATTTCGTTACCACTCCCACATCACCTTTGTATTTCTCCAGGACACTCCGTATCACTACGAAGACCCACAGTTTATTTGGATACTCCATCGTATGGTTATATACGAACTCGAATGGAACTTGTTCCGGTTCGGGGATGGATTCTGGTTCAGGAGAAATAGGAATAAGGTTTATTCGGTTGTCTTTTATCTTCACCCTCTCTCATTGCGAGTGTTCCTAGGATTGGGACAGTACACCCATTATGCTTATTGGATAGTCTTCTTCCAAACCATAGGCTGGTGCTGAACGGTAGGGAAGGAAGAAAACCATTTGGCCTAAAAGGGTGTGCAGAAGGTAAAGACTAAAGACATATGAAGGGATTTGGAGAGGTGGCAAAGAACTACAAGGTTACAGACGTGAATCTGGAAGAGGCATTACTAGGAATACCAGAATACCCCATCGGAACATTTCAATGTTTCAGTTTCACTGTGTAATGTTAAAAGAAAACTGATTTCCCGATTAGACACTTGCTCCAGGGTATGTATTTACCAGGTATGATTCTCACATCTGTATGGTTTTACAGATGATGAGTGGGAGTAGGTTATTGGGAATTGGGTGATCATCCTCATTGTATCGGGATTCGTTGTAATCGGTGATATTTGAGGAAATCACCTGGGCTGTTTGCCGGTCGGCAAATATTTGGTTTTGAATATCCGCTGTTATGCACCAATTTCAAATTGATATATCTGTACGTCTATTTTCATAGAGTGAGATATACCTTTCTGAAATTATGTCTACGACATTTACCTATATCAGTGGATGGTTAGGTAAGGAGCATTAAACAGCGGTGTAATTCTTCTTAACCATAAGTACAGTTTTCAACCTACGACACACAGTGAATGAGTTATTAGACTCAAAGGGACTTATACAGAGTATTGTATGTTGTCCAGGGTCCATCAGGACAGAGGGGTTGGTCCTCGTACTATATTCGGTTTACTTATGACTCCTCTAGTTTTTAGACAAGTGTTTCGTGGAAACACAGGGTCCGAATTTGGAGAAGTTATAGGTATTTGAATACAGTAGAGAACCAGGTGTAGCAAGTATCGGGATTCTTCAAAGTGATCGAAGATGTAGATACTTGTATGTGGTATTCAGTTGATAGTAGTGATTAAGAGAAATTGCTTCTCTTTCAGGTTACTCATAATTGGTAGCATTCCTAAGTTGAGTAACGCTGATCAGCCTCCTTCCATTTAGTTGACATGCACTGGAGACAGCTGCATGATTTGAATCTGGTTCAATTAAATCAGTACCTCTGGTCCTATATTGGATATAGAACAGTTCGTATCTTAACGATGTTAAGGTACGGGGAGTTGTCCGGCTAATGCTTAAAACCAGACACTGGACAACTCAAGGCACGTTTCTGTAATGGCTGTTTGTGGGTTGACCCAGGCTATGACACGGGTTGACTTTCTACCATCTGGATGAACAATAGCGATATTGTTCTAGACTCGCCACAGTTTTATTAAAAATGGATTTTTTTCAGAAAACAGTAGTGGGAGTATGGTAGAACTGGAAGTGATTTCAGAACCATAAACGATTACTGAAGATTTGATAAGGAACCTAAAGATTCAATATGGATTGACATTCCATTGGCCACTCCGCAGATAAGGTGGGTAACTTCAGGCACCCGAGAGGTACTACGGTAGCCTCAAGGACGGTGACAGGGAAGTTCTTGTTTACCCACAATTACCATTGCTGTTGTTCCAGGGTGCGAGACCCGGCGGGAGGATGAGTATAGCGTCGTTCTAAACCAGTTTTAGAAGTGTACGTTTATATGACTCTGCCAGAGGGTTGTCGTAGTCAGTGGGAGCAGCGGAAGCATTGGTGGACAGGTAGCTTATGTCTATTTATAGACTAGAGCAGATGTAGCGGAGATAGATCATCTATTTCTGACGTGACAGTCATGGGTTTGACTTCATCAGAATAGGGGATGGATCTGTTGAGAAGGTAGTAGGGTGTGACATCCTGGTATTTGGATGATATACACAGAGTAGGAAAAGAAACTCCTACACTACGATCGGTTATACTTTGGTTGTCACACAGTTGTTTCTCCACAAAGGAAATGGATTTTGTATCAGACATACTGGTTACTAGATCTATGGTCTTAGATCTAGATTTGGGTGGTTTCCCAATCAGGGTACTTGACAGCATTCTAAGAGTATTTAGGATGGACGACTCCTGGCACGGTAGTGTACCTGCAAGTAATGGAGTCACCCTCTCCAAAGGTGTCTTACAGACTAAAGGGGAGAGGGACGTGCATGATTGGCAGATCACTTGCTCAGGCAATTGAGTCAATCGTGAGATGTCAAGTACCACACCAGATGTTGTTCTTGCACTAGATGCAATAAGTTGACATTAATCCAATCCTGGAGAAACAGTAGGAAGCAGTTTTAGAACATAAATGGATGTTCTAGAGATATGATAACGACAGCCTTATTCGGGAGACAGTTATCATTCCAGGCTTCCAAGGTGACATGGACGACAAGGAGGTTGTCAGAGTTATAGTTTTCCTTCTGATGAGGGGCAGTATTTTGGACAGGTGGTCCAAGGCAATACTGAGGGAGGAATGGCGCGCAGGATACTGATTAAGTTCAGTTGTCGATACAGTCTAAGAAGTTTGGATTTGGAGTTCATTTATGAGCTAGGTCCCATCAGACATCCAGACATATTCTGAGACAGGTATTGCTCTTTTCGGGAGATGGCTTTCTCCGTGAACTTGAGATATAGAGAGACATAGAAAGAAACAACTAAGCGGATCCACTCACTGAGGCTATTCCTCGAACGCAATAGTTCCGCAAACGAGCTTTGTGAGACTGACTAGTAGAGGAGTTGGATGTTCGGTATCACACGGGCTGTGAGTATGCGACATCGCAATAATTAGCCTTGAGTGCAAGTGGGAGATTGTTGGAGATAGTGCCCTCAGAGTCAATTATTAGGTCACAGGTACGTGATTGTAATGATTGAGGGAGGATCTATCCCGGTAGGACAGTCTTACTCGAGATGATAGTATGCTATCTGGTTTACCTTTATCATCGTGTACTGCTTTAGGTGACCTGACACGTCGCTATTACACGTTGATAGAGCCCCTAGGATTCTTGCTTGACCACCAGCAGTATGAGGGCGATCATATAAGTGGGAGCTGGGGGTCTATAAGCTTATCCTTAAAAGGTCCCTAGTCGTGGGAGTTTCGAGACTGGGCATCGATACTCCATTAGTAGACTAGTGTATACAGTCGAGACCCCGACGAGGGGCGGTGGCCGGTCTCACAAGCCACTGGTGTCAGTTGGATCACCTAAGATGTATACAGGTGCTCATTGGGTTATGAGTACACCGGACAGGACTCGCCGGGAACATGCTAGTTGGTCATATACCAGACGTCAGATGGCAGTTCCCTGGTGACATGTGTGCAGGTTAGTTCATCGACCAGGGGATCGTCATTTGTCTCGTGTGAGTTCCCACTGTACTTTAATTACTACCCTACCACGGCTCAAAGGAGTCGTGCAAACAGGTTTTAGTTGGGTACAGTCCCGAGCCACATGGAGGCAGTGAGCGTATCTTCAGGGGTTCGTCTCTCCCGGTATTGGGGGTGAGGTCGTGCTGTGTCTAGGAGAGCCATTACACAAAGTCCTTGGCCAAGGCAAGGAGATTTACTGGTAGGAATTCCAGTAGTATCTCAGGGTGTTCTGGGCTACACTCCGACACGACTTGTACTGCTTTTGGGGGTCTGACTTTTACCAACCCCCTAGGCCCGCCATGCGATTCTCATAGACGAACGGACCGGACTGTACGGATATTGTCACTGACAGGCTCAGTAGGGTTGTCGGGCTAAGTTCGCTCACAGACGTCCCTTTTAGTCAGTACCTGGTAGCCCGTCACGTATTGGCTTATACCTCTGACGTGCTAGTGGTTAAATCCACAACCAAGGTGTTGACGAGTCTTTAGAGTCCCCCACATTCAGTTACTCAGCTTTCGGGCGAAAGGTTGTAGAGGCCGTATGGAGATATGGCAAGGTCCGATCAGATACGTGCGGGATTGCACGGATCAGGATCGGACAGTTTGTACTATAGGCCGTATGGTTATATGGCAGGGTTCGATCAGATACGTGCGGTATTGCACGGATCAGGATCGAACAGATATTACTAGCCGGCTTTGGTTTAAGCCGGATCCTAGTATAGTACAGTGTAGATTTTGTCTCATTGCATTTGTATTTCGGTCGAAATACAGATGCGGGTGTGTATGCACAGTGTCGGGGTTTTTCCTGTAATTTATTACGGGACCAGTTTTCTGGAGTTGCCAGTTTGCTTTCCGTTTCGGCCAATTTCCATTGTTCCGTTCATTGGCCGAAGATTGGTGGAGGAGGGTTTATTTGCATTGTTGCAAATAGGCTTTTGTGGAGGGGGTATTTGCATTTATTGGTATCATGATGGTTTTCATGATGAGCACCATCACTTGACTTCTTCTTCTTCTCATGATGGCTTGACTTTTTGAAGCCATCATGCATGAGATGATGGTTGCCTTTGTGTGTTGGATTTGTGGTGATCATTTGTTTTTTCCTCATCATTTTTTTGCTTTCCAACCACCCCCCTTGTCTTGGTTCTTTCTCTCTCCAATCACATATGGTAAAATGGGGGGGCCGGCCATTTTGGTGGGAGAGGTTGATTCATTTGGTATGGCATTTTTCATATTGTGCTAAGAAAAAGAGCTCTCTAGTTGATCTCCAAAATCCCTTCTTTCCTCCACCAAATGGCACCTCCTTAACCCCATAATGAGACATGGATCTCTACACTCCATTCTACAGCAAATCTTGGGCACGTCGAGTAGCCGACTTCGTGCCCGAGTTGCCTCGGCATTGAGGTGGGAGCCCGTAAACAAAGTAGGCGATGTGGTGCACTTCCAGCGACGAGGAGGAGACGGGACTTTTCCGCAGGAGATCGGGACCATGACGAGAAGACCGGAGGACTTGGATCGTCGGTATATCTCTAACCCATCTTCTAGTTAGCTTAGACTTGTTAATGGTTACGATCCGGGTGTTTAGTGCGCGGTGGTGCCGGTTTGCTAAGTCCGCAAAATTAAAGTTTATCACCGCTTCCGCATTCCGGCGTCGGATCGACGGCCGGGGCGCCGCCGTGCACTTACAATTTGAACCCTATTCAATAGGTATGCAGCTGCTCAAGTGCATAACTCCCAAAAAGGAAATAGGTAACTCAGTAGTACTCATCATAGAGCACACCTTATCATATAGGGTGTGATTGCTCCGCCCCGATACACCGACGTGCTGTGGTGTATACGGAGGAGTAATGCTGAGAGAGAATCTCATTCTCCTTTAGAAAAGTCCAAGAATTCCATGCTCAAGTATTCTTCTCCTTGATCACATCAAAGGACATAATATTTATACCCGTATTTTGGTTCTCTACTTCTAACTTATATTCTGTGAATATCTCAAAAGGTCCGGACTTATGTTTCAACAGGAACATATGGCTGAATCTTGAGAGATTATCAGAGGATGTAATGAAGTCCAAAGAACCGGTCCTGGAATGTGCAGACATTGGGACCTTACATACATCATCATGTATCAGTCCTAAGAGTTTAGCAACTCTTTCTCTGTTTCCAATAAACAGAGCTATGGTCATCTAATCTTTGTGACATGACTGGTAATGTTTCACAAGATGTAAATTCAAACTGATTTAAATATGCATCTAAACGTAACTTTAGCCAGTCAGGTCGCATTGATATAACCTAGTCTACAATACCTCAAGAAGGATTCGTTCAACAATACCTCAAGAAGGATTCGTTCAGTTCTGAACTCTTCCTCTTGTGTGTGTTCTGTATACTAAGAACTGTAGTTTGATTTAGAACATCAATGCTTTTAGATAACGTGCCTGAACCGATCAACTTTTGATATAGGAAATGTTCAAAACATTATCCAACAATACAAAATTTTATCATTTCTTTACTAATAAAGAGACTGATATGATTTTGTATATCAGGTTCGGTATCTAATAACATTCATTCAGAATCAATATATTTGGAATACAGGGTGACAGTGACCAACAGACTTGGCTGCAACACTTGCACCGTTTTCTGTCTCATGAAACTTATCACCCGTTCTCAGTTCTTTACCTATCTGTATCCCATGTAACAAATTACATATGCGGGATCCTGATCCGGTATCTCATTTCCAGGAAGTAAAGAATATTGAGAAACAGTTTTGTATAATGAACACACTCGAAGATGATGCATCAGTATGCACTTTCTTCGTTTGGGCGGCACGGGAATTCTGGTAATCCCCAATTTCCTGCTCTGTCTTATAACAATTATAAGTTGGAGCGGGACCAACGTTCCCCAGCTCAGTATAACAAGCGGGTTCGGTCAATATTCCGTATTATTATCTTGATTAAGGCGTGATATGGTCGCTACCTGGAGAGAGAGAGAAGAAAACACTCAGCGTGCGCTCTGTCAAGAATATATTGGTTATTATTTTATCTAATCAGGATGGCTCCCACTGTTTTTATCAAATCTTCCTTCAAACCCTAAAAAGAAAGACTAGCCGGGATTAGTTACATACTACAAGTTCGCCAATATTTCAGCCAGGCCAGTGTCGGTACTTTGAGGGAGGTTCCCCGTGCTTTCGCACGAACCTAATTAATAATAAACCTCGATTTCCCAGAGGCGTAACCTCGTTAACACCTTTCTAGACACCTACTAGATCGGCTAATTGTAAAGTGTAAAACTCTCTCAGGAGTAACAATTACTCACAGCGGGTATTGGGATCCAACTATCTCATAGAAGGTATGCAATCTGATTGCAAATTTCAACACTTGAAATTCCCGATAATATTTTGCCCCTAACGTGCTATGACCTTGACGAAAGCCAACAAACCATAGCCCGCTAGTCAAGTTCAACCCGTACATTTCTTGACTGAATTAAACCCACCCGCACGACCCTTGACGAAACCCAACAAAGCCGTACGAATACCCTAATCCAATCGCATCATATGCAGTAGATAAGCAGCATATAGCTACCGCACACTACACCTTGACGAAAGCCAACAAATGTAGCACGAATACTATATACAACTTATCTGAAATGACGGAGGGCTACGACGGGTTTTTCTGAAAACCTATTGCGTAATGAACTTGATATCGTTGTAGAATCAAATGATTTTAAAATGGAGTGTTTTTTAGGCTTTTTTAGTTTTGCTAAAGGGGTCACTCCCGGTGAAGGGATCGTCGGCCCTTTCCTCATCGAATAAGGTGCAGGATATATCATATATACCGCTGTGCAAAGCAGAAACTATAGAAGCTATCAAAAGACAAATCGAATGTGTAGCATCTGCCAGTTATTGCTAAAGGGGTCACTACCGGTGAAGGGATCGTCGGCCCTTTCCTCATCGAATAAGGTGCAGGATATATCATATATACCGCTGTGCAAAGCAAGAACTATAGCTACCTGTTTTATTTTTGAAATTCGATTCCACAACATCTTTAGGTTTCTTTTACTTTCATTAATCATATTAATGAAGTCCCATCATTTAAGTCACCTAAACATCACAGATAAATACGACGTACACTTATACCATCCGCATTCGCCTCGATGTCCCCTCGTGCACCGTTAGGTTAGGTAACTAACGGCAGAGCGGGGCAGGGCTAGCGCGGGTGTAAAACATAAGTAACGTCTATATAATATATCGTATATACTATATACAGTATTTATCACAGAACATATCACATTATCACATCACAGATAATGCAGCAGAAAATATCATATGAAATATTGGATATACTAGGACGTCCGTGTTTTTAATATGAGCCAGTATAAAACACGGATTCCACGGTCGCGATGAATAGCCAAACCAACACCCCTAGACCCCTACGAGAGCGGCAAGCAACCCTACCAATTCTAGAGTTAGGAGACCCGGACTCGACTCCTCGAGTTGGTCTCCCACTGGACTCAAGAACCCGGTTACTTGTGCTCCCCTCCTTAGGTCTATCCAAGTGCGGAAAAGTAAATAATATACAAATGGTGATATCTTCCGCAACCTGGAAGTGCCCCAATAAAAGAATATTACATACAAGTTTTTACATGAACGAAATAAAAAACACTCATCTCACATAAAAAAAACCCCGGCTATTCAAACACGACGATCCAATATAACATATCCAGCAACACATAACATCACATGTCATCAACGTAAGTAAATATGCCCATCCCAATTGTCGCTGACATATAGCAACGAAACCGGCGATATCACATATTACACTTACGGTCGCAGAGAAAAAAGTGTAAAACTACAACAGTTGGAATCCGCAACCTCTTTAGACATCGCATGCCTAACCAAATGAATTCCTTAGATATCGCATGCCTAACAATTATAAACCCCGCATTTTAGTCTCATTAACGAAAACTCTTTTCAATATCAAGTCGGGCAATTCAGCAAGATTCCCGACATCCTGATCGAATGCTCGTCGCAAGCTTTAGTAGGCGGCCGCACCCCTGATGCCGTCGACGAAGTGCACCAAGGCGGAACACCGCTACCGCGAGCACCCGTACGGATGCTTTCGGCGACGGGGTTCTCCTACAGTCACTTGGTCGGGGCTAAGGGGTGTAGCTGTCTGTTAAGTTTATTCGGCGAGTATCCGTGTACGCTACGTGATTGCGACGGACTTTTGATCGCATCAAAATTCCGTGGCAACCGATCAATTGAGACTAAAGTGCTATATTTATAACATTCATATTAGTTATCTCATAACTACTTGTGGATTCCAATCATTGTATCACATTCCAGATAAATAGAAAATGTTAAACTTTCCGATAGAACAATCAAACACCCAAGTTTTTCCGAAACAGCTCAACACATGAAATAAGTTCAAAAACATCCATTTCATGCCTCAGTACCAACAGTCCAGCCGTAGAAGGGTCAAGCCAACGCCTCACATGTGGCACGCCGTACTGCTCCAAACCCTAAGGTTCAAAGGGCAGTTCAAGACGGTCACATTATCGAGTTAAGATTTGTTGTCTTCTAGAGGGTCCATCGCGTTACTTGCACTACTTAGAACGTTTTCAAACTACGGAAAAATCCAATACTTGGAAATTTCCCGGCAGGGGAAAAGTGGGTATTTCTATCCGGTCGAACTTTTTAACATATTCCAAAATACCCGGAAAAACACATAGAAAAAGTTAAATGATTCGATCGAATCATCGAGTCCCCGATACACCCCAGAAAACTCAACTGTTGAGTATAGATTAAAAATTCCCATAAAATACAGCAGCTTCAAATAGAGATTACTGTGTAAACAGAGTTGGAAAAAGCCACTGTATTGTCGCGGAACCGCCGCCCAAGCTAGGGTACGGCCGCGGTTCCGCGGCGGTTTAATGGAATTGGGCCCACGAATTTCACAGTAATTCCTACAAAACCCTGCTGAATTTTTTGGCTATTTTTAATATGGAAAATTCCACTGTTTTCCAAAATGTACAGAGAAGGGTGAAATCTAGGGTTTCGGGTTTCGATCGGGTTTCTAATTTCGTCTACACTTCGCCTGAGGCTCTAGCTAGGCTCTGATACTACTGTAGGGTTCTTAGGCACACTCAAGTGGTTCCATAAGGCATCAACCATGCCAAATGAAAATTTTTCGATGCCAAGAAACCCTAAACTAGATCGTTAATTAGAGTTTAGGCGAAACTAAATGAAAGTAAATCACATTTACACTAAGTGAACGGAAATACAACCTTTGTAGATCCGGTCCTCCACCTCCATAGCTCCGTGACGATGTCCCTTCGCTGCGATCATCAGATCCTAGACTCTCGCGGTGGTTTCATCGGAGAAAAGATAGGGCTAGGTCGTTGACTTCGATGCCGAAGATGATCTACGTCGAGGCAACTCAAGATCAAGCTCCAATTTCACCAAGTCATGAAACTTGTGAAGAAAACACCCTATACTACATGGCAACTGGTAGAGGATGAAGAAATAGGAAGTGGGTTCACTTTGGATTTGGATTTCTCACTTGAAATCATCACTTTGAAATTTTCAAGAGAACTTTCTTCTCTTCATCAAGAAGAAGAAGAAGAAGAAAAGAAAAAGCATTATTAAAAAATAAAATCCAAGTGATTCTTATCATATTTGCAACCATGGTTGAGTGTAGAGAATAAACTATGGTTTAGGTGAATGGTTAGGTTAAAGGAAAGAAACAAAATGGTTACTTATTCAAAGCTTCATGAAGCTTCAACAAAAGACAAAGCAAGCCACCATTTCATTTTCCTTTCCAAAAATAAATGAATAAAAGAATAAATAAAAAAAATATAAAACCTAACCATTAACCTAAACATGGTTTAAAATAAACATACACCCAAGTTTGCATGTATCATCAAACATGATACAAACTAGTGCACAAAACTATATCATATATACAATGTGCACATCAAGTGAGAAAATCCATCTTAAGTGAACCAATACTAGTTAATGCAAAGTAATATATCAAATATATATAATTATATATTAAATCATTAAATCAACACTTGATTTAACGATCCGGTCATATTGCATATGACCGACTAATATCCAATGTATTGACTTATTGAATCAATTCTCGATTCGATAACTAGGTTATATTGCATACAACCAATCGATACATTCATCGCGAGAATAGAATACGGTATCACATACACGCATTATTCTCGGTCTCGCACATATCTCATATGCGCTCCTATTTCGTTTCGTTTGAGCCAGGAATCCTCTGTGTAGGACTCTAAAGACTCGTCAATACGCCGGCAGCAGGTGATGATCATATCAAACACCCACAAGCCGCAAGCGGTCTGCTAAACGTAACGGCCACCCGGGTATTGAGCGATCAGAAGATCAATGAGCAAGCCCGCTCACACTCCTGTGAATCCAAGCAGTAACACTTACCGGACAGTCCGGTCTCGTCGTCTGATATGTCGCATATCTCGCCTAAGGGTGGTAAACGTCAGACCCCAATAGCTCGATAAGTCGTGTCGATATGAGGTCTATAACAGTTCGAGAAACTACTGGTAACACTTACCAGTAAATCTCAGCAACCCTGGCCAGGGATTTCCGGTTACAGCCAATCGAACACAGCGCAACATCAACTCCCTATACCGGGAAAGACGAATCCCCTCCTATCGCTCATTGCCTCCATGTGAATCGGGACTGTACCCAAAAATCACCGTTTTGCATGCCCTCTTGGATGTGGTAAGGTGGAAATTAAAGCACAGTGGGAATCACACAAGGCTCTATGACGATCTCGGGTCTACAGACTAACCTGTACCAGTGTCACCAGAGAACTGCCATCTGACGTAAGGTATAATACCATCTGGGAGTTCTCGGCGAGTCCGTCAAGTGTACACAGTCTCCACTGAGCACCCGTATATCATCTCTGATGTCAAACACCAATGGATATGGGATCATCCATCGCCCATCTGTATGGGTCGAGAAGGTATACGCTAGTCTACTCTGGTATATCGATGCCCCATCTCGATACACCCACGACTAGGGACCTTGAAGGATGTACTTATGGACTACCATTTCCCCACTAGTATGATCCACATCATAGTCCAGGTAGTCAAGTACACATCTTAAGGGCTTTACCAACATGTAACAGAGAGACAATCAGTGTACACGTTAAGGTAAAGAGCAACCAGATAGTATACTATCATGTCGAGCAAGAAAGTCCTCCCTATATATGTCCAAGCATCCACTACAATATACATCCTATGTATAGCAATGGCCTCTAGGGCATACATATAACTAACAGTTATTGGCGTGGCTCCGATACCATATAACGCTGTGCCAGCGCCCCGGCCGTCAATACGAGGCCAAACACAGAATAAAAACTTTTAAAACTGGCGCTAACGTAACCCTAAAACCCAGATCGTGCCATTAACCTTATACTAGTAAACTGTAAAATTGTGAGGTTATACCGATCGATTCGTGTCCTTCGGTCTTCAACCTCTTCCTAAGCTCCTCACGGCTGCCCCGATGTAGTTCGCTCTCCGGTCTTCCTCGTCGAAGACGATCCACGTCGAGGATTAATAATATGAGCTCCCGCCTAAAAACTGAGGCAACTCGGGTATCCAGTTTTCTAGCCTAGATACCCAAGATGAAGTAGAGATAGTGTGTGAATACCTTGTCTCAAAACACCCAAGAATTTGGGTGGAGGTAAATGAAATTGCCAATGAGATAAGAAATGTGAGCACCTGATTTTGCATGGAGAAAAAAAATTAGCTTGCTCAAATTGGGCTCGGCAAAAAAATGAACAAGGGTGCTCTATGGATTTTTATTGTTTTTGTAGTGGTGAAGTAAAAGACATCAATTTAAACAAATAAAGAAAACCTCACAAATATCAACAACCCTCCCCCCACTTGCAAAATATCCTTAACTTGACAAAATAAATTAAATTCACCATGAAATATCCTACCCACTCCAATTAATGCTCACGAATTACCCCAGCCCACCAAAGCCCACGAAATCCTCACAAAATCAATACATGAAAATTTTCCAGCCACTAAATTTCCTTGCAAACAAAAAATTAAGCCAAAAAGCATAACTCACACATCATATTAAAATATTAAACTAAATATTTAAATCGGAAGAAAAGAAAATGGCAACTTCAAAAAGTAATCTTGTAACGGATCACAAGAAAACCCCTCATCCGTATATACATATCTGCATCCGTATTCCGACTGAATACGAATAAAACGAGATGAAAATATTCTAACAATTTAATACTAGGATACGGCTTAAACCAAATCCCGCTAGTATGTTCCGTCCGATCATGATCCGTGCACGAGTGCACATATATGATCGAACCCTGCCATAAAAACCATACGGCCTCTACAACGTTTCGCCTGAACTAAGGAAACCCTCTGTGTGGGACTCTAAAGACTCGTCAATACGCTGGCAGTGGGTTAACCATAAGCACGTCAGTGGCACTAGCTGTACGTAACGGCTACCCAGATATTGAGCGAAAGGAAGGCCGACGAGCGAACTCATCGTGAAACCCTACAGAGTCTATCTGTGACAATCTCCGTACAGTCCGGTCTGTTCATCTAAGAGTATCGCATATCGGGCCTAGGGGGATAGTAAACGTCAGACCCCCAGTAGAGGTATAAGTCGTGTCGGAATGTAGCCCAGAACACCTTGAGAAACTACTGGAATACCTACCCGTAAATCTCACTTGCCTTGGCCAAGGACTTTGTGTAATGGCTCTCCAGACACAGCATGATATCAACCCCCAATACCGAGAGAGACGAATCCTGTCTAATCGCCATTGCCTCCAAGTGCTTCGGGACTGCACCCAGCTACTACCTATTTGCATGACTCCTTTGAGCCGTGGTAGGGTAGCAATCAAAGAACAGCGGGAACACACTTGAGGCAAAATAGCAGTGTCAAGTCAACGGACTAAGCTGTACTCATGTAACCTAGGAACTGCTCCTGACGATAGGTATAGTACCAATCAGCAGTGCCTCTGCGAGTCCTTCCGGTGTACTCATAACCCAATGAGCGCCTGTATACTATCTTAGGTGAACCAACTGATACCAATGGCTTGTGAGACCAGCCACCTACCCTCATCGGGGTCTCGATCTGTATACATTAGTCTACTCATGGAGTATCGATGTCCAGTCTCGAAACTCCTACGACTAAGGACACTTTAAGGATGCGCTTATAGACTACCCAACTCTCACATATATGATCGCCATCATACTGCTGGTAGTCAAGCAAGAATCCTATGTGCTCTATCAACGTGTAATAGTGATCTGTAATGTCACCTGAAGTATGTACACGATGATAAAGACAAACCAGATATCATACTATCATTACGAGTAAGACTGTTCTATCGGTATAGGTCCTCCCTCAATCATTGCAATCACATGCCTACGATCAAATAATTGACTTTGAGGGCACTATATCCAACAGATGTGAGGTCATCAGATTGATTGATTTCATCTGAAGAAGACTTCACACAGGCACGTTGAGAGTCGATAGAAACGGATGAATGAAGTGTATTCCTCTGACGAATTTGAAGAGTTTCCGACGGCTAGATGGTCAGATACCTACCACAAGATGTTAAGCTATCAATGTTCGTAGTTTCAGAAGGGAGACTCTAGATATGAGTATAGCCGTTTGTAGCACAGTCCATACAGCTACGAAGAGACGAGTCCGAATCAGTCCGTATTAGAGAAAAGTGGAGTAAGAGGTTCGTACGAGATTTTGACGAGATGGCGTTCAACCCCGTTGACATCAGAGATGTGATACGCATGCAGAGGTGTTGAATATGGATATATTTTATAGCAGGAGTCATGATTAGTATGCAGCCGTTCCGGAAGAAGAAATGGATTTAGTAAAGGGTGATAACTTCCGTGCAGTTCGGTAGGAACGAGATTTGGGAGAGACCCGACAGAATCTTTCTTGAATACTACACGAGAAGACTTGGACCCAGGATCGGTCGCATTACGCACACCCAGTAGGCCAGAGTTCGGCATCATTGACGAGATATGATATGAGTGACCATGATAGTTGGCCAGAGATATTTAGAGGATGTGCCAGAGTGGAACTGTTTCCGTCATTATTTCCATATTGGGCCGTGAGCCGAGAAGTTATATAACTGGCAATCCGCAGTGAAAGACAAGAGCCTAAGGGCACAAGGCGCCAGATCATGAACATGAGGCAAGGAGATATCTTGCTCTGCTAGCTTTGGATGCACCGATACCTTCTCGAATTTGAAGGAAGGACACTTCGACGACAGTATTTACGGTTTGCGATTTTGGTGATTCGAATGTCACGTGTTTGTCATTTTGGATTTCGGTATTTTGGGCGTTTCATTTGCATGATTGAGTTTTTGTGCACCATAGTTGCACTCGATTTTGACTTGATGTCGTTCGAGATGGTTGATTTTGATTTCATGCCTAGGGTACGTATGTGATTTGACTTGTTCCTTCAGTGTGGTTTTCATACACTTTTAGTACTTAGATTCGATTTTGTCCACGCTGATGCACATGGTTGTGAGACTTTATATCACGGTATACCTGAATTAGATTGAGGTATGTTGTATACCGTCGATTTCGATTGTGATATTTGATATTTTTTCGTGCACCTTGTGCGCTTGATTTAGATTCTTGCGCATACTTGGCGCGGTTGATGCGATTTTGGTGCACACCAGATGCACTAAATCAGGATTCTTCGTGCATATCAGATGCACCTGATTTTTTTGTCAGGCACATCGGCTTCCCTTGACAGATGTTTTCTTGCACACCCGTTGCCCTTAGATTTTGTTTCTGTGCACATATATGACACATTCTTTGATTTCGATTTCTGTGCGCACCAGACGCACGTGGCATTATTGCATATACTATTGAGTATGACTTCCTTTAGCAGTACGTTTCTATGATATTTACTATTTGGTTTAGTAACTGAGCAGGACTAGTCAGAAGACAGTACCTGAATATGTTTTTTGCATGCATCGATAGTTACCGAAGGGATTTCCAAAAAGGAGCTATAGTCTGAGTATATACCTACGTGTCCGAGATGACACGAAACATTTTACAAAGGAAACCCTTATATATATATTTTTTAAAACGGCAGGACATGTATGTTACAAAAAGGATATATATATGTATATATAGAGTTATTTTTTAACAACAAACTTCCGCTACTTGTACCGTGATACGCGCATCGTACAGCAGCTTGAAAAAGGTTTGGCATGCATTTCTTTTCAGTTGTTTTGACGAGTTTACAACGATGCGTACTATGTACATGTTATAGTTTTGATGTATATCATGTTGGATTTCGTATTGGACTTTGACATTGGTATTTTCACCATGACTCCGATGATTGTGTGATGCTTGACGGAGTTTTGATTTTGCGTTATATACTCGTTTTCATGCGCATTCATTGCGCTACGATATATTTTATGGATTTATGATTTCGGCGCCCCGACGACTTGATCATTTTACTGAAATATTTTAGTATTGGGGGGTTTAAATTTAAATTCGGGGACCGAATTTATTTAAGGGGAAGACTGTAACATTTCAGAAATATAAAATAATACATTCGGGAATTTAAATAAATCAAATAATGAATATTGTGAATATTATATAGTTTGGAGACTAGTTTTAAATGATATGGTATAATTATATACCGATAAATTGGAAAATAATTGGAAAATTACATTTGAATGTTGTTTTTGAAAGAATATTATATGATTTAGACGCTTTATAAATTTTATGCAATTAAATATATACAAGTTATGCCTAAGCTTGATTTATTATTACTAATCGTGCATTAAGCTTGATTATGCACATGACATGCACCATGTCATATTGCTAATACTTTTTACATTTCTTAATTTATTAGAAAACCATGCTTCATTTCTTATGTTACTTAGGTTTTATTTGTTTTTGGGTAGGATTTTAAAAGGAAAAGGAAAAGAAAAGAATAAAGACTGTGGCATGGTAAGAGGTATGGGCAAGAGAGAGAAAAGAAAGAGAGAGGGTGAGGGGTTCTCTTGACCTTGGCCTCATTTTCTTCCTTAATGTTTTCTCTCCTCTACCTCTTCATGGCTGCCCTCTTTCCTCCACCACCTCTACCTCCTCACTGCACCCTCATTTCCACCTCAAAACATCATGTTTCCTACATTAAAAATGTGCACAAGCTCCTCACATAGGCCGTGGTGGGATCAAGACAAGATTTTGAGCACTAGGGCCAACTCAAGAAAATTCTTGAGTTGCCAAATGAGCTAATTCTTTCACATTAACTGTAGTATTTGATTTCCTTTAGCTTTCATTTTAGTTTAGAATCGATTTAGTGAGGTTTAGTGATCTTGGAAAATTCCAAGATCAAGTTTAGGGGGATTCTTGAGTTGTGATGGTGCAAGTGAGTGTAATTGGTGACTACAAACCCCACCATAGTATTAAAATCCAAATCCAACCAGTCACTAACCTAAAAACTGGATTTAGAAAACTTCTGTAACGGTTTTGTGTTAAATTTGTGCCTACAGGGAATCTGGAGCGACCTGTAAGCTTTACTAGAAAACTAGCAACCCAAGAGACCTAGATGGACTACAAAGAGACCACCCTAAGAAGAAGAGACCCTAACTCCCTGCTTTGGCCGAGCAGGCCGTTTTTTCAGTGTATTTCTCCAGGTCATTTGTGGGCATTGGTATTAGAATTGGTTCTGTAGCTCATATACCCCATATACTACCCCCCCTGTATTGCTTGTTTAACCCAATTTCACCAGAACAAAAATCTGGAGCAAGTTTTCAAAGTTGTTGTTTCGGTTTCATTGTTTTAATGACTTGAAGTTTGGATATTGTGTTTTTTCTCGATCGATTGGCATTTGTACGTCGATGTCGAGGGTTGTTTGGTTCTTTTTCATGCGTAGACCATAGGTTCTAACCTATGTGTGATTTGGATGCCGTTTTGGTTTTCGTGCATGATTTCTGTTTTTGATACTATGTGTTTATATGTGTAGGCACCCTCACGTGGACTTCGGGTAACAAGGAGGAGCAAGGCGATATCGACTTTGGCAAGCAAGAATCAAGGTGAGTAGATGCAGATCTACGGAGGAAGTCGGGTGGATGGTGTATAGCACCCCCGCAGTTTCGTAGTGTAGTATGTGAATACGTTATATATATATAATTATGTGTATTGTGATACGTGGATAATTAGCAAGAGCGGCTCTAGGAGATCATGGGTTAGTTTAGTGTAATTGGAAGATAGTGCTTTTAGTTAGTTCTTAGTTGCGAAAGCCTAGAGTAAAGGTATACACACATACACACATGCACACACGTGATATGTTTTTGGTGTATATGTTATATGTGTGTATATATATGTGTGTGTGGATGTGTTGATATATATATATACATATACGTATACACGGGTGATGAGGATAGTATATTATACTCGGAGGAGAGTCGATATGATCGAGCATGATGCTGTGTGATCGGTTATGTGATTTGGGTCGTGTTATGATATACGACATGATATTATAGTGGATCGATGGGTGATGTGTTCTCATACACACGCAGATATATGTTGGATGGTATTGGAATGTACTTGACTTTAGATCAGTACCCCTAGTTCATGATATTATGATAATGATACCATATGAATAATGAGATAAATGTGATATTTGACCCATACCCCGATTTTGGGATGCCGTAAGATGGATTTTACCGTACGAGGAATAAATATGATGATTGATCCGCACTCTTGACTCGAGGATGTCATATTATATATTTTACCGTACGTGACGCTATTGAGGCGGGACCGCTGACTACTAGATATATCGACTTGGACTTTAGGTGGTTTTCCTTGCCCTTTCGATTAGTCTCTTAGTTTAGTCCTGTAGTTTATCAGGCAGATGTTAGACTGGGCTCGAGTCATACTTATTTTCAAAACTAACGAATCGTGAGTATTCTAATGACAGGCCGAGGGATACTACGGATTTTCCAAAGGATGTATCTTTTCTCAAAGTCCCCGTAGCCCTTATTTTTCTAAAACCACGATCCGTGCGATTTCAAACACCAAAAAATGTATGACTCGTATATAGAAATGTATATTCTTGAATGTTGCGTTTACTATTCATGTTCTCATTGCATTGCATGTTTATACATGTTTCCTTAAATATTATGATATCGATTGTTAGGACACCAGCACCATTACCGATGATGCGTATGTCCACGAACACTTGCTTTCCGACTCACACACATCATCATCGGTAATTACTATGTCATGTACACTTTAGAGTATATTATTTCATGGATATAACTGCTAGCTGATAGTTCCAATATACGATTTCTATGCTAGTTTAGATATTGCATTCTTTACTTAGATACCCATGCATGTGTATATTCATTTGTCGTGCAATATTATGGGGCTTTATGCCGGTATTCACTGTTTATTGACTCCTGATTATGGGATTCGGATTTTCCATGAGATTTCTGGATTTGGAGAAACCGCAATGATTTATAAACTCATTATCGTTTCTAAAAAAAGAAATTTGCGGTTTTCTCGTGATATGATATTTGTGATAGCCACCATGGATTTTCTCGGTTCTTGAGCGGTATCATAAACCCGATTCGAGGTAGGTGGAGGGACCGTCTGCGGGGGCATGGTGGACACGGTGCGGTACCCCGGAGCAAGAGGATCGTATAGAAAGACGTTGAGCCTGGCAGGGGAGCACTACCGACCGGTGATTGTATAGAAACTCGACGGATATCCGGAGGATACCGTTCGGAGCTATGAAAGATATAGATATGGGCCGATCCGGACTGACGGAGCCCATGGGCCGATCCTGACTATGCGGAGCCCGAGATTTGAGTATTATGTGTCGCTGTTGGACACGGACTTCATGATGTTTTGAGTGTTGATGCTGGGCACTCGGGTTTTATCATGATTTGTGTGTCGTTGCTGGACACACGTTGGATTGTGCATTAGTAATGTCACGCATCGATATATTATTATTCTTGGTACAGACACGGGTACTTCGACATCACACTTATGTTATACTGTTACCTTGTTGTAGTATTAGTATATTATTGTATGACCTAGGAGAGAGTCATACATGCGATTTCATCTCAGTGATGTTTTCTACTCACGAGTTGGCAACTCACCCCCATTGTGCCACAGTTTCTTGCAGGTTTTGCCGTACAGGTTTTCTTGGCGGCTTTGCTGGCACACCACTTCATTCTGGGTGATTGTTTGGTAGGTGGGTACACTTGTATCGTGACCACCGTTGTACCTTATTTATATTCGGTTGTATCTAGTAAACTCTATCAACCAGACTTGTATTATTTGATAGACTTAAAAGACCAGATGTATATTCTTTCGACCTTAGAGTCGCGCGCCTGTATTATTATGGTTTTTCTCTTGTTTTCTTGAGGATGTTGGTTTTCTTTCTGAGTTTTGATCCTCGCCCTTCGGCGTTGTATATTATATTTCTTGCGTGGTTGTTTCCGCCAATTAGTGAAGAGATAGCTTCCTCTTGGGGATGCCTTTATTCATCATTATATGTATTTCTTGTGTTGTACCCGTTTGGGGCCAGTATTTACAAAGGAGACTCTGTCGAATTTTTCGGGAAAATATGATGTTGCTTTTAAATGTTTAATGCCACTTATTTTGTTAAAACCACTAGCTTCAAAACAAGTTTTCCTTCACTTCTTCTTTTAAATGGTTTAGCTTTCTGGGCTTTTGGCTTACTTGAATTAGGTGGGGTCCTATAGACGTCACATGATTCAGGTGCCAGTCACGTGCCATTTCGGGTCGTAACACTAAGTGACTGTAGGAGAACCCCATCGCCAAAAACATCCGTTCGGGTGCTCGCGGCCGCGGTGTTCCTCCATAGTGCACTTCATCGACGTCATCGGAGGGTGCGGCCGTCTACTAAAGTTTCCGACGAGCATTCGATCAATTTATCTGGAATCTTGTTGAATTACCCGACAAGTTATTGGAAAGTGTTTTCAATATCGAGACTAAAATACATGGTTTATAATTGTTAGGCATGTGATGTCTAAGGAATTCATTTGGTTGTGCATGAATCCAAAGTATGTGATACGTTAGGTTTATGAAATCTAAAGTGGTTGTGGATTCCAATTGTTGTAGTTTTTCACTTTTTTTCTGTGACCGTAAGTGGAATATGTGGTGTATCGCCGGTTTCGTTGCTATATGTCAACGTCAATTAGGATACGCATATTTACTTACGTTGATGACATGTGATGTTATGTGTTGCTGTGATATGTTATATTCCATCGTCGTGTTTTGAATAGCCGGGGGTTTTTATGTAAGATGAGAGTTTTTCATTTTCATTCATGTTAAAGATTGTATGTGATATTATTTTATTGGTGCATTTCCAGGTTGAGGATGATGTCACCAATGATGTATATTATTTACTTTTCCGTATTGGGATAGACCAAAGGAGGGGAGCACAAGTAACCGGGTTCTAGGGTCTAGTGGGAGACCGTTTCGAGGAGTTGAGACCGGGTCTCCTAACTCTAAATTTGGTAGGGTTGCTTTCCTCTCTCGTAGGGGTCTAAGGATGTGGGTTTGGGTATTCATCACGACCGTGGAATCCATGTTTTATACTGGCTTAATTTAAAACACGGAATTCCTAATATATCCAATATTTCATATGTGTTCTTCTGCTGCTGATATTCTGTGATATGTTCACTTGATATGTTCTGAGACGAATGCCTATATTATATAAATGATATAAAATTAATATTGATGCTTTCTTTTCTTCTGTGATGCTTGGGAAGCATAACTTGATGGGACTTCATTAATGAGTGTGATGAAATAAATGAAACCTAAAGTTATTGTAGAAACTTGTTTAAAAACTAGTAGCTCTAGTTCTTGCTTTGCATAGCGGTATTCCTTGTAGAATATCTAGGACCTTATTCGATAAGGAAAGAGCCGAGATCTCTTCACCGGGAGTGACCTCTTTAGCGAATCGAGCAGATACTACAACCCACTCGGTTTGTCTTTTGATTACTTCTATAGCTTTTGCTTTTCATAGAGGTATTTCTTGTAGAATATCCAGCACCTTATTCAATAAGGAAAGAGCCGAGATCCCTTCACCGGGAGTGACCTCTTTAGCGAAACTAGTAAAAGCCTCAAAAACACTCCTTTCCAAAACCACTCGATTCTACAACGATATCAAGTTCATTACGCAAAAGGTTTTCATAAAAACCTGTTGTAGCCCTCGGTCATTTCAGATAAGTAGTATTTAGTATTCATGCTATATTTGTTGGCTTTCATAAAGGCGTAGTGTGCGGTAGCTGATTAGTGCTTATCTGCTTAAGCATATGATGAGATTGGATTAGGATAGTCGTACGGCTTTGTTGGCTTTCGTCAAGGGTCGTGCGGGTGGATTTAATTTAATCATGAAATGTACGGGTTGAACTTGACTAGCGGACTATAGTTTGTTGGGCTTTCGTCAAGATCATAGGACGCTAGGGGCAGAAGATTATCGAGAATTTCAAGTGTTGAAATTTGCAATGAGAATGCATACCTTATATGAGATAGTTAGATCCCGATACCCAATGCGAGTAAGAGTTACTCCTGGAGAGTTTTGTAAATTACAATTAGCCCATCAAGTAGGTGTCTAGAAAGGTTTTAACGGGGTTACGCCCCTGAGAAAACGAAGTTTATTTTAATTAGTTCCGTGCGAAAGTACGGAGAACCTCCCTCAAAGTACCGACACTGGCCTGGCCGAAAGATTGGCGAACTTGTAGGGTGTAATTAATCCCGGATAGTTGTAACATTTTCAAAAATATAAAATATTAATTTTGGGAATTTTTATAATTTAATATTATTTTATTGATTATTTTAATATTAAATCTATAATTAAATGCAAATAAATAGGAAAAATTTGGGAAAAATTTTGGAAAATTCTAAGATAGGGTAAATTAGTGAATTATGACATTTTTAAGTTTTTGTGATTAGTTTGACACTAACTTAGTGCTAATCGCGATTAAAATCGCTAATCGGGTTTTTCGGCAATTTTGTGCAAAACTAGCACATATCATTTTTCTCACACTTGTGCATTTTCTTTCATGATATTTGGGGTTTACTATTTTTGTGAGAAGGTTAATGGTTTAAAGAGATAAAGGGAAAAGAGAAAAGGAATAAAGAAAGAGGGTAGGTGAGAGAGAGAGGTGGACCATTGACCAAACCCTTAGCCATTGTTTTTCTCCTCTCATTTCTCCCCCTCTCTCCCATGCTTGCTGCTGCTGCCCCTTCTCCATCTTCCTCCCCTCTTCAAGTCCTCACTTCATCTCAAAAATCACTCCAAAACCCCAATCTCCTTTCATTAAAATTGTGCGAAATCCCTAGATCTACACATGGAGCTAAAGAAGCAAGGATTTTGGCCACTAGGAGCAACTCAAGAATTTTCTTGAGTTGCTAATGGAGGTAATTTCTGAACCATTAGCTTAATTATAGCCTTTCCTATAACCCCATGTTAAGGTTTAATCGATATTGTGTGATATTATGGACTTGGTGAAAACCTAGTTAGGGTTTGAGAGGAACTTGTGTTGTATTATGAAATTGAGCTCAGTAGAGGTCTTACCAACACCCTAGTGTTTGAATTGGAACCCAAAACCTGAAGCTAAAACCAGAATACGGATTTTAGAAACCAATATCGGGGAATTTGTGTAATCTGTGAAGGTTAACTTGAATCTGCTATCATACAAGACACCTGAAAATAATATTGAATGGAGAGTGAGATGTGCAGGCACCATAGAACCAACACCCAAGACCCCAGACCCCAATTCCTTCTTGAGGCCGCCGAAATCTCCATTCTGGCCGCAAATTGCGGCCAGACCAGTGAGGAATCTCCTCGTTTTCTGTGCACAGCCCCAGTTCCTGTAGTGTTGACCCAGGGTACTTCTAGTTTTGACAGATTCTTTCTAGGGTAAAATCTGGGACTTATATCCTAAGTTGCTACTTTGGATTCGTGTTTCCGTATTCCGTATCTTTGATTCTGAAATGGTGGAATGTGTTTTGCCTCGACTATCTGTCGTTTATACGACGATATAGAGGATTTATTGATGGTTTTGAAGGCGTGCCATAGGTTCTCACCTATAGGCCCCCCTTATCGTATCGTTTTGGATTTCATGCGCCGTTTTAGCTTGGATTTGGTTTTAATGCGCATATACGATACTTTGTTGTGTAGGTACCCATGAAGACTTCGGGACGACAAGCAAATGCATGGTGATGTCCGCAAATGATGATGCAAGGTGAGTAGATTATATCTATAGGGGGAAGTCGGGTGGATGACGTATAGCACCCCTGCAGTCCGTAGATAGATTACTATGTAGTTATTGTGATAATAGGTGTATTATGGATAGTGTAGGGTTAGAAGTGACTAATGTAGTCATAGTCGCGAACCCTAGGATAGAATTACACCTACACACACACACACCCTTGCATATTACTTGTACTTGCACGGTGTTTGATGATATGGGATGACTTTGGAGATGAGTCGATGATGTGGGCTTGGTGCCACGAGATCGGCGATTTGATATGATTCATATTTGGGATATGACTTGTGATTCTTGCGGGCTTGGGTTATGTGTTTACCCCCGCATGCATACTTTATTGATGGTATCGATTTGTACTAGACATAGAGTAGTACCCCCAGATTATATGATCTGATGATAGTGATACCTGTTATGTGACGAGATAGTGAGATGTTGACCTGTACCCAGCTTTTGGGGATGCCGTATGATGATTTACCGTACGAGCCGATATTGATGATAGATCCGCACTCATAACTCGAGGATTCTTACGATATGATATTGAGGCGGGATCACCGACTATATATCTAGATATATATACATTGACTCAGATTTAGGTGGTTTCCATACCTACCCCTCCTGATCGACCTTATACTTAGATGTAGTTTGCATAGTAGATACTTCACTGTGGTGTTGACTATTAGATTCTGCATTTTCATGCTATTCGCACTGCTGGCATATGTTCATTGCTATATTATTATCATGCTGATAGGACACCAGCACCATTATCGATGATGCGTATGTTTCACGTACACTATTTTGCCGGCTCACACACTTCATCATCGATAATTGCCATGCCACTGCACTGTAGTACTGTTGCATTCATGATATGATTCTTGCTTGGCATATTGTACACATGTACCTGTACACAATCATAGATGATTCATTCTAAAGTAGCGGTTTCCCTCGACATATGCACATTACTATTCCATGTTGCATGATTTCCGATATGATTACCTTTCTTTACATGTCGCATACATCATGGACTGATTGCATAGCACATCGCATTGGATTTATTCTTGATGTGGATTTTCATGTGATTTCTGATTTTGAGGACCGTGGGATTATTTAAGAAAAGATGCTTTATTATGAAAACCCGGTTCCCTTGATATGATATTTGGGGCGTCGCCCCGTGTTTTCTCGGTGCTAGAGGCATGTATTGAGAGAGGGATGACCCGGAGGATTCCCGATATATACTCAGAGAGAGGGCTGACCCGGAATGACGGATGCCCGATGTATTGAGAGAGGGATGACCCGGACTGACGGATTCCCGATATATACTCTGAGAGAGGGCTGACCCGGAATGACGGATGCCCGATGTATTGAGAGAGGGATGACCCGGACTGACGGATTCCCGATATATACTCTGAGAGAGGGCTGACCCGGAATGACGGGTGCCCGATGTATTGAGAGAGGGATGACCCGGACGGACGGATTCCCGATATATATATATACTTTGAGAGAGAGGGCTGACCCGGAATGACGGATGCCCGATACAGGAGGATTTACGTGTCGATGCTAGGCACGGGTTTCATGACGTTTTTCCATGATTTTGTTTATATCCTCACATTGCATACATGATGCTTATCGTCAGTGAGTGACGGGTGGACGGGTTCCACATATATACAGACTGGATTTACACTTATCATACTTCATTTGTATATATAACAGGGTATGAGGGCGCTGTTATATATACCCTTACACCAATATTAGTGGTATGGGACGCTAATATATGTGTATTGATATCATTGATATTTCTTCATATTTACTTCATGCAGACATACCTTATACTGATGACATGTCTTTACCTGAGGACCTGGCACCACCTACATGATTAGATGTTACCTTGCCACCTTATCACACTCAGATGTACTCTTGTGGATTATTACTGATCGTTGACTTAGGTTTATGTCTTGCATTCGGTTTCTACTTGTAGATGTTTCTATTCACGAGTTGGCAACTCACCCCCGTTGTGCCACAGTTCTTGCAGGTTCTGCCATACAGGTTTCATTGCGGCATTTCTGGCACACTACTTTCTTGCGGGTGGTTTGCTTTTGGTAGGTGGATTCTTTCGCATCAAGAACCACCATTATATTTATTTATTTCATTGTATCTAGAATTTCCATCAACCAAAACTTGTATATTGTTTCAGACCTAGACTAGTGATGTATTATTCGACCATAGAGTCGCGCTTAGTAGTATTGCGGTTTTCTTGTTGCTTAAGCTTTCTTTTGGTTTTGATCCTCGCCACTTGGCGTTGTATATTATATCATTGCGTGGTTGTGACCGTCGATTGACGAAGAGCTAGCTCCCGCTTGGGGATGCCTTTATCATTGCATATATATATTGTTATCCTTGTTGTACCCCATTCGGGGCTAATTTTACAAAAGAGACTCTGCCGAAATTTTTAGAAAAGACTGTACTGTTTTAAATTGCATATTCGGCTTAGTTATTTAAAAACCTTGATTTCCAACATGTTTTTCTTCACTCCTTTAAACAAATTTCTTTACTTATTCTTAAAATGGTTTTAGATTTCTGGGCTTTTGGCTTACTTGGATCAGATGGAGTCCTATAGACTTCATATGGTTCAAGGGCCAGTCACGTGCTCTTTCGGGTCGTGACAAAGTTGGTATCAGAGCGCTAGGTTGACCTTGGTTCGAGTCTAAGTTTGACTATGTGGAGCCTAGGGAGTTATTTATATACGGAACTTAGGCTTGACCTTACGGAACTTAGACTTGGTCGAGGGGGTGTTAGACCCGAACTTTCTTCGCGTAAGATGACCCTTGGTTGATGGAACAGGTGACTAAAGTAGAGTGACGTACCGTTGGTATGTTCCGCGGCATACTTACGACACGCCACTCCGCTTAAGGAACCTTAGGATGTACATACTTTCGAGATCAGTGATTCTCTTCATATCCTGGATTATACATCCGTTTGAGATCCCCGATTCTATTAGTTTCATGATCATACCTTCATTGATGTTGTTCCTTCCTATGATCATGTATCCATTTTGGATCTGTTGTTTCCTTTCTTGCCTTTGATGTGCTCTTTTGATACTCGATTGAGGTTCCTGTCACCATGTTTGAGCGCAGTTTGGGCTGCTGCTAGGGTTACGGCCGGTGTGAGCTCGTCTGGTACGAGGGCCGACCATTGTGTTTTCGGGTGACATGGGAACGTCTCGAGTTAGTATTGGTGATTTTGACCTCTAGTGGAGGCGAGTGCTTGGTCTTGCACCGGATGATCGGGCCATTGTTAGAGCTGCCAGTTGAGAGAGGACTGTTGATGTACAGCACACCTCAGAGATTGTGATGTCGCCTACCGTGCAGACAGATGGACCAGCTATTGCTGAGATTGACAGGATGTCGCTTCCGAAGCTTACGAGCTGAGATTTGCCGGAGCTTTCAGGCGGATATGCGACGGATGATAGCTAGTCTACCCGGTTTGAGAGACGAAGGTGATTCGTCCGATTTTGCGCCGGAGCGGGCCCAGATGAGTTGAAGATTTCCAGTGTGGAGAGTCTTACTCAGATCTAGAGCAGGCTGATTCAGAGATGACCGCTTATGTATTGCCTTTCCTGGAGGATTGAGGCGTTGTTCGGTGTACAGGCGTATGAGCCAGTTACTGCTGCAGATGACGAGATATCGCCCAGATGGTTGAAGCTACTGCAGCATGAGCATGTTCTCAGAGAGATGATAGCGAGTCGCTAGTCACCGAGGATGAACGACTAGGACATGTGGTTCGTTCGCTTACCCCGATGCGAGATCATCAGATAGATTGTTTCCAGCTAGAGACGACTTCACGCAGGTTCGTTGAGAGTCGATTGAGACGAGTCCGAATCAGTCGATATTGATACAGAGTGAAGAAAAGAGTTCGCAAGCTATTTCGACGAGATGACGCCCCACTCCGCCGACATCAGAGATGTGATACGCACCCAGAGGCGTGGTATATGGATATATCTTCCAGAAAGAAGCGCGATAAGTATGCAGCCGTTCCGGAATAAGCTTTAGCTTCAGCATTGGATGATGACTTCCGGGCAATTCGGCAGGAATGAGATTTGAGAAAGGAACCTCGACAGGACCTTTCTGGAGTACGATACGAGGGGACCTAGACCCGGGAGTGGTCGTATTGCGCACACCCAGCGGGACGAGAGGTTCGTGTGAGACACTGACGAGCTGCCATTACTTCCCGTCGAGACTAGAGACCTGATATGCTTACAGAGACGTTGGGATGTGACCAGTTTCCGAGAAAATTTTATGTTGAGGACACAGATGTCTCTCCAGTGTAAGGAGGTTGTGCAGGAGAGCCAGCCTCCGTTTGGTTCGGCATAGGCAAGATCGGAAGAGACCCTGAGCAGGATTCCTTTCAGGACATTGCTGCAATGATGTTTGCACCCAGGATCAGATGTGTGACGCGCATTCAGAGCCAGAGGCCGACGCCAGTGATATCCTACCTTACGAGTGGTCGTGAGGTTTGACCGAGAGGTGACCAGAAAAGTGCCAGAACGGAATCGTCCCCGTTAATACATCTGACAGGGCCGATGAGCCGATTGACCGCGAGATAGGAAATCCGCAAAGAAGATAAGGACCCAGAGTCAGAGGACGCCAGACCGTGAGCAAGAGGCAAGTAAATATCCTGCGCTGCTAGCAGTGGATGCACCGACTCCTTCTCGACCTTGGAGGAGGAACTACCGACGACGGTATTTATGATTTGTGATTTTGTGATTCGATTATCACGTATCCGTCATTTTGGATTTCGGTATTTTGGGCATTCTGTTTGCATGATTTAGTGTTGATGACTGAGTTTCATGATATTGGTTTCATGCACCCACTAGATATTTATATATTTTGCGCTGAGTTATTACATTTGAGATATTGATTGAGATTTCATGCCTACTGTATGCAGTGATTTGATTTGCACTTCCAGCGTAGTTTTCATGCACCTTTGGTGTTTTGATATACGATTTTGGTGCACGCCAGATGCACTAAATCGGGATTCTTCGTGCATGTCACATGCACCTGATTTTTTTTTCTTCTGTCAGGCACACACGTTGCCTACGACAGATGTTTTGTGCACACCAGTTGCACCTAGATGCTGTTTTCTACACCTGTTTGACACATATATAGATTTTGATTCCTTACGCACCAGACGCATAGGGTATTCTTATATATGCATTTTGGGGATTGATTTCTAGTAGAGCAGTACATTTTATGATATTCTCTCTGTATTGATGTTTTCGGAACCCCGACAAATTGGATTATTACTGAAATTGTTTTAGTATTGGGGGTTTAAATTTAAATTCGGGGACCGAATTTTTTTAAGGGGGGTAGATTGTAACATTTTCAAAAATATAAAATATTAATTTTGGGAATTTTTATAATTTAATATTATTTTATTGATTATTTTAATATTAAATCTATAATTAAATGCAAATAAATAGGAAAAATTTGGGAAAAATTTTGGAAAATTCTAAGATAGGGTAAATTAGTGAATTATGACATTTTTAAGTTTTTGTGATTAGTTTGACACTAATTTAGTGCTAATCGCGATTAAAATCGCTAATCGGGTTTTTCGGCAATTTTGTGCAAATCTAGCACATATCATTTTTCTCACACTTGTGCATTTTCTTTCATGATATTTGGGGTTTACTATTTTTGTGAGAAGGTTTATGGTTTAAAGAGATAAAGGGAAAAGAGAAAAGGAATAAAGAAAGAGGGTAGGTGAGAGAGAGAGGTGGACCATTGACCAAACCCTTAGCCATTGTTTTTCTCCTCTCATTTCTCCCCCTCTCTCCCATGCTTGCTGCTGCTGCCCCTTCTCCATCTTCCTCCCCTCTTCAAGTCCTCACTTCATCTCAAAAATCACTCCAAAACCCCAATCTCCTTTCATTAAAATTGTGCGAAATCCCTAGATCTACACATGGAGCTAAAGAAGCAAGGATTTTGGCCACTAGGAGCAACTCAAGAATTTTCTTGAGTTGCTAATGGAGGTAATTTCTGAACCATTAGCTTAATTATAGCCTTTCCTATAACCCCATGTTAAGGTTTAATCGATATTGTGTGATATTATGGACTTGGTGAAAACCTAGTTAGGGTTTGAGAGGAACTTGTGTTGTATTATGAAATTGAGCTCAGTAGAGGTCTTACCAACACCCTAGTGTTTGAATTGGAACCCAAAACCTGAAGCTAAAACCAGAATACGGATTTTAGAAACCAATATCGGGGAATTTGTGTAATCTGTGAAGGTTAACTTGAATCTGCTATCATACAAGACACCTGAAAATAATATTGAATGGAGAGTGAGATGTGCAGGCACCATAGAACCAACACCCAAGACCCCAGACCCCAATTCCTTCTTGAGGCCGCCGAAATCTCCATTCTGGTTGCAAATTACGGCCAGACCAGTGAGGAATCTCCTCGTTTTCTGTGCACAGCCCCAGTTCCTGTAGTGTTGACCCAGGGTACTTCTAGTTTTGACAGATTCTTTCTAGGGTAAAATCTGGGACTTATATCCTAAGTTGCTACTTTGGATTCGTGTTTCCGTATTCCGTATCTTTGATTCTGAAATGGTGGAATGTGTTTTGCCTCGACTATCTGTCGTTTATACGACGATATAGAGGATTTATTGATGGTTTTGAAGGCGTGCCATAGGTTCTCACCTATAGGCCCCCCTTATCGTATCGTTTTGGATTTCATGCGCCGTTTTAGCTTGGATTTGGTTTTAATGCGCATATACGATACTTTGTTGTGTAGGTACCCATGAAGACTTCGGGACGACAAGCAAATGCATGGTGATGTCCGCAAATGATGATGCAAGGTGAGTAGATTATATCTACAGGGGGAAGTCGGGTGGATGGCGTATAGCACCCCCGCAGTCCGTAGATAGATTACTATGTAGTTATTGTGATAATAGGTGTATTATGGATAGTGTAGGGTTAGAAGTGACTAATGTAGTCATAGTCGCGAACCCTAGGATAGAATTACACCTACACACACACACACCCTTGCATATTACTTGTACTTGCACGGTGTTTGATGATATGGGATGACTTTGGAGATGAGTCGATGATGTGGGCTTGGTGCCACGAGATCGGTGATTTGATATGATTCATATTTGGGATATGACTTGTGATTCTTGCGGGCTTGGGTTATGTGTTTACCCCCGCATGCATACTTTATTGATGGTATCGATTTGTACTAGACATAGAGTAGTACCCCCAGATTATATGATCTGATGATAGTGATACCTGTTATGTGACGAGATAGTGAGATGTTGACCTGTACCCAGCTTTTGGGGATGCTGTACGATGATTTACCGTACGAGCCGATATTGATGATAGATCCGCACTCATAACTCGAGGATTCTTACGATATGACATTGAGGCGGGATCACCGACTATATATCTATATATATATACATTGACTCAGATTTAAGTGGTTTCCATACCAACCCCTCCTGATCGACCTTATACTTAGATGTAGTTTGCATAGTAGATACTTCACTGTGGTGTTGACTATTAGATTCTGCATTTTCATGCTATTCGCACTGCTGGCATATGTTCATTGCTATATTATTATCATGCTGATAGGACACCAGCACCATTATCGATGATGCGTATGTTTCACGTACACTATTTTGCCGGCTCACACACTTCATCATCGATAATTGCCATGCCACTGCACTGTAGTACTGTTGCATTCATGATATGATTCTTGCTTGGCATATTGTACACATGTACCTGTACACAATCATAGATGATTCATTCTAAAGTAGCGGTTTCCCTCGACATATGCACATTACTATTCCATGTTGCATGATTTCCGATATGATTACCTTTCTTTACATGTCGCATACATCATGGACTGATTGCATAGCACATCGCATTGGATTTATTCTTGATGTGGATTTTCATGTGATTTCTGATTTTGAGGACCGTGGGATTATTTAAGAAAAGATGCTTTATTATGAAAACCCGGTTCCCTTGATATGATATTTGGGGCGTCGCCCCGTGTTTTCTCGGTGCTAGAGGCATGTATTGAGAGAGGGATGACCCGGAGGATTCCCGATATATACTCAGAGAGAGGGCTGACCCGGAATGACGGATGCCCGATGTATTGAGAGAGGGATGACCCGGACTGACGGATTCCCGATATATACTCTGAGAGAGGGCTGACCCGGAATGACGGATGCCCAATGTATTGAGAGAGGGATGACCCGGACTGACGGATTCCCGATATATACTCTGAGAGAGGGCTGACCCGGAATGACGGGTGCCCGATGTATTGAGAGAGGGATGACCCGGATGGACGGATTCCCGATATATATATATACTTTGAGAGAGAGGGCTGACCCGGAATGACGGATGCCCGATACAGGAGGATTTACGTGTCGATGCTAGGCACGGGTTTCATGACGTTTTTCCATGATTTTGTTTATATCCTCACATTGCATACATGATGCTTATCGTCAGTGAGTGACGGGTGGACGGGTTCCACATATATACAGACTGGATTTACACTTATCATACTTCATTTGTATATATAACAGGGTATGAGGGCGCTGTTATATATACCCTTACACCAATATTAGTGGTATGGGACGCTAATATATGTGTATTGATATCATTGATATTTCTTCATATTTACTTCATGCAGACATACCTTATACTGATGACATGTCTTTACCTGAGGACCTGGCACCACCTACATGATTAGATGTTACCTTGCCACCTTATCACACTCAGATGTACTCTTGTGGATTATTACTGATCGTTGACTTAGGTTTATGTCTTGCATTCGGTTTCTGCTTATAGATGTTTCTATTCACGAGTTGGCAACTCACCCCCGTTGTGCCACAGTTCTTGCAGGTTCTGCCGTATAGGTTTCATTGCGGCATTTCTGGCACACTACTTTCTTGCGGGTGGTTTGCTTTTGGTAGGTGGATTCTTTCGCATCAAGAACCACCATTGTATTTATTTATTTCATTGTATCTAGAATTTCCATCAACCAAAACTTGTATATTGTTTCAGACCTAGACTAGTGATGTATTATTCGACCATAGAGTCGCGCTTAGTAGTATTGCGGTTTTCTTGTTGCTTGAGCTTTCTTTTGGTTTTGATCCTCGCCACTTGGCGTTGTATATTATATCATTGCGTGGTTGTGACCGTCGATTGACGAAGAGCTAGCTCCCGCTTGGGGATGCCTTTATCATTGCATATATATATTGTTATCCTTGTTGTACCCCATTCGGGGCCAATTTTACAAAAGAGACTCTGCCGAAATTTTTAGAAAAGACTGTACTGTTTTAAATTGCATATTCGGCTTAGTTATTTAAAAACCTTGATTTCCAACATGTTTTTCTTCACTCCTTTAAACAAATTTCTTTACTTATTCTTAAAATGGTTTTAGATTTCTGGGCTTTTGGCTTACTTGGATCAGATGGAGTCCTATAGACTTCATATGGTTCAAGGGCCAGTCACGTGCTCTTTCGGGTCGTGACACTAGTCTTACCTTTTAGGGTTTGAAGGAAGATTTGATAAAAACAGTGGGAGCCATCCTGATTAGATAAAATAATAACCAATCTGATCTTGTAAGAGCATACGCAGAGTGTTTTTTTCTCTCTCTCTCCTGATAGCGACCATGTCATGCCTTAATCAAGATAATAATATGGATGCATTGACCGAACCTGCTTATTATACTAAGCTGGGGAACGTTGGTTCCGCTCAATCTTATAATTGTTATAAGTCCGAGCAGGAAATAGAGGAATATCCGGATTCCCATGCCACCCGATCGAAGAAAGTGCATGTTGATGCATCTTCTTCGGGTGTGTTCATTACCGAGAACTGTTTCTCAGTATCCTCTACGTCCTGAGTATATGATACCGGATCAGGATCCCGCATATGTAATGTAGGGTTCCTAAGCACGACAGCAAGGTTTCGGGTTGTATCATCCATGCCGAATTCAAATTTTTGCCTTGCTTAAACAAGATCTTTAACTAGAGAATCATACGAAACTAAAAGCAAACAACTTTATTTCTAAGTGATTAGGGATTACAACCTTTTTTGTCCGTTCCTGCGCTTCATATGCTCCAAGTTGTGGTCCCTTCGCTGCGATCATCAAGCTCCCGGACTCTTGAGAGGCTCCATGAAGTGAATGATGCATGCTTGCTTGATGTTTTCACAATCCAAGACGATCTACTTTGAAGAGACACAAACCCAAGCTATCTCTTCACTAATTACGGATTAGTGAAGCTAACACCCTAAACTATATGGCTAGTATAGAAGAGGATGATGAAGTAGCAATTTTGCTCAGTTTAGAATTTAATGTCTCACTATTTTTCATCAAGTGCATAACATCAAGAGAGCTAGAATGAAGAAGAAGAAGAAGCTCAAGTGATTGAGAGTGTGAGGTTAGAAATACAACCATGGATTAAGTATGCCATGGCTAACTCATGTAGAGAATAAAGCATGAGCTAGGGTTAAAGGTTAGGTTAACAAATATCTTAGTAAATATCAACAAGGTGGACTTATTCAGCTATGAAAAATATCTTAGCATAAATCCACAATTTTGAATTAACTAAAATATAATTAAAATCTAACTCTAATCTCTAGCCATGGTGTGAATCTCATAAACCTTAGTTGCATGTATAACCTAGCATGTTACAATTATACATATCACATATATATATTTTTGTAACAAAAGAAAAGAATACAATAAACATATATCATTTATATGTTAAATGTATAAGTGAGAAAAATAAATACTTAAGTGTGCATATATTAGTTAATGTAATTTAATATATCAAATATATAATTATACATTAAATCATTAAATTAATACTTGATTTAATAATCCGGCAATATTACATATATCCGACTAATATTATACGTATGAATTTTATCCAATCAACACTTGATCCGATAACCCGACTATATCACATATAACCGGCCGATATCACATATCGCGAGAATAGAATACGGTATCACATATGCGTATCAATCTCAGTCCCGCACATATCATATATGTGCTCCTACTCCGTTTCTCCTGAGATAGGAAACCTCTGTGTAGGACTCTAAAGACTTGTAAATACGTCGGCAGTTGGTGATGATCATATCAAACACCCACAAACCGCAAGCGGTCAGCTAGACGTAACAGCCACCCGGGTATTGAGCTACCAAAAGATCAACTAGCAAGCCTGTACATTCTCCTGCGAATCCAATCAGTAACACTACCATACAGTCCGGTCTTTTCGTCTGATATGTCGCATATCCAGTTTAGGGGTGGTAAACGTCAGACCCTAGTAACTGAAGTCATGTTGATGTGAGGCTCATAACGGGTCGAGAAACTACTGATAATCTCCATATCAGCTCTGGCCAGGGACTTCCAGTTATAGCCAATCGAGCATAGCGCAACATCAACCCTTAATACCAGGAGAGACGAAACCCCTCCTATCGCTCATTGCCTCCATATGATTCGGGACTGTACCCAAAAGCCACCGTTTTGCATGTTGTCATGAACGTGGTAAGGTGGAAATCAAAGTACAGTGGGAATCACACGAGACTCTATGACGATCTCGGGTCTACAGACTAACCTATACTAGTGTCACCAGAGAACTGCTATCTGACGATAGGTATAATACCATCTAGAAGTTCTCGGCGAGTCTGTTCAGTGTACCTAGTCTCCACTGAGCACCCGTATACCATCTTTGATGTCAAACACCAATGGATGTGGGATCATCCATCGCCCGTCATATGGGTCAAGATGCGTATACGCTAGTCTACTCTGGAGTATCGATGCCTTGTCTCTATACACCCTTGACTAGGAATAATTATAGGATTTACTCGTGCACTACCCTGGCCCCAGTAGTATGATCTTCATCATAGTCCAAGTAGTCAAGTACACATCCTAAGGGCTTTATCAACATGTGAGAGCAAGACAGTAACAGAATACAAATCAACATGTTAAGACAAAGAGCAACCAGATAGCATACTATCATATCGAAAAATAAAGTCCTCTCTATATGTATCCAAGCATCCACTATAATATACTTCATATGTACAACAATGGTCTCTAGGGCATATATATAACTAACAATCTCCCACTTGCACTAAGGCCATCTGTTTTAGTATCTCATACCCAACATCCCGAAGAGTTCCAAATTGTATCTGCGTATAGCCTTCATGAGTGGATCCGCGGTGTTGTCCTTCTTGTCAACTCTCCTGACCTCGATCTCTTGGCGATCAACTATCTCCCGGATCAGGTGATACTGCCTCAGAATATGCCTGGATCTCTGATGGGACCTGGGTTCCTTGGCTAAAACCACAGCTCCATTGTTATCACAATACAAAGGTATTGGATGCTCAATGGATGGAACCACACCAAGTTCAGTTATGAACTTCTTCATCCAGACAGTCTCTTTGGCAGCATCGTTGGTAGCGATGTATTCATCCTCCATCGTCGAGTCTGCCACGGTTTCCTGCTTGGAACTCTTCCAACAAACCGTCCCTCCATTGAAGGTAAAGACAAATCCCGAGTGCGACTTAGAGTCGTCCTTATCACTTTGAAAGCTCGAATCGGTGAAGGACTCCACCTGGATTTCTCGGTTACCATACACCAAGAACATCTCTTTAGTCCTTCTCAAGTACTTGAGAATGTTCTTCACAGCTGTCCAGTGACTCTATCCTGGATCAGCTTGATACCTACTCACTACAATTAGTGAGTATGGTGTCAATGTACCTGGATTGGGTCTGGTATATAGCATCGCGTCGGGTCTGGTATATAGCATCGCGTACATGATGGAGCCTATTGACGAAGCATAGGGTATCCCTTACATGCGAGCTCTCTCCAAATAAGTCTTGGGAGACATCTCTTTGGAGAGAGTGCGTCCAGAGATCGTGGACAAATTCCCACGCTTGGATTCTTCCATGCTAAACCTCTTTAGTATGGTGTCAATGTACCTGGATTGGGACAATCCCGGTATCCGTTTAGATCTATCTCTATACATCTTAATCCCCAAAATGCAGGAAGCATCACCTAGATCTTTCATTGAGAATCTTTGTGATAAGATAAGCTTGACCGAGTGCAGCATAGGAACATCATTTCCTATTAAGAGTATGTCATCCACGTACAATACGAGGAAGAAAACCATACTCTCTTTCACCTTCTTTTATATACAAGGTTCATCTACGTTTTTGATGAAGTCAAACTCTTTAACAACCACATCAAAATAGATGTTCCAACTCTGCGATGCTTGCTTTACCCCGTAAATGGATTTAAGCAGCTTGCACACCTTTCCGCCGCTCCCACTGTCTACGAAGCTCTCTGGCTGAGTCATGTGCACGCACTCTTCTAAATCACCTTTTAGAAAGGCGGTCTTAACATCCATTTTCCAGATTTCATAGTCATGCTGTGCAGCAATGGCAAGTAGGATCCGGATGGACTTAAGTATAGCCACTGGAGAAAAGGTTTCATCATAATCCACACCTGGTCATTGACGAAAACCTTTTGCAACAAGTCAAGCTTTGAAAGTCTCAACTTTTCCATCTACACCAAGTTTCTTCTTAAAGATCCATTTGCTCCTAATGAGTTTTACCCTTCAGGAGCAACTTCCAAAGTCCATACTTTATTGGTGTACATGGATTCCATCTCAGATCGCATTGCATCCAGCCATTTCATAGAGTCACCACGAGGGATGGCCTGCTCGAAGCTAGTTGGGTCATCATATTCCATGATGCAATCCTCGCTCCCACCATCAATGAGAAAACCGTAGTATCTCTCAGGTGGATGAGGAACCCTACTAGATCGGCGGAGAGGCTGAGGTTCGTCGGGAACCATCGAATCCTCTGGTTCTACCAAATCTTCTGTCGTAGTTATCGCTGGAACTTCTTCCAGGTTCTACCTCCTCGCCACTAATTTCCTTTGCAAGAAATTCCTTTTCTAAAAAGGTGGCATGCTGAGCAACAAACACCTTTTGTTCCTTAGGGTGGTAAAAGATATGTCCTCACGAATGCTTGGGATATCCTACAAACTTGCACAGAACAGACCTTGTCTCGAGCTTGTCCGGATTTTTCTTTTTAACGTAGGCCAGACAACCCCATATCTTAACAAAATTAAGACACGGTCTCTACCCCTCCCATATCTCATATGGAGTGGTAGGCAGTGATTTGGTTGGAACTCTATTCAATAGGTATATGGATGTCTCAATCGCATACCCCCAAAAGAAAATAGGAAACTCAGCAGTGCTCATCATAGAGCGCATCATATCTAATAGGATGCAATTCCTCCGCTCTAATACACCGTTGTGCTGTGGTGTATATGGAGGAGTAAGCCGAGAGAGAATTCCATTCTCTTTTAAGTAGTCCAAGAACTCATTGTTCAAGTATTCTCCTTCTCGATCAGATCGAAGGATCTTTATACTTTTAACTGTTTGGTTCTCGACTTCGTGCTTATATTCTTTGAATTTCTCAAAAACTTTAGACTTGTGTTTCATCAGGAATACATATCCGTATCTTGAGAGATCGTTAGTGAATGTAATGAAGTACGAAGAACCATTCCTGGCATGTGTAGACATGGGACCGCATATATCACTATGTATCAGTCCCAAGAGTTCCGTAACTCTTTATCCGTGTCCACTAAACGGAGTTTTGGTCATTTTGCCTTTGAGACATGAATGGAAAGTTTCATAAGATGATAATTCGAACGGATTCAAATATCCATCCTTATGTTACTTAGCTAGTCATGTCGTATTGATATGACCTAGTCTACAATGCCATAAGAAGGATTCGTTCATTTCTGAACACTTCCTCTTGTGTGTGTTTTGTACATTAAGAACCGTGGTTTGATCTATAACGTATATGCCATTATTTAACGAGCCTGATCCAATCAACTTTTGATTCAGGAAGATGTTCATAACATTATCCTGTACTACAAAATTATATCCTTTTTTACTTAATAAAGAAACTGATATAAGATTGCATATCAGGGTCGGAATGTAATAGCATTCATTCAGAATCAATGTATTACCAGTTGGCAACACAAGGTGATATTCGCCAACTGCTTTGGCTGCAACATTTGCACCATTCCCTAATATTACGGAATGATCACCCTCTCCAAGTTCTCTACCTTTCTTTATCCCATGTAATATATTACAAATGTGGGATCCTGATCCGGTATTTAATACCCATGACGTAGAGTGAACTGAGAAACAGTTCTCGATAACAAACACACCCGAAGAAGATGCATCAACATGCTTGTTCTTCGTTTGGGCAGTGTGGGAATTCGGATATTCCCCTATTTCCTGCTCAGTCTTATAACATTATAAGAAAGAACGGAATTATCGTTCCTCAGCTTAGTATAACAAGCGGGTTCGGTCAATACATCCATATTATTATCTTGATTAAGGCCTGGCTTGGTCGCTACCTGGAGAGAGAGAGAAGAAAACACTTTAGCGTATGTTCTTACAAGATTAGATTGGTTATTATCGTATCTAATCAGGATGGCTCCCACTGTTCTAATCAAATCTTCCTTTAAACCCTAAAAGGTAAGACTAGCCGGGATTAATTACACCTTACAAGTTTGCTAATCTTTCAGCCAGGCTAGTGTTGGTACTTTGAGAGAGGTTCCCCGTGCTTTCGTACGAACATAATTAAAATAAACCTCATTTTCCCAAAGGCATAACCCCGTTAACACCTTTCTAGACACCTACTTGATCGGCTAATTGTAATGTGTAAAGCTCTCCTAAGAGTAACTCTTACTCGCAGTGGGTATCAGGATCCAACAATCTCATAGAAGGTATGCAATCTCATTGCAAATTTCAACACTTGAAATTCCTGATAATACTTTTTACCCTTAGCGTCCTATGACCTTGAAGCTGGCCAAACAACCCATAGTTCGCTAGTCAAGTTCAACCCGTGGATTTCCTGATTGAATTAAACCCACCCGTACGACCCTTGACGCAGGCCAAACAACGTCGTACGAATACCCTAATCCAATCGCATCTCATGCTACAGATAAGTACTAATCAGCTACCGTACACTATGCCTTGACGCAGGCCAAACTACCATAGCACGAATACTAAATATTACTTATCTGAAATGGCGGAGGGTTACGACAGGATATTTAGAAAACCTTTTGCGTAATGAACTTGATATCATTGTAGAAACAAGCGATTTTGAAAATGAGTGTTTTTGAGTCTTTTACTAGTTTCGCTAAAGAGGTCACTCCCGGTGAAGGGATCTCGGTTCTTTCCTTATCGAATAAGGTACAGGATATTTCACAAATAACACTATGAAAAGCAAAAGCTATAGAAGCAATCAAAAACAAAACCGAGTGAGTTGTAGCATTTGCTAGTATCGTTAAAGAGGTCACTCCCGGTGAAGGGATCTCGTCTCTTTCCTTATCGAATAAGGTGTTGGATATTCTACAAGGAATAGCGCTATGCAAAGAAAAAACTAGAGCTACCCTTTTTGAAAATTTGATTCTACAACATCTTTTAGATTTCTTTTGTTTCGTTAATCTCATTAATGGTGTCCCATCATTTATGCTTTCTAAGCATCACAGAAGAAATGAAAATACAATGTACGCTTATGCCATCCGCATTCGTTACAGTGTCCCGTTATGCACCGTTAGGTTACTTAACTAACGGCATACCGAGGCGGGACTAGCGCGGGTGCAAAACATAAGCAACGTTTATTATATATCATATATACAATAATAAAGCATTCGTCTCACACATATTAAATGATCACATCACAGAATATCAACAGCAGAAGATAACATATGAAATATTGGATATACTAGAAGGTCCGTGTTTTATTTGGAGCCTGTATAAAACACGGATTCCACGGTCGCGATGAATAGCCAAACCCACATCCCTAGACCTCTACGAGAGTGGCAAGCAACCCTACCAATTCTAGAGTTAGGAGACCCGGACTCGACTTCTCGAGTTGGTCTCCCACTGGACTCTAGAACCCGGTTACTTGTGCTCCCCTCCTTGGATCTATCCTAATGCGGAAAAGTAAATAAAATACAATGGTGACATCATCCTCAACCCGGAAGTGCCCCAATAAAAGAATATTACATACAATGAATTTTACATGAATGAAAATAAAAACTCTCATCTCACATAAAAACCCCGGCTATTCAAAAGCGACGATCTAATATAACATATCACGGCAACTCATAACATCACATGTCATCAACGTAAGTAAATATGCGTATCACAATTGTCATTGACATATAGCAACGAAAACGGCGATACACCACATATTACACTTACGGTCGCAGAAAAGAAAATGTCAAACTACAACATTTGGAATCCACAATCACCTTAGACATCATAAACCCGAAATATCACATATTACGGATTTCATGCCTAACTATATGAATTCCACATATTGTATCACATTCCAGAAAAAGCTAGACGACGTTAAACATTCCAATCGAATCAACATACACCTAAAATTTCCCAAGAAGCTCAACAGTTGAGTGTAGTTTAAAAATACTCAGTACAAGCCACAGTATTAATGAACCAGCCGTAGAAGGGTCAACCAATGCCTCACCTGTGGCACCGCAGAACTACCGCAAACCCTATGGTTTAGCGGCGGTTCTTACGGTCACAGAATCGAGTTAGGGTTTCATTCTTCTAAAGGTTCCACCACATTACTTGCATGAGTTTTGAATGTTCTTTAACGTGAAATAAAATCCAATTCTGGGAAAATTTCAAGCGAGGGTTAAAGTGGGTATTTGATATCCGTTCGAACTTTTTAACACCGTCTAAATAACCCGAAAAGTAACTAGAATTATGAATACGAAACACTCCGAATAGCCAATGCACAAAGATAACATAACATGCAAATTTAGCAAAAACAAACAACACTTGAAATACCAAACCCCAGAGACTGGAACAATATAAAAAATTGAACCCTGAAGCCCCTAAAGTGGCCGAGGTAGCCGTTTTTTCTGCATGTGTGGTCGGCCCAAAAAGATGGGAAGGGTTGAATTTTGTACAGTGTTCATGTTGCATCTCATACAACATTCTGCAGTTGTTTAAAAAAAAATTTGACTCTCAGAAAATTTCGACAGAAACCAGGGTTCGTATTCGGGTGTTTCGGAGTTGTTTCGGTTTCGTGATCCTACACAATCCGTCTAATTCTCTAGCTAGGCTCTGATACTACTGTAAGTTTCCTAAACATGACAACAAGGTTTCCGGTGGCATCATCCATGCCAAATTCAAATTTTTGCCATGCTTAAACAACCTTAAAAAAAGATCTTTAACTAGAGAATCATACGAAACTGAAATCAAACAACTTTACTCCTAAGTGATTAGGGATTACAACCTTTGTATTCCGTTCCTTCGCTTCATAAGCTCCAAGTTGTGGTCCGTTCGCTGCGATCATCAAGCTCCCGGACTCTTGAGAGGCTCCATGAGGTGAATGATGCATGCTTGCTTGAAGTCTTCACAATCCAAGATGATCTACTTGGACGAGACAAAAACCCAAGCTATCCCTTCACTAATTAGGGATCAGTGAAGTTAAAACTCCAAACTATATGGCTAGTATAGAAGAAGATGATGAACTAGGAATTTTGCTCACTTTAGAATTTAATCTCTCGCTATTTTTCATCAAGTGCTCAACATCAAGAGAGCTAGAATGAAGAAGAAGAAGAAGCTCAAGTGATTGAGAGTGTGAGGTTAGAAATGCAACCATGGGTTAAGTATGTCATGGCTAACTCATGTAGAGAATAAACCATGAGCTAGGGTTAAAAGTTGAGTTAACAAATATCTTAGTAAATATCAACAAGGTGGACTTAGTCAACTATAAAAAATATCTTAGCATAAATCCATAATTTTGAATTAACTAAAATATAATTAAAATCTAACCCTAATCTCTAGCCATGGTATGAATCTTATAAACCCTAGTTGCATGTATAACCTACTATGTTACAATTATACATATCACATATATATAATTTTGTAACAAAAGAAAAGAATACAATAAACATATATCATATATATGTTAAATGTATAAGTGAGAAAAATAAATACTTAAGCGAGCATATATTAGTTAATGTAATTTAATATATCAAAATATAATTATACATTAAATCATTAAATTAATACTTGATTTAATGATTTAATAATCCGGCTATATTACATATAACCGACTAATATTATATGTATGAATTTATCGAATCAACACTTGATCCGATAACCAAGCTATATCACATATAACCGGCCGATATCACATATCGTAAGAATAGAATACGGTATCACATACGCGTATCAATCTCGGTCCCGCACATTTCATATATGTTCTCCTACTCTGTTTCGCTTGAGCCAGGAAAGCTCTGTGTAGGACTCTAAAAACTCGTCAATACGCCGGCAGTAGGTGATGATCATATCAAACCCTACAAGCCGCAAGCGGTCAGCTAAACGTAACGGCCATCCGGGTATTGAGCGACCAGAAGATCAATAAGCAAGCCTGTACATACTCCTGCGAATCCAATCAGTAACATTACTGTACAGTCCGGTCTTTTCGTCTGATATGTCGCATATCTAGTCTAGGAGTGGTAAACAACAGACCCCAGTAATCGATAAGTCGTGTCGATGTGAGGCTCATAACGGATCGAGAAACTACTGATAACACTTACCAGTAGATCTCCATATCAGCCCTGGACAGGGACTTCCATTTATAGCCAATCGAGCACAGCGCAACATCAACCCCAATACCGGGAGAGACGAAACCTTTCCTATCGCTCATTGTCTTCATATGATTCGGGACTTTACCCAAAAGCCACCGTTTTGCACGTTCTCATGAACGTGGTAAGGTGGAAATAAAAGCACAGTGAGAATCACACAAGACTCTATGACGATCTCGGGTCTACAGACTAACCTGTACCAGTGTCACCAGAGAACTGCTATCTAACGATAGGTATAATACCATCTATGAGTTCTCGGCGAGTCCATTCAGTGTACCCGGACTCCACCGAGCACCCGTATACCATCTTTGATGTCAAACACCAATGGATGTGGGATCATCCATCGCCCATCATATGGGTTAAGATGCGTATACGCTAGTCTACTTTGGAATATCGATGCCCTGTCTCGATACACCCTCGACTAGGAACAATTATAGGATGTACTCATGGACTACCCTGGCCCCATTAGTATGATCTTCATCATAGTCCTAGTAGTCAAGTACACATCCTAAGGGCTTTATCAACATGTGTGAGCAAGACAGTAACACAATACAAATCAACATGTTAAGACAAAGAGCAACCAGATAGCATACTATCATATCGAGCAAGAAAGTCCTCTCTATATATATCCAAGCATCCACTATAATATACATCATATGTACAACAATGGACTCTAGGGCATATATATAACTAACATGTAATATGTTACATAGGTTACTGAAAAGTAGAGAACTGAGAATCGGTGATATATCTCTAAGTGTTAGAGAATGGTGCAATTGTTGCAGCCAAGTCAGTTGGCAAATATCATCTTGTATTACCAAATAGTAAATACATTGATTCTGAGCAAATGTTATTACATGTCGAACCTGATATACAACATTACATCAGGTTCTTTATTAAGTTAAAGGATATAATAATGTATTGGAGGATAATGTTGTGAACATTTTCCTGAATCAAGAATTGATTCGATCAGGAACGTTATATAATAGCATATACGTTCTAAATCAAACCACAATTCAAAGTATCTAGAACAAACACAAGAGGAGTAGTTCAAAAATGAACGAATACTTCTTGTGGCATCGTAGACTAGGTCATATCAATGCGACACGACCAGCTAGGTTACATAAGGATGAATATGAGAATCTGTTCGAATTTTCATCTTATGATACTTGCCAGTCTTGTCACAAAGGTAAAATGACTAATACTCCGTTTACTGGAAACAGAGAAAAAGTAATGAACTCTTGGGACAGATACATGATGATGTATTTGGTCCTATGTCTACAAATGCCGAGATTGGTTCTTTATACTTCATTATATTCACTGATCATCTCTCGAGATTCGGACATATGTTCCTGTTGAAACACAAGTCTGAAACTTTTGAGAAATTCAAGGAATATAAGCTTGAAATTGAGAACCAAACGGGTAGAAGTATTAAAGTCCTACAGTGTGATCGAGGAGGAGAATACTTGGGCATGGAGTTCTTGGATTTTCTAAATAGAGAATATGATTCTCTCTCAGCTTACTCCTTCGAGTACACCACAGCATAACGGTGTATCGGGACGGAGGTATCGCGCCCTATGAGATATGGTGCGCTCTATGATGAGTACTGCTGAGTTGCCTGTTTCCTTTTGGTGTTATGCACTTGAGAAGCTGCATACCTATTGGATGGGGTTCCATCCAAATCAGTGCCTACCACTCCATATGAGATATGGTATGGGAAGAGACCATGTCTTAAACAAGTTAAGATATGGGGTTGTCCGGCCTATGTTGAAAAGCAAAATCCGGACAAGCTCGAGGCAAGATCAGTTCTATATAAGTTTGTTAGGATATCCCAAACATTTGCGAGGGAATATCTTCTACCACTCTGAGGAGCAAAAGTTGTTCTGTTTCTCAGCATGCCACCTTTTGAGAAAAGGAATTTCTTATGAAGAAATTAGTGGTCATGAGGTAGAACTGGAAAGCGTTCCAGCTTCACAAACTAACAGCTGATGATTTGGTGAAACCAAAGGATTCAATAGTCTCCAACAAACCTCAGCCTCTCTGCGAATCTGGTAGGGTTCCTCATCAACTTGATGTTGGAGATAGTGCCCTCAGAGTCAATTATTGGATCACAGGCACGTGATTGCAATGATTGAGGGAGGACCTATCCCGGTAGGACAGTCTTACTCGAGCTGATAGTATGCTATCTGGTTTATCTTTATCATCGTGTACTGCTTTAGGTGACCTGACAGGTCGCTATTACACGTTGATAGAGCCCCTAGGATTCTTTCTTGACGACCAGCAGTATGATGGCGAACATATACGTTGGAGCAGGGGTCTATAAGCACATCCTTAAATGGTCCCTAGTCGTGGGAGTTTCGAGACAGGGCATCGATACTCCATTAGTAGACTAGTGTATACAGTCGAGACCCTGACGAGGGGCGGTGGCCGGTCTCACAAGCCACTGGTGTCAGTTGGTTCACCTAAGATGTATACAGGTGCTCATTGGGTTATGAGTACACCGGACAGGACTCGCCGGGAACATGCTAGTTGGTCTTATACCTGACGTCAGATAGCAGTTCCCTGGTGACATGTGTACAGGTTAGTTCATCGACCTGAGATCGTCATTTGTCTCGTGTGAGTTCCCACTGTACTTTGATTACTACCCTACCACGGCTCAAAGGAGTCGTGCAAACAGGTTTTAGTTGGGTACAGTCCCGAGCCACATGGAGGCAGTGAGCGGATCTTCAGGGATTCGTCTCTCCCGGTATTGGGGGTGAGGTCGCGCTGTGTCTAGGAGAGCCATTACACAAAGCCCTCGGCCGAGCCAGGAGATTTACTGGTAGGTATTCCAGTAGTATCTCAGGGTGTTCTGTGCTACACTCCGACACGACTTGCACCTCTTTTGGGGGTCTGACTTTTACCAACCCCCTAGGCCCGACATGCGATGCTCATAGACGAACGGACCGGACTGTACGGATATTGTCACTGACAGGCTCAGTAGGGTGTCAGGATGAGTTCGCTCATCGACGTCCCTTTTGGTCAATAGCTGGTGGCCCGTCACGTATTGGCTTATACCTCTGACGTGCTGGTGGTTAAATCCACAACCATAGTATTGACGAGTCTTTAGAGTCCACCACACTTTCAGTTACTCAAGCTTTCGGGCGAAACGCTGTAGAGGCCGTATGGAGATATGGCAGGGTCCGATCAGATACGTGCGGTATTGCACGGGTCAGGATCGGACGGTTTGTACTAGTGGCCGTATGGATATATGGCAGGGTTCGATCTAATACGTGCGGTATTGCACGGATCAGGATCGGACGAACATTACTAGCCGGTTTTGGTTTAAGCCGGATCCTAGTTTAGTACAGTGTAGATTTTGTTTCATTGCATTTGTATCCGGACGGAATACAGATGCGGGTGTGTATGCACAGTATCAGGGTTTTCCTGTAATTTATTACGGGACCAGTTTTCTGGAGTTGCCAGTTTGCATTCCGTTCCGGCCGGTTTTCCTTTGTTCTTTCCCGGCCGGACTTTTCCGATGGAGGGGGGTTATTTGCAATTGTGCAAATAACATTTGTGGAGGGGGTTTCTTACAAATATATTCATTATGATATGTTTAGCATCTTTCATCCATGATGGTGTATTAAATGAGATTTGAAAGGGTATGGAGTGATAAGTATGGTTGTTGTTTCTTTGCTTTATGATATGGTCACCATTCTCTTTATCCTACACTCACCTCCCTTAGTTGATTACTCCCACTATTTCCCACTTGATATTGGCCGGCCACATTGGAGGAGAGAAGATAAGAGGTTCATTTCATTTTGTGAGGGTGTGGGAAAAATTATTCATTCATATCATTTTTCCATTGCCACAAAAATCCCCAAGTTCATATCTTGTTGATTCCTCCATCAAGGCAACTTCACTAACCCCATGAGGCAAAGAGATTTTACACTACATTCTACAACACATCTTGGGCACGTTGACTTGCCAGCTTCGTGCCCGAGTTGCCTCGGCATTGAGGTCGGAGCCCGTAAAAGATGCAGACGATGTGGTGCCCTTCCGGCAAGGATGCGACGACCGGAGTTTTCGCGGGAGATCGGGACGACGACGAGAAGACCCGAGGACTAGGATCACTCGGTATATCTCTCACCCTTTCTCTTGTTAGCTAGTATCGGTTAATGGTTACGATCCGGGTATATTGTCCGCGGTAGCGCCAGTTTAAAAGTTAAGAAAATTTTGATTCCGCATTTTGGCCTCGGATAGACGGCCGGGGCGCTGCCGTGGCGCAACATGGTATCAGAGCCACGCCATTAACCTTGCCTAGCTTTTTCTAATGCGTTTTACTTATCCGATCGACCAAAATTCCAAAATCCGCGTTTTGCATGCATCAGTTTTCTGTCGATTTTTTCCGGGCTCGAAAATTTTTTCAGGTTGTAGAAAATTGATCTACATGAAGTTCTAAGAAAACTGCAAAAATTTCGTAAGTTGATCCTTCCAGAGGACCGCGGAACCGCGGCAATGACCCCTATTTTTCCGTGGTTCCGCCGCAGGATGTTCCCTTCATTTTACCATTTCTTTGCAGTGGGCTTTTGGGCTGAGAATAGGGGTTTTGGAATATTAAAATTGGGCCCAGAATTTCTGTGAGTGCTACAGTATTACTTGGGGGCCCACTTGTTAATTTTTGATCGATTGGATATTTTAAACACATTATTTCACAGTATTTACATTATATCTGCGACCGTGAATGTCACTCGATCGGTAAATCCGGTCTTACTGCTATAGCCCGGTTAGACGGATTTGCGAACGTGATTTTCACGTTGATGTTCTGTGTTTATGCTGTGTTGTTGCGGATCGGTCGTGGGGGATAGCCTGGATGCAATGCTAGTACAATATTGTTGTATTATGTACATTTGATATTGCGGGGCGAGCGTCCGACATGTGGACTGCCGTCACTGCCTGTTTGTATTATTCTTTTGGGGCACGGCCTGGTTGCGGTCGATGTACCCGTTGTATGTATATTTTACTTTCTGTACTAGGTTGACCCAGGAGGGGTGCCCAAGTTACCGGATTCCGTGAAGTGCTGGGTGGTCCATTCACGGTGCTGAAGGGGGCTGCCTCGCTTCAGGTTTTGGCGGGTGACTTGCCGCGCCCGTAGGGGTCTAGGATTTCATTGCACAGGCTATCCACATGACCAGGGTAACGTCGGGTTTCAGCAGCGGCTCTGTGAAACCCGGGGCTTCCAGATATCTGTATTGTTCTGTGATGCTGTATATTTCTGTGATCTTGCATTTTATCACGCCTTGAGCTAATATAATATATTGGTATATATATTAGTAGATGTTGTATATGTTTTGCATCCGCGCTAGTCCAGTCCCCGCTCTGTCATTAGTTAGCTAACCTAACGGGTAATGACGGGACCCAGTGGCGAATGCGGATGGCATATACGTACATCAGTATATTTTCGTTCTTTGTGGTGTGATCAATTGATGGGACTGCGTTGATTCGGATCAATGCAAGATAAACAAACCTATTCTGATGTTGTTGGAACATTTTTCAAAAAGCTGTTATTGCAAGGACGTTCACTTTTGTTTTGCATCGTGGTATTCATTTGGAATATCCTGCTCCTCAGTCGACGAGGCAAGGGCCGAGATCCCTTCACCGGGAGTGACCCCTTGGACAGAAGTTTGCGTCAGGGCATTAACTTCACTATAGCCGATTACTTTTGCTTTGCATCGTGGTATTCAGTTGGAATATCCTGCACCTCATTCTACGGGGAAAGAGCCGAGATCCCTTCACCGGGAGTGACCTCTTTAGTAAAGGTTTTCGTCACTATATTTTTATAAAAGGCTATGCAGTTCCTTCAACGATATCAAGTTCTTTACGTTAAAGGTTTTTCGCCAAAAATCAGTCGTAGCCCTCCGTCATTTCTTACAAGTATTACTTAGTATTCGTGCTGCGTTTGTTGACTGTGTCAAGGCGTAGTGTGCGGTAGCTAAGTAGTGTTTGTTTGCAGCATATTAATGGGATTGGTTAGGACAGTCGTGCGGCCTTGTTGACTGTGTCAAGGGCTCGTACGGGTGGGTTTAATGCAATCCAGGATAATGACGGGCTGAACTTGACTAGGACTCTTTGATTTGTTGACTGTGTCAAGGTCACTTGGGTCCTAGGGGTAAAAACACACATCGGGAGTTTCAAAAGAACTGAAACTTGCCAGATATGCGCATACCTTCTGGAGTGTGGTGACTTGAGTGGATTCCGTCAAGTTATCATGCGATGATAGTTGGATCCCGATTCCTGCTGATGAGTTGGTTTACTCCTCGGGTGATCCAGACTAGTTCTTCTTTCAGGTTTGGAGGAGAATTTGACGGTACAGTGGGAGGTTTCCTGATTAGATAAAGTGATAACCATTCTGATCTAGGTTAGAGTGCACGCTGAGTGTTTCTTTTCTCTCTCTCTTTGGCAGCAACCATTGACCCGACCCTAGACTATGACTCAGTGACCAAGTTGACCGAACCTTCTTAACACTGGCTTTTGGATTGTCAGAGTTGCAAACCTCATTGCCACTCCTACTTTTACCCTTTTCTCCAGGACACCCCGTATTACTACGAACATCCACTTCCATTGGACAAAACCATCGTATGGTTATATACGAACTCGAAGGACTTCGAGGATGGTTTCTGGTTCTGAAGAAAACGAATAGGATTATTCAGTTGTCTTTTCTTTTCACCTTCTCTCATTGCGAGTACTCCTTGGTTTAGGAGATAGTACACCTATTATGCAAATTGGATAGTCTTCTTCCAAACCTTAGGCTGGTGCCGAACGGTGGGGAATGAAGAAAACCAATTAGCATAACGATGGTGTGCAGAAGGTATTAAGTTAAGACAAAGCAAGGGATTAGTAAGAGGGAAAAGTAAATTGCGACTGCTATTCACGACCAAACCGAGTATATCTTCGCCAAACCTAAATCACCTTTGTATTTCTCCAGGACACTCCGTATCACTGCGAAGATCCACAGTTTATTTGGATACTCCATCGTATGGTTATATACGAACTCGAAAGGAACTTGTTCCAGTTCGGGGATGGATTCTGGTCCAGGAGAAATAGGAATAAGGTTTATTCGGTTGTCTTTTATCTTCACCTTCTCTCGCATTGCGAGTGCTCCTAGGATTAGGACAGTACACCCATTATGCTTATTGGATAGTCTTCTTCCAAACCATAGGCTGGTGCCGAACGGTAGGGAAGGAAGAAAACCATTTGGCCTAAAGGGGTGTGCAGACGGTAATGACTAAAGACATATAAAGGGATTTGGACAGATGGCAAAGAGATATACGGTTACAGTTGTGAATCTGGATAATGGTAGAGACATTACTAGGAATACCAGGATACCCTATCGAAACATTTCAATGTTTCAGTTCAACTGTGTACTGTTAAAAGAAAACTGATTTCCTGATTAGACACTTGCTCCAGTGTATGTATTTACCAGGTTTGATTCTCACATCTGTATGGTTTTACAGATGATGAGTGGGAGTAAGTTATTGGGAATAGGGTGATCATCCTCATTATATCGGGATTCGTTGTAATCGGTGATATTTGAGGAGATCACCTGGGTTGTTTGCCGGTCGGCAAATATTTGATTTTGAATATCCGTTGTTATGCACCAATTTCAAATTGATATATTTGTACGTCTATTTTTATAGAGTGAGATATACCTTTTGAAATTATGTCTATGACATTTACCTATATCAGTGGATGGTTAGGTAAGGAGCATTGAACAGCGGTGTAATTCTTCTTAACCATAGTACAGTTTTCAACCTACGATACACAGTGAATGAGTTGTTAGACTCAGGGACTTATACAGAGTATTGTATATTGTCCAGTATCCATTAGAACAGTGGGGTTGGTCCTCATACTATATTCTGTTTACTTTTAACTACTCTAATTCTTAGACATGTGTTTCGTAGAAACACAGGGTCTGAGTTTTGAGGAGTTATTGGTATAAGAATAGAGTAGAGAACCAGGTATTGCAAGTATCGGGATTCTTCAAGGTGATCGAAGATGTAGATACTTGTGTATGGTATTCAGTTGATAGTAATGAGAACTTGCTTCTCTTTCAGGTTACTCATAATTGGAAGCATTCCTAAGTTGAGTAACGCTGATCGGCCTCCTTCCATTTAGTTGACATGCACTGGAGATAGCTGCATGATTTGAATCTGGTTCATTTAAATCAGTGCCTCTGGTTTTATATTGGATATAGAACAGTTCATACCTTAACGATGTTAAGGTACGGGGAGTTGTCCGGCTTATGATTAAAACCAGACACTGGACAACTCAAGGCACGTTTCTGTAATGGCTGTTTGTGGGTTGACCCAGGCTAAGACGAGGGTTGATTTTCTACCATCTGGAAGATCAATAGTGATATTGTTCTTAAACTCGCCACATTTTAAAAAGAAATGGTTATTTTTCAGAAAACAGTAGTGGGAGTATGGTAGAACTGGAAGCGATTCCAGAACCGCAAACGATTACTGAAGATTTGATAAGGAACCTAAAGATTCAATCTGATTTGACATTCCATTGGTCACTCCGCAGATAAGGTGGGTAACTTCAGGCACCCGAGAGGTACTCCGGTAGCCTCAAGGACGGTGACAGGGAAGTTCTTGTTTACCCACACTTGCCATTGTTGTTGTTCCAGGCTGCGAGACCCGGCAGGAGGATGAGTATAGCGTCGTTCTAAACTAGCTTTAGAAGTGCACGTCTATATGACTCTGCCAGAGGGTTGTCGTAGTCAGTGGAAGCAGCGGAAGCATTGGTGGACATCAGGCTTATGTCTATAGACTAAAGCAGATATAGCGGAGATAGATCATCTATTTCTGATGTGACAGTCATAGGTTTGACGTCATCAGAATAGGGGATGGATCTGTTAAGAAGGTAGTAGGGTGTGATGTCCTGGTTTTGGATGACATACACAGAGTAGGAAGTGATATTCCTATACTACGATCGGTTATACTTTGGTTTTCACACAGTGTTTTCTCCACACAGGACTTGGATATTATATCAGACATTCTGGTTACTAGATCTATAGTTTTAGATCTAGATTTGGGTGGTTTCCTAATCTGGGTACCTTGACAGCATTCTATGAGTATTTAGAATGGACGACTCCTGGCACGGTAGTACACCTGCAAGTAATGGAGTCACCCTCTCTAAAGGTGTCTTACAGACTAAAGGGGAGAGGGATACGCATGATTGACAGATCACTTGCTTAGGCAATTGAGTCAATCATGAGATGTCAAGTACCACACCAGATGTTGTTCTTGCAGTAGCTGCAATAAGCTGATATTAATCCAATCCTGGAGAAATAGTCGGAAGCAGTTTTAGAACATAAGTTAATGTTCTAGGGATGTGATAACGACAGCCTCTTTTTAGGAGACGGTTGTCACTCCAGGCTTCCGAGGTGACATAGATGGCAGAGTGGCTGTCGGAGTTATATTTTCTCCTTCTGACGAGGGGCAGTATTTTGGACAGGTGGTCCAAGGCAATACTGAGGGAGGCATGGCGCTGGGTACTGATTAAGTTCAGTTATCGATACAGTCTAAGAAGTTTGGATTTGGAGTTCATTTATGAGCTAGGTCCCATCAGATATCCAGACATATTCTAAGACAGGTATTGCTCATTTCGGGAGATGGCTTTCTCCGTGAACTTGAGATATAGAGAGACATAAAAGAAACATCACAGCGGATCCACTCACTGAGGCTATTCCTCGAACGCAATAGTTTCGCAAACGAGCTTTGTGAGACTGACTAGTAGAGGAGTTAGGTGTTCGGTATCACACGGGCTGTGAGCATGCGACATCGCAATAATTAGCTTTGAGTGCAAGTGGGAGATTGTTGGAGATAGTGCCCTCAGAGTCAATTATTGGATCACAGGCACGTGATTGCAATGATTGAGGGAGGACCTATCCCGGTAGGACAGTCTTACTCGAGCTGATAGTATGCTATCTGGTTTATCCTTATCATCGTGTACTGCTTTAGGTGACCTGACAGGTCGCTATTACACGTTGATAGAGCCCCTAGGATTCTTGCTTGACGACCAGCAGTATGATGGCGATCATATACGTGGGAGCAGGGGTCTATAAGCACATCCTTAAATGGTCCCTAGTCGTGGGAGTTTCGAGACAGGGCATCGATACTCCATTAGTAGACTAGTGTATACAGTCGAGACCCCGACGAGGGGCGGTGGCCGGTCTCACAAGCCACTGGTGTCAGTTGGTTCACCTAAGATGTATACAGGTGCTCATTGGGTTATGAGTACACCGGACAGGACTCGCCGGGAACATGCTAGTTGGTCTTATACCTGACGTCAGATAGCAGTTCCCTGGTGACATGTGTACAGGTTAGTTCATCGACCTGAGATCGTCATTTGTCTCGTGTGAGTTCCCACTGTACTTTGATTACTACCCTACCACGGCTCAAAGGAGTCGTGCAAACAGGTTTTAGTTGGGTACAGTCCCGAGCCACATGGAGGCAGTGAGCGGATCTTCAGGGGTTCGTCTCTCCCGGTATTGGGGGTGAGGTCGCGCTGTGTCTAGGAGAGCCATTACACAAAGCCCTCGGCCGAGGCAGGAGATTTACTGGTAGGTATTCCAGTAGTATCTCAGGGTGTTCTGGGCTACACTCCGACACGACTTGCACCGCTTTTGGGGGTCTGACTTTTACCAACCCCCTAGGCCCGACATGCGATGCTCATAGACGAACGGACCGGACTGTACGGATATTGTCACTGACAGGCTCAGTAGGGTGTCAGGATGAGTTCGCTCATCGACGTCCCTTTTGGTCAATAGCTGGTGGCCCGTCACGTATTGTCTTATACCTCTGACGTGCTGGTGGTTAAATCCACAACCATAGTATTGACGAGTCTTTAGAGTCCACCACACTTTCAGTTACTCAAGCTTTCGGGCGAAACGCTGTAGAGGCCGTATAGAGATATGGCAGGGTCCGATCAGATACGTGCGGTATTGCACGGGTCAGGATCGGACGGTTTGTACTAGTGGCCGTATGGATATATGGCAGGGTTCGATCTGATACGTGCGGTATTGCACGGATCAGGATCGGACGAACATTACTAGCCGGTTTTGGTTTAAGCCGGATCCTAGTTTAGTACAGTGTAGATTTTGTCTCATTGCATTTGTATCCGGACGGAATACAGATGCGGGTGTGTATGCACAGTATCGGGGTTTTCCTGTAATTTATTACGGGACCAGTTTTCTGGAGTTGCCAGTTTGCATTCCGTTCCGGCCGGTTTTCCTTTGTTCTTTCCCGGCCGGACTTTTCCGATGGAGGGGGGTTATTTGCAATTGTGCAAATAACATTTGTGGAAGGGGTTTCTTGCAAATATATTCATTATGATATGTTTAGCATCTTTCATCCATGATGGTGTATTAAATGAGATTTGAAAGGGTATGGAGTGATAAGTATGGTTGTTGTTTCTTTGCTTTATGATATGGTCACCATTCTCTTTATCCTACACTCACCTCCCTTAGTTGATTACTCCCACCATTTCCCACTTGATATTGGCCGGCCACATTGGAGGAGAGAAGATGAGAGGTTCATTTCATTTTGTGAGGGTGTGGGAAAAATTATTCATTCATATCATTTTTCCATTGCCACAAAAATCCCCAAGTTCATATCTTGTTGATTCCTCCATCAAGGCAACTTCACCAACCCCATGAGGCAAAGAGATTTTACACTACATTCTACAGCACATCTTGGGCACGTCGACTTGCCAGCTTCGTGCCCGAGTTGCCTCGGCATTGAGGTCGGAGCCCGTAAAAGATGCAGACGATGTGGTGCCCTTCCGGCAAGGATGCGACGACCGGAGTTTCCGCGGGAGATCGGGACGACGACGAGAAGACCGAAGGACTCGGATCACTCGGTATATCTCTCACCCTTTCTCTTGTTAGCTAGTATCGGTTAATGGTTACGATCCGGGTATATTGTCCGCGGTAGCGCCAGTTTAAAAGTTAAGAAAATTCTGATTCCGTATTTTGGCCTCGGATAGACGGCCGGGGCGCTGCCGTGGCGCAACACTTGAGTGATACTACGGTCTTCTCGGTGACAGTGGGAGCGAGGATTGCATCATGGTAGATGATGGCTCAACTAGGTTCAGGCAGGCCATCATAAGTGGAGACTTTATGAAAAGGCTGGATTCTATGCGATCAAAGATGGAATCCATGTACACTAACAAAATATGACTTTGAATGTTGCACCTAAAGGGTTAAAACCCATCGGGAGCAATTGGATCTTGAGAAGATTCTTGGTGTAGATGGAAAAGTTGAGACTTCCAAAGCCATGCTTAAGTCCATCAGGATTAAAGCAAGCATCGCGGAGTTGGAACGTCTGTTTTGATGTGACAGTCAAAGTGTTTGACTTCATCAAAAAGGTAAGTGAACCTTGTTTATACAAGAAGGTCGTAGAGAGTAAGGTTGTCTTCCACGTATTGTACGTAAATGGCATACTCTTGATAGGAAAGTATTTCCTATGCTACAATCGGCTAAGATCCTCTTATCACAAGGATTCTCAATAGAAGATCTGGATGATACCTAATACATCAAGTGGATATTGATGTATGGTGATAGATCTAAGTGGATGTTGCGAGTGTCCCAAATCCAGGTACATTAACACCATACTAAAGGGGTTTAGTATGGAAGATTATAAGCGTGTTGGTTCGCCCACTAACTCATGGATCACTCTCTCCAAAAAGATGTCTCCCTAGAATGATTTGGAGAGAGCTCGCGTGCAAGGGATACCCTATGCTTCGGAAGTAGGATTTATCATGTATGCGATGTTATGTACCATACCAGATGTAGATGACTCAGTAGGCGTAGTGATCAGGAATCAATCGGATCTTGGGAGAATCACTAGACAGCTGTGGAGGACATTCTTAAGTTCTTGAGAAGCACTAAATGAATGTTCTTGGTTCGAGCTTCCAGAGTGATAAGGTCGACTGAAAGTCAGTCATAGGCATTGTCTTTACCTTCAGTGGAGGGATGGTGCGTTGGAAGAGTTCCAAGCTATATACCGTGCCAAACTAGACGATAAAGGCTGAATACATTGCTACCAACGATGCTACCAAAGTGGTTGTCTGGAATTTCTTGTTCATGAGATGAACAAGGTTCCTACCATTGAGCGTCCAATAACTAATTTTGTGAAAACAATGGAGTCGTGGCCTTGGCCTAGGAACGCCGGTCCCATCAGCGTTCCAGACATATTCTGATGATAGTATCACCTGATCAGGGAGATGGTTGATCTCCAAGGGATCGAGGACAAGAGAGTTGATACGAAGGATAACACAGCGGATCTGTTAGTTATATGTATGCCCTAGAGTCCATTACTGTACATGGGATGTATATTGTAGTGGATTCTTGGACATATATAAGGAGGACTTTCTTGCTCGATATGATAGTATGCTATCTGGTTGCTCTTTATCTTAATAAGTACACTTATTGTCTCTCTATTACATATTGATAAAGCCTTGAGGATGAGTACTTGACTACTAGGATTATGATGCAGATCATACTAGTGGGGACAAGGTAGTCGGTAAGTACATCCTTCAAATATCCCTAGTCATGGGAGTATCGAGAAAGGGCATCGATACTCCAGAGTAGACCAGCGTATACCCTTCTCGACCCATGTGATGAGCGATGGATGATCCCATATCCATTGGTGTTTGATATCACAGAAGGTATGCGAGTGCTCAGTGGAGACTGGGTATACTGAACAGACTCGCCGAGAACTTCTAGATGGTATTATACCTGTCGTCGGATTGCAGTTCTCTGGTGACACTGGTACAGGTTAGTCTGTAGACCCGAGATCGTCATAGTGTCTTATGTGATTCCCACTGTGCTTTGATTTCCACCATACCACGGTCAAGAGATCATAAAGAAAGGTGGTTTTTGGGTACAGTCCCGAGTCACATGGAGGTAATGAGCGATAAGAGGGGTTTCGTCTCTCCCGGTATTGGGAGTTGATGTTGCGCTATACTCGATTGGCCATAACAGGATATCCCTGGCCAGGGTTGCTGAGATTTACTGGTAAGTGTTATCAGTAGTTTCTCAAACCGTTATGGACCTTGCATCGGCATGACTTATCAGGCTATTGGGGTCTGACGTTATACCACCATCAGGCTGTGATATGCGACATATCAGATGAAGAGACCGGACTGTATGGTAGTGTTACCGATTGGATTCGCAGGAGTAGGAGTAGGCTTGCTTGTTGATCTTCTGATCGCTCAATACCCGGGTGGCCGTTACATTTAGCGGACTGCTTGCGGCTTGTGGGTGTTTGATATGATCATCACCTACTGCCGGCGTATTGACGAGTCTTTAGAGTCCTACACAGAGTTTTCCTGGTTCATGCGAAATGGAGTAGGAGCACATATGTGATATGTGCGGGACCGAGATTAATGCTTGTATGTGATACCGCATTCTATTCTCTCGATATATGTATCGATTGGTTATATGTGATATAGCCGGGTTATCGGATCAAATGTTGATTCGATAAAAGGATACATTTGATATTAGTCGGTTATATGAGACATAGCCGGATTATTAAATCAAGGGTTGATTTAATAATTTAATGTAGAATTATATATTTGATATATTAAATTACATTAACTAATATTAGCTCACTTAAATATTATTTTTTCTCACTTATGATACATTGATATATGTTAAATGTGTTGTTTTCTTTTTGCACACAAAATATATATGTGATATATATTGTTGTGTCATGCTACGTTACACATGCAACATGTATGTATGAGACTCACACCATGCTAGGTTAATGTTAGGGTTTTATTTGTTTTAAGTAATTCAAACAACTTGGATAATGAGTCATTGTTGAGCTTTGGATGGAAGCTAGTAGAACATTGACTAGTCCACTTGTTTGTCTAGCTTAAGATATTTGTTAACCCAACCCTTAACACATAGCTATGGTTTTGTCTCTATAATAGTTAGTGCATGACATACACTCACCATGGTTGCATTTCTAAGATCATGAGTTCATTCATCTCTTCATCACTTCTTCTTCTTCCTTAAGAGAAAAAGCTTGCTAGTTTTTTCTAAGTGATGAATCCTTGTGAGAAAAATAAATCTAAAGTGAGCCCACTTCCTACTTCATCATCATCTACTATTATCCATTTAGTTTAGGGTGTTTGCTTCGCTAATTCACATATTAGTGAAGAGGTAGCATGAGCTCGAGTCTCCTCGACGTAGATCATCTTCGGCCTCGAAGACATTGAGCAAGCTTGTTCCGTACATCTTCATGGGAGCCTTTCTAGAGTCCAGAAGTTCGTGATCGCAGCGAAGGGACTACTACACGGAGCTATTAAAGTGAAGCACCGGTCTACAAAGATTGTATTCCTTGTTCACTTTAGTTGCAATGTTGTTTGCATTCGTTTCGTCGGATTTTCTAGTTTCGATTCTAGGGTTTTGGTTAGCTAGAATGGCAAAAATTTAAATATGGCATGGATGATGCCTCCCAAAAACTTGCTGCCGCGCTAGACAACTCTACAGTGGTATTAGAGTCTAGCTAGAGCATTAGGCATTGCGTAGGCGAAATTAAAAAGTCCAATCGAACTCCGAAAACCCTAATTTTCCCACTTTCTGGAAGGTTTTCCAAAAGTTGGATTTTTTCATGTTAAAAATATTCAGAAAAACATGCGGGGAATTCTATGGACACACCTGAAGAACGAAACCCTAACTCGTCTAAGTGACCACGGATCCGCGGCTAAAACATTGTTTTGGCGGCAGATCCGCGGCGCCACTTAAGAGGCTTGGGTCAGGCCCTTCAGCTGTAAGTCCGTAGGTACTGTGGCATTTCTTTGGTTAACTTTAACAGTGCTCAAGTGTTGAGATTTCTGGGAAATTTGGGAATTCGTTGATTCGATCGAAATATTTAACGTCGCCTATCTTTTTGTGATTGTGATACAATATTTGGAATCCACAAATAGTTATGAGATAACTAGTTTGAATTTTATAAATCTAGCAGTTTAGTCTCATTTGATCGGTTGCCATGGGATTTTGATGTTGATCAAAAGTCCGTCGCAATTATGTAGTGTACGCAGATACTTGCTGGGTAACCTTACTAGATATCCATGCCCCATAGCCCCGACCAACTGACTGTAGGAGAACCCCGTCGCCAAAAGCATCCATTCGGGTGCTCGCGGCCGCGGTGTCCCGCCTTAGTGAACTTCGTCGACGGCATCGGGGGGTGCGTCCGTCTACTAAAGTTTCCGACGAGCATTCGATCAGGTTATCGGGAATCTTTCTGAATAACCCGACAGGCTATTGGAAAGTGTTTTCAAAAGTGACTAAAATGCGGGGTTTATAATTTTTAGGCATGAGATGTCTAAGGAATTCATTTGGTTAGGCATGAAATCCAAAGTATATGATACGTTGGGTTTATGATGTCTAAGGTGGTTGAAGATTCCAACTGTTGTAGTTTTTCACTTTCTTTTCTACGACCATAAGTGTAATATATGGTGTATCGCCGGTTTCGGTGCTATATGTCAATGAGAACTGGTATACGCATATTTACTTACGTTGATGACATGTGATATTATGTGTTGCTGTGATATGTTATATTGGATCGTCGTGTTTTGAATAGCCGGGTTTTTTATGTGAGATGAGAGTTTTTCATTTTTATTCATGTAAAAGCTTGTATGTAATATTCTTTTATTGGGGAACTTCCAGGTTAAGGATTATGTCATCATTGATGTATATTATTTACTTTTCCGCATTAGGATAGACCCAAGGCGGGGAGCACAAGTAATCGGGTTCTAGGGTCCAGTGGGATACCGTTTCGAGGAGTCGAGACCGGGTCTCCTAACTCTAGAATTGGTATGATTGCTTGCTGCTCTTGTAGGGGTCTAGGGATGTGGGTTTGGTTATTCATCACGGCCGTGGAATCCGTATTTTATATTGGCTTAATTTAAAACACAGAAGTCCTAGTATATCCAATATTTCATATGTTATCTTCTGCTGCTCTGTGATGTGATCACTGTGATATGTTCAAACGAATGCCTATATTACATATATGAGATATAATTAATATTGCCGCTTTCGTTTCATTTGTGATGCTTGGGAAGCATAATAAATGGGACTTCATTAATGAGATTAATGAAAGAAAAAGAAACCTAAAGATGTTGTGGAAATTGGTTTAAAAACTGGTAGCTCGAGTTTCTTGCTTTGGATAGCGGTATTCCTTGTAGAATATCCAACACCTTATACGATAAGGAAAGAGCTGAGATCCCTTTACCGGGAGTGACCTCTTTAGCGAAACTAGCAGATACTACAAACTCGATTTTTCTTTTAATTGCTTCTATAGTTTTTACTTTGCAAAGCGGTATTCCTTGTAGAATATCCAGCACCTTATTCGATAGGAAAGAGCCAAGATCTCTTCACCGGGAGTGACCTCTTCAGTAAAACTAGTAAAAGCCACAAAAACACTCCTTTACAAAAATCACTCGATTCTACAATGAGATCAAGTTCATTACGCTCATGGTTTTCTTAAAAACCTGCGTAGCCCTCCATCATTTTAGATAAGTACTACTCAGTATTCGTGCTATGGTAGTTTGGCCTCCGTCAAGGCGTAGTGTGTTGGTGTTTATGCCCTAGAGGCCATTACTGTATCATACTAGTTTGTATATTACTTAATGGAAGCTTGGTATATTCACAGTTGTATTGACAGTCTTGCTAAAAATGGTAGTAAGCTACTTGGTTTGTTTCTACTTTAATATGTGGATATGTTTCTTTTAGCATATCGCTTATACATATTAGTAGAGCCCTTAGGATCTTTGCTTGATTACCAGTATTGTGATGGCAGTCACACTAGTAGGGGCTGGGTAGTCTATAAGCAACATCCTATACAGTTCCCTGGTCATAGGATTATCGAGACGGGGCATCGATACTCCGGAGTAGACTGGTGTATACGCTTCTCATCCCAGCATGGGGAGATGGTCTGTCCCACAGCCATCAGTACGTCGTACTGGAGATAGTATGCAGGTGCTCGTAAGGTTACGGGTACACCGGACAGGACTCGCCGGGAACTGCAGGTTGGTTCTATACCCATCGTCAGATAGCAGTTCCCAGGTGACATGAGTACGGCTTAGTCCGTCGATTTGACACTGCTACTTCACCTCGGGTGTGTTCCCACTGTACTTAGATTACTACCCTACCACGGCTCAAAGGAGTCGTGCAAACAGGTAGTAGTTGGGTGAAGTCCCGAAGCACTTGGGGGCAGTGGTGGTTAGACAAGATTCGTCTCTCCCAGTATCGGGGGTTGATATCGCGCTGTGTATGGAGAGCCATTACGCAAAGTCCCTGACCAGGGAAAACGAGATTTACTGGTAGGTTCCAGTAGTTTCTCAAGGTGTAAAGGGCTTCACTCCGACACGACTTATACCTCTATTAGGGGTCTGACGTTTACCGCTCCCTAGGCCCGATATGCGATAGTCCTAGACGAACAGACCGAACTGTACGGAGATTGTCACATTCAGGCTCAGTGGGAGTACGGATGGGTTTACTCATCGTCTTTCTTATCGACATCTACCTGGGGACCGTTACGTACAGCTAGTACCGCTTGCGGCCTGTGGTTAAACCAACTGCCAGCGTAGTGTCGAGTCTTTATAGTCCCACACAGAGAGTTTCCCTGCACCGGGCAAAAGGTATAGAGGCCGTATGGTTTTACGGCAGGGCCGCGATCACTTTCGTACACTTATACACGTACTTGATCGGGCAGATAATACTAGTGGGCTTTGGTTTAAGCCAGGTCTATACAGATGGATTTATTCAGTCAAAGATTATCCGTGTTTTTCGGAAATACGGATGGGAGGGGCAGTCTTGTAATTTTTCGGGAAGTTTCTAGAAGGAGGTGACTCATTGGTGTTTAATTCTTTTGTGATTTAAACTAAATGAGGTGGAGGATGGGGTGTATGTTTCATTAAATGCTTAATGACTCATGAGGTGATTCACCCTTAGAGTTAAATGAAGCATACTAGATATTATCTTGATATTCAAGAGAGATATTATTATGCTTCATATTATTCTAGCATGAGCATTATTCATTGTTAGTGTATATGCCCTAGAGGCCATTACTGTATCATACTAGTTTGTATATTACTTAATGGATGCTTGGGATATTCACCTTGTATATACAATCTTGCTCAAAATAGTAGTATGCTACTTGGTTTGTTTCTACTTCAATGTGTACTTGTGTTTATTTCAGTATATCACTTATACGCATTAGTGGAGCCCTTAGGATCTTTGCTTGATTACCAGCGTTGTGATGGCAGTCACACTAGTGGGGGCTGGGTAATCTATAAGCACATCCTTATACAGGTCCCTAGTCGCAGGACTATCGAGACAGGGCATCGATACTCCGGAGTAGACTAGCGTATGCGCTTCTCATCCCAGTGTGGGAGATGGTCTGTCCCACAGCCATCAGTACGTCGTACTGGAGATAGTATACGGGTGCTCGTTGGGTTACGAGTACACTGGACAGGACTCGTCGGGAACTGACAGGTTGGTATTATACCTATCGTCAGTTATCAGTTCCCAGGTGACATGAGTACAGCTTAGTCCGCTGACTTGACACTGGCACTTCGCCTCAAGTGTGTTCCCACTGCACTTTGATCACTACCCTACCACGGCTCAAAGGAGTCGTGCAAACGGGTGGTGGTTGGGTGCAGTCCCGAAGCACTTGGAGGCAGTGACGGTTAGACAGGATTCGTCTCTCCCGGTATTGGGGGTTGACATCGCGCTGTGTCTAGGAGAGCCATTACACGAGTAGTCCCTGGCCAGGGCAAACGAGATATACTGGTAGGTTTCCAGTGTTATCTCAGGGTGTTTTGGGCTTCGCTCCGGCACGACTTGTACCGCTATTGGGGGACTGACGTTTACCACCCCCTAGGCCCGCCATGCGATGTATCAGACGAACAGACCGGACTGTACGGAGACTGTCACATTCAGACTCAGTAGGAGTTCAGATGGGGTTTCACCTCGTCAGCCTTCTTGTCGGCATCTACCTGGGGACCGTTACGCACAGCTAGTGCCGCTTGCGGTCTGTGGTTAAACCCACTGCCAGCGTAGTGTCGAGTCTTTAGAGTCCCACACAGAGGGTATTCGCCTCTGGGCAAAACAGAGTAGAGGTCGCATGGTTTTGCGACAGGGTTCGTTCTCATCCGCGCACTTGTGCACGTTTGGAGTCCGGACGGATTATACTGGCAGGCTCTGGTTTGAGCCAGATACTGGTATGTGTTTTGGGGTTGCTTTTATATCTTGGTATTCTTGTTTTTCGGAACGAGAATGCAGGTGTGTATGCACAGTTGCTTGAGGAGGAGAATGAGGTTTTTCATTAGGGTTTCGGAACGGGTGCGTATGCGCAGTTGACAGTCTTTATTTTCCAAACCCTAATGGATTTATTTATTATCTATTAATAATAATAATTAAATGAGAATTATGTTATGGTTGTTCTTTGTTGACTTGTTGACCTTGGTTGACTTGTTGACCATTGACCACTTTCATGCCTTCAAAAGTCTTCCTTGATTTATGCTTACATTTTTAAATGAAGCATGGTTGTGGTCATTCCAAACACTACCATCAACTATTCTCATTTTCAATTATTATCATTTAGATAATATTATTCTTTTGCATTATGGTTGCAAGAAGAGAAAATAATAGCTCATTCTATCATTCTCATTCTCTCTCCTCTCTTCATCTTCTTCTTCCTCTAGTAAAGAGAAACCCTCTCATGAGTTGAGAATCCTTCTCTTTAAAAAGAAAAGCAAACCCTAGTCACTCTCTACTCACCCTAGGATCAAAGGATTAGCAAGCCGGAGATTCTAGTTCACTCCAAGTCCGAGAAAGAGCCCAAGGTTGAACCCTCGAGGTGGATCCATCTTCGACGGAAGAAGGCGACAAAAGAGAACCATCAACCTCTACAAGATTTCAAGAAGAAGGAGTTCAAGTTTAGGTATAACCCTCATCCGAGTAGCTAACTCCTTTTAGCGTATTTGCTAGTTTAGTTTAGACACGATCCCGACCTTGTTTAGTCCATGTTGCTTCTTGCACTAAAAATTTGATTTTTATACCGTTTCCGCCTCCCCGTAAGAACCGGGGGTCGCAATATGGACTTACATTCATTTCATTATCACAAAACACTTCTCTCTCCTCAAGTCTTCATCTTCTTCCTCAAACCCTAAAAGCTCTCATGAGTTGAGAATCTTTGAGTTTAAGTGACTAAGTAATCCATCTAAATACTCTACACACTCTAGGACTTCTAAATTAGCAAACTAGAAGCCGTAGTTATCTCAGATTCGAGATAGAAGCTCAGACTATAGACTCTCGGGTGGATCTTCTTTGACTCGATGAGGCCGTTGAGGTACCCATGTTCCATAGAGCCGACGAGGTGTGGAGGACAGCGATGAAGACCCGAAGGACATGTAACATGAGGTATAACTTCGAATCTGAGTAGTTAAACCTCTCGTAGTTTGCTAGTAATAGTTTAGACACGATCCGTGTGCTCAAGTCCGTGTTACGAAGCTTTGATAATTGTTTTTCATATATTCTGCCTCCCTACGAACACGTGGGGTGCGTGACATGGACTTACAGTGGTATCAGAGCCTACTAAACCTTTACTAGCTTGTTAGCAACTTATTAGAACTTCGATTGACGGAAAAACACGAAAACTTAACACCGGCCCCCTCAAGTTTCTGTCGATTTTAAACCTGTCGAAAAAATTATTTCAGAGGCATGAAAATTCACAGCAGGGAATTCTAAGAATACTGGAGAAATACGAGTTGCTAACTCGTTGAGACGACCGCAGAAGCGCGGCGGATTAGTGCAATTCGCCGCGGATCCGCGGCCGAGTCGACTCCGAGTTGACTCGTATTTACACTGTTTGTCTTATTTTTGGGTGTTCTGTTTTCCTGTATATTTTTTTCTGCCCAGGTTTTTTCAGTGCTGGCTTGCATTTGGATAGACACGGAAAAAGGTTGTCGATCGAAATTCTATGTTATTTGCTAATCAGGTTTTATCTGTGATATTTAATGTGTTCATAAACCTCAGCTAATTGCTAGTATGTCGGTTAGTTGGGAGTTGCACATTTCTGTGATGGATATTGGTTTGTGTATATGAACTCTATTGGATCGTGTAGATGAATAGCCGGGGATGTGAGATGAGGGTTTATATCTTTCATGCGATGTAAATTGTAATATGTTGTAATATTCTTTTACGGGACACATCCGGGCTAAGGTTGTAGCCGCCGTTGTATTATTCATTTACTGTTTTATGCTCCTAGGAATGACCTAAGATAGGGTGCACAAACTACCGGGTACTTTGAAGTGTTTAATGGCCTACTCAAGTCGTTGAGGGAGACTGTTTCACTTCTAGTACTAGGCGGGTAGTTTGCCGCACCCGTAGGGGTCTAGCGTGGGGTTTGGCTATTCATCACGACCGTGTAATCCGTCTTTTGTTGCAGGCTCAAACGAAATGCAGATTCCTAGTATATCCAATATGTTCATCTGTGATCTGGAATGTGTAAGTCTATGCTACCTCTCCTGGTACTTTCGGGCATGCGGAATTAGGTAAAAAACGATTTTCTTAGAGGTGGTAACATGGACTTAAAACCCGGATCTTTGTTAAATATCTAACTAACAACCTAACTAGGAGTCGTTAACTACTCGGTTAAAGGGTTTATACCTTTCTTGTCTTGAACTCCTTCGTCTTCAAACCTCGATGGTGGTCCGGATCGGCTTCTTCCCGTCATCTCCTTACGCCGAAGATAGATCAACCTGAAAGTTTCAACCTTTGGCTCCTTCTTCGAACTTTGAAGAAACTAGTTCACTCGGTTTGCTAAACCTTATGAACTAGAGTGAGTAGAGAAGAGTTTGTATGGGATTTTATCTAGGGTTCTTGGGTCTCAACTCATGAGACAAGTGAACCATAGAATCAAGAGAGGGAGAGCAAGAGGAGGAAGATGAGAGCTCAAGAACAAGAGAGAGAATGAGCATGAAAGAATGAGAGAAGACTTTTCTCATTTGGCTCTCATAATCCAAAACAATCATAACATCTCATATCAATCAAGTATTATGTGATGGTTTAAGCAACCATAGCCATATCATTTCATGCACTCATTTTGCACAAAAGAGCAAGCAAGTAAAAGTCTTTGCCATGAAATGATAGCTATAGTTATCATGATGGTCAACTAGTCAAGCCTAGTCAACCGGTCTACAAAGTCAACAAGTCAACAAAGTCAGCCCCTCAACAACCATGTCACCATAATACTTAATTAATATAATTGTTAATCACATATCATATTCTCATTAGGGTTGAGCAAAAAGTCAATAGTCAACTGTCAACGGTCAACAACCCTAATGAGAATCCTCTGCCTCTGTCTCTCCGTCAACTGTGCATACACACCCGCATCCGCGTTCCGAGGAACACGAATGCATACTGGATAAAACCAATCCCAAAAGGTACACTAGGATCTGGCTTAAACCAAAGCCCGCTAGTGTGAACTGTCCAGACACTGTACGTGCACAAGTGCACGGATGTGACCGAACCCTGTCGCAAAACCATGCGACCTGTCGCAAAACCATGCGACCTCTACTCTTTTGCCTAAAGGCGAATAGCTTTCTGTGTGGGACTCTAAAGACTCGACACTACGCTGGCAGTGGGTTTAACCATAGACCGCAAGCGGCACTATCTGTGCGTAACGGTCCCCAGGTAGATGCCGACAAGAAGACTGACGAGGCGAAACCCATCTGAACTCCTACTGAGCCTGAATGTGACATTCTCCGTACAGTCCGGTCTGTTCGTCTGATACATCGCATGGCGGGCCTAGGGGCGGTAAACGTCAGTCCCCCAATAGCGGTACAAGTCGTGTCGGAGTGAAGCCCAAAACACCCTGAGATAACACTGGAAGCCTACCAGTATATCTCGTTTGCCCTGGCCAGGGACTACTCGTGTAATGGCTCTCCTAGACACAGCGCGATGTCAACCCCCAATACCGGGAGAGACGAATCCTGTCTAACTGTCACTGCCTCCAAGTGCTTCGGGACTGCACCCAACTACCACCTGTTTGCACGACTCCTTTGAGCCGTGGTAGGGTAGTAATCAAAGTACAGTGGGAACACACTCGAGGCGAAGTGACAGTGTCAAGTCAGCGGACTAAGCTGTACTCATGTCACCTGGGAACTGATAACTGACGATAGGCATAATACCAACTAGTCAGTTCCCTACGAGTCCTGTCTAGTGTACTCGTAACCCAACGAGCACCCGCATACTATCTCAAGTACGACGTACCGACGGCTGTGGGACAGACCGTCTCCCACACTGGGATGAGAAGCGCATGCGCTAGTCTACTCCGGAGTATCGATGCCCTGTCTCGATAGTCCTGCGACCAGGGACCTGTATAAGGATGTGCTTAAAGATTACCCAGCCCCACTAGTGTGATTGCCATCACAACGCTGGTAATCAAGCAAAGATCCTAAAGGCTCCACTAATGTGTATGGGCGATATACTAAAATAAACACATGTACACATTGAAGTAGAAACAAACCAAGTAGCATACTACTATTTTGATCAAGATTGTATATACAAGGTGAATATCCCAAGCTTCCATTAAGTAATATACAAACTAGTATGATACAGTAATGGCCTCTAGGGCATATGCACTAACAATCTCCCACTTGCACTAAGGCCATGTACTGGCGTATCGAAGACTTATCATCTCGATCAGCCGCTCGAACTGAGTCTGGGGCAAGGCCTTGGTGAATGGATCTGCAGTGTTATCTTCTGAAGCGACTCTCCGAACCTCGATCTCCTGGCGATCCACGATCTCCCTGATCAGGTGATACCGCCTCAAGATGTGTCTGGATCTCTGATGGGACCTGGGTTCCTTCGCTAAAGCTATAGCCCCGTTGTTGTCGCAATACAGAGGTATTGGATCAACAATGGACGGAACCACCTGAAGTTCTTTCAAGAACTTGCTCATCCAGACAGCTTCTTTTGCGGCATCAGATGCAGCGATGTATTCCGCTTCCATCGTCGAGTTTGCAACGGTTTCCTGTTTGGAACTCTTCCAACACACCGCCCCTCCATTGAGGGTAAAGACAAAACCCGACATGGACTTGGAATCATCTTTGTCACTCTGGAAGCTGGAGTCAGCAAAGGCCTTGATCTGGAGGTCTTTTCCGCCATACACCAAGAACATCTCCTTAGTCCTTCCTAGGTACTTGAGAATGTTCTTTACCGCTATCCAGTGTTTCTCCCCAGGGTTTGACTGATACCAGCTTACCACACTCAGTGCATAAGCTACATCCGGTCTGGTACACAACATCGCATACATTATAGAGCCTACCGCAGAAGCGTAGGGTATAATAGACATGCAATCCCTCTCCAAATCAGTCTTGGGAGACATCTCTTTAGAGAGGGTGATCCCGTGACAAGCCGGTAGGTTACCGCGCTTGGAATCTTCCATACTGAATCTCTTCAGTATGGTGTCGATGTACCTGGACTATGAAAGTCCTAATATCCTCTTGGATCTATCACGATGGATCCGGATCCCCAGGATGTATGAGGCATCACCCAGGTCTTTCATGGAGAACCTGTGTGACAAGAACCCCTTGACAGATTGTTGCATAGGAATGTCATTTCCTATTAAGAGAATGTCATCCACGTACAAAACGAGGAATACTACAGTTCTCGCTACAAATCTACAATAGATGCATGGTTCATCTGGATTTTTGATAAAGCCAAATTCCTTGACCGTCTCATCAAAACAGATGTTCCAACTCCGCGATGCCTGCTTTAGTCCATAGATGGACTTAAGCAACTTGCACACCTTTCCGCTACTCCCACTCTGAATGAAACCCTTTGGTTGGTCCATATAGACACACTCCTCTAAATTTCCATTTAGAAAAGCGGTCTTTACGTCCATTTGCCAGATCTCATAATCGTGGAAGGCAGCAATGGCAAGAAGGATCCGAATGGATTTCAGCATAGCTACTGGAGAAAAGGTTTCGTCATAGTCCAAACCAGGTCTTTGATGGAAACCCTTTGCAACAAGTCTAGCTTTATAGGTCTCAACCTGTCCATCTACACCAATCTTCCTTTTGAAGATCCACTTGCATCCTACGGGTTTTACCCTGTCTGGAGCAATGTCCAACGTCCATACTTTGTTGGTGTACATGGACACCATTTCGGTCCGCATTGCATCCAGCCATTTTACCGAGTCAACACTCTGAACGGCCTGCTGGAAGCTAGTAGGCTCATCATAATCTATGATGCAATCCTCTCTATCCCCGTCTATGAGAAAACCGTAGTATCTCTCGGGTGGATGAGACTGCCTACTACTCCTGCGGAGCGGCATAGGAATGTCCTGTTCTTTTGAACTCTCTGGTTCCACTAAGCTTTCAGTAATAGCTCGAGGTTCTGGAATTTCTTCCAGTTCTACTGTGCTCCCACTTATCTGGGTTTCTAAAAACTCAGTTTCCAAGAAGTAGGCATGACGAGAAACAAGAACTTTTTGTTCCTCTTCGCAGTAGAAGAAATATCCCTTGGAGTTCTTTGGATATCCCACGAACTTACACTGTACTGAGCGTGCCTCAAGCTTGTCCGCATGCAGCTTTTTAACAAAAGCTGGACATCCCCATGTCTTAATGTGCTTAAGATAGGGTCTCTTCCCACACCACATCTCATATGGTGTAGTAGGCACAGTTTTAGTTGGAACTCGGTTCAAAAGGTATGCAGCTGATTCTAGCGCATACCCCCAGAATGATCACGGTAACTCAGCGTTACTCATCATGGACCGTACCATATCCAATAGGGTTCGGTTCCGTCTCTCCGATACACCGTTATGTTGCGGAGTGTATGGAGGAGTAAGCTGAGAGAGAATTCCGTTCTCTTTTAAATAGTCCAGGAACTCGGCACTTAAGTATTCTCCACCTCGATCCGATCTTAGAATCTTGATACTTTTGCCGGTCTGTTTTTCTACTTCATTCTTATATTCCTGGAATTTTCCAAAGGCTTCGGACTTATGTTTCATTAAGAAGACATAACCGTACCTTGAAAAGTCATCCGTAAAAGTAATGAAGTAAGAATAACCGCTTCGCACATGTATAGACATTGGACCGCATACGTCGCTGTGTACGAGTCCCAAGAGCTCGCTCGCTCTTACTCCGTGTCCAGTAAACGGAGTCTTTGTCATCTTTCCTTTGAGACAGGATTGATAAGTGGCATACGATTGATATTCGAACGGATTCAAATATCCTTCTGTATGTAACTTCGTCAACCTTCTCACATTGATGTGACCCAGTCTACAATGCCACAAGAAAGTCTGATTTATTTCCGGAGACTTTCTTTTGTGTGTATTCTGGACATTGAAAATCTATGGTTGGTTTAATACGTATATACCATTGCTCAATGTACCTGACCCAATCAGAACTTGATTAAGGTGAATGTTTACAACATTGCTTACAAACGCAAATTCATAACCTTCTTTAGAAACTAAAGATACAGAAATGATATTACAAGTTGCGTTGAGTACAAAAAAGCAATTACGCAAAACCAAAACATGTCCATCTGACATTCCCAGGTGATAGTCCCCCACGGCTTTAGCATCCATGCTAGCTCCGTTCGCAACTCTGAGGGTCATGTTACCTGCTTTCAAAATACTACGGTTTCTCAACGCCTGCAAAGAATTACAGATATGAGATCCTGATCCGGTATCCAATACCAAGGAAGTAGAGTTTATTGAAAGACAATTTTCAATAACATACACACCTGAAGCTGAAACTGCAACCTGCTTCAATTCCTGTGTTCTGGCTTTCCAAGCCCTGCAATCATTCTTCCAGTGTCCTTTCTTATGACAATAGAAGCATTCTTCCTTATCCACAAGCTTCCCCACTTTCTTTGTTGCTTTAGCTTTTCCCTTCGTATCCACTTTACTAACACCGCCTCTTGGTTTGGCGGGGGCTTTCTTCTTCTTTCCCTTGGCTTTCGCCTTGGACCTAGAAGAAGATGATCCTCCTACAAACAAAGTGGATGTTTCCCTACCTTTCTGTAGGGTGCCCTCTGCGCTCCTCAGCATGTTGAGGAGCTCTGAAAGTTCAACTTCTTTTTCTTGTAAGTTGAAGTTCAGTATGAACTGGGCGTAAGTGGAAGGAAGGGACTGGAGAACTAAGTCCGTATAGAGCTCACTCTCCAATGTGGTCCCTAGGTCCGCGAGCTCCTCAATGTAGCTGATCATCTTAAGCACGTGTTCTGCTACTGATGATCCGACGGCCATCCTTGCCGAAAATAACTTTTTCGACGCTTCGTATCTTGCGATACGAGATTGCTCTCCATACAGTTCTTTTGTATGAAGAAATATGGATTCCAAGTCCATATTCTCATGCCTCCTCTGATGTTCATTGTCCATAGAGGCAAGTACGAGGCACTTGGCCTTCGCGCTATCAATCTCCCAAGTCTTACGGATTTCCTTATCCGCGACGCTGGATGTGGGACCAGGGACAGGGGGAGCTTTGGTGGTAAGAAGATACCCCAGCTTGTCGTAAGTGATTGACATCCTGACATTCCTGAGCCAATCTTTGTAGTTTGGCCCTGGCAGTATGTTTTTATATAGAAGTAACTTAAGTCCAGTCATGTCGAATGGTTGCTGCAATTAGGAGAGAAAGAAGAAACACTCAGTATGATGCTCTTGCAAGTTTAGAGTGGTTTTTAGTTTGTCTAAACAGGATGGCTCCCACTGTTTCTCGAATCCCTCCTCAAACCACAAAGGAAGAATTAGTCGGGATCAATCCCACCGCACAATACTTGCTTAACCGTTCAGCCAGGCCAGTGTCGGTACTTCGAGGGAGGTTTTCCAACGCTTTCACGAAGTTCCTTAATTAAATAACCTCTTTTCCCTGGGGGCGTAGCCCCGCTAACACCTTTCTAGGCACCTACTAGGTTTATAGCATTGATCGTTTAGTGAGAAATTTCCCGAGGAGTAGCATATACTCACAGTAGGATCGGGATCCAAATATCATCGCGTGACGAAACTGAAGGAATCCTACCAGAATCATCACACTCCAAATGGTATGCAACACTAGCAAGTTTCAGTTCTTTTGAAACTCCCGATGTGGATTTTTGCCCTATGCTCTTACGACCTTGACTTTGGCCAACAAATCATAAGTCACATGTCAAGTTCTACCCGTCGTTCTCCAGGTTAATTTGAATCCATCCGCACCTACCCTTGACTTTGGCCAACAAGGCAGTACGACTGTTCCAAACTAACGCATCTATCTATGCTGCACATGAATACCCAATAGCTACCAATCACTATGCTTTGACTTTGGACAACAAACATAGCTTGAATACTATTGACCATCCATGTGAAACGACGGAGGGCTACGAATGGTTTTGGCAAAACCGTGAATGTAGTGAACTTGATATAATCGATGGAACGAGATAGCTTTTAAAAGGAGTGGCTCAAACTCCGTATTTTAAAAGTTTGTTTTGAAAAGAACCGAGTGGTATTTCGAAAGTGTTCCAACGACTTTAACTTGGTTTATTTTTTTGCATTAGTTCTTTTAATGCGTGATATTCTTGCATTAGTTCTTTTAATGCGTCCCATCATTTAATCCTACCATTGCAGAAAACAACCAAAATATGACATACGCTTATGCCATTCGCATTCGCCACGGGGCCCCGTCATTACCCGTTAGGTTACTTAACTAACGACAGAGCGGGGGCTGGGCTAGCACGGCTGTAAAACATAAGCAATGCCTAAATAATATCATATATAGATATATTGCAATGATAGCCATTTCAGACCACAGATGAACACATTGGATATACTAAGAATCCGCAATTCGTACGAGCCTGTAACGAAAAGCAGATTACACGGTCGCGGTGAATAGCCAATACCCCACCCAAGACCCCTACGGGTGCGGCAAACTACCCGCCAAGTACCCGAAGTGGAGCAACCTCCCTCAACACCGTGAGTAGGCCAATCGGCACTTCGAGATACCCGGTAGTTTGTGCACCCCCTCCATGGGTCTATCCTAGGAGCAGAAACAGTAAAAAGAAATTATACAATGATGGCTACAACCCCGACCCGGTTGTGCGGCCATACAAATAATTATTACATCAATTTATAAATTTACATGAATTGAAAGAAAAGAAAACTCTCGTCTCACAACCCCCGGCTATTCACCCGCGACAATCCAATGAATTCATATACACATTCCAATAATATTACAGATCACAGATTTGTATAACTCCCACTAATTGACATATAGCGATTAGCAGACGTTCAATACAAATATCACATCACAGAAAAACCCGTCAGCTAAAGTCTTTTAGAAGTTCGATCAAAAATACGGATTTTTAGACCCCAAACACAAAATTTTCGTTCTGGAAAATCTTGGCAGAAAATACATATTCCAAAAATCCCAAAATATCCCTATGAGCAAACTGCAAAGAAGAAACCCCATGACCGAGTCAACTCGGCCGCGGTTCCACGAGGGGAGCAAGCTCCCGCCGCGGAACCGCGGCGCTTTGATCGAGTTAGGGGGTCAAATTTTTGCAGTTTCTTCAGAAAACCCTGAGTCGATTTTTGGTGTATCTCAAAAAAAATTTCCAGCGCTTTTAAATCGACAGAAAGTTTAAAAAACAGGGGTTCGTTTTGCGACTTTCTCTTTGATCGATCTTGTAGCTACTTTGCTAACATGTTAGATAGAGTTTAACTAGGCTCTGATACCACTGTAAGTCCATGCTACCTCTCCCGGTACTTTCGGGCATGCGGAATTAGGTAAAAAACGATTTTCTTAGAGGTGGTAACATGGACTTAAAACCCGGATCTTTGTTAAACATCTAACTAACAACCTAACTAGGAGTCGTTAACTACTCGGTTAGGGGGTTTATACCTTTCTTGTCTTGAACTCCTTCGTCTTCAAACCTCGATGGTGGTCCGGATCGGCTTCTTCCGCCGAAGATAGATCCACCTGAAAGCTTCAACCTTTGGCTTCTTCTTCGAACTTTGAAGAAACTAGTTCACTCGGTTTGCTAAACCTTGTGAACTAGAGTGAGTAGAGAAGAGTTTGTATGGGATTTTATCTATGGTTCTTGGTTCTCAACTCATGAGACAAGTGAACCATAGAATCAAGAGAGGGAGAGCAAGAGGAGGAAGATGAGAGCTCAAGAACAAGAGAGAGAATGAGCATGAAAGAATGAGAGAAGACTTTTCTCATTTGGCTCTCATAATCCAAAACAATCATAACACCTCATATCAATCAAGTATTATGTGATGGTTTAAGCAACCATAGCCATATCATTTCATGCACTCATTTTGCACGAAAGAGCAAGCAAGCAAAAGTCTTTGCCATGAAATGATAGCTATAGTTATCATGATGGTCAACTAGTCAAGCCTAGTCAACCGGTCAACAAAGTCAACAAGTCAACAAAAGTCAACAAGTCAACAAAGTCAGCCTCTCAACAACCTTGTCACCATAATACTTAATTAATATAATTGTTAATCACACATCATATTCTCATTAGGGTTGAGCAAAAAGTCAATAGTCAACTGTCAACGGTCAACAACCCTAATGAGAATCCTCTGCCTCTGTCTCTCCGTCAACTGTGCATACACACCCGCATCCGCGTTCCGAGGAACACGAATACATACTGGATAAAACCAATCCCAAAAGGTACACTAGGATCTGGCTTAAACCAAAGCCCGCTAGTGTGAACTGTCCGGACACTGTACGTGCACAAGTGCATGGATGTGACCGAACCCTGTCGCAAAACCATGCGACCTGTCGCAAAACCATGCGACCTCTACTCTTTTGCCTAAAGGTGAATAGCTTTCTGTGTGGGACTCTAAAGACTCGACACTACGCTGGCAGTGGGTTTAACCACAGACCGCAAGCGGCACTAGCTGTGCGTAACGGTCCCCAGGTAGATGCCGACAAGAAGACTGACGAGGCGAAACCCATCTGAACTCCTACTGAGCCTGAATGTGACATTCTCCGTACAGTCCGGTCTGTTCGTCTGATACATCGCATGGCGGGCCTAGGGGGCGGTAAACGTCAGTCCCCCAATAGCGGTACAAGTCGTGTCCGAGTGAAGCACAAAACACCCTGAGATAACACTGGAAGCCTACCAGTATATCTCGTTTGCCCTGGCCAGGGACTACTCGTGTAATGGCTCTCCTAGACACAGCGCGATGTCAACCCCCAATACCGGGAGAGACGAATCCTGTCTAACCGTCACTGCCTCCAAGTGTTTCGGGACTGCACCCAACTACCACCTGTTTGCACGACTCCTTTAAGCCGTGGTAGGGTAGTAATCAAAGTACAGTAGGAACACACTCGAGGCGAAGTGACAGTGTCAAGTCAGTGGACTAAGCTGTACTCATGTCACCTGGGAACTGATAACTGATGATAGGCATAATACCAACTCGTCAGTTCCCTACGAGTCCTGTCTAGTGTACTCGTAACCCAACGAGCACCCGCATACTATCTCAAGTACGACGTACCGACGGCTGTGGGACAGACCGTCTCCCACACTGGGATGAGAAGCGCATGCGCTAGTCTACTCCGGAGTATCGATGCCCTGTCTCGATAGTCCTGCGACCAGGGACCTGCATAAGGATGTGCTTATAGATTACCCAGCCCCACTAGTGTGATTGCCATCACAACGCTGGTAATCAAGCAAAGATCCTAAGGGCTCCACTAATGTGTATAGGCGATATACTAAAATAAACACATGTACACATTGAAGTAGAAACAAACCAAGTAGCATACTACTATTTTGAGCAAGATTGTATATACAAGGTGAATATCCCAAGCTTCCATTAAGTAATATACAAACTAGTATGATACAGTAATGGCCTCTAGGGCATATACACTAACAGAATGCATATTATGGCGTCTGACGAATGTACAATATCTATATATGATATCTAGTAAGCGTTTCTTATGTTTTGCATCCGCGCTAGCCCATCCCCCGCTCGGTCGTTAGTTAAGTAACCTGACGTGTGAATGACGGGGCCCAGTGGTGAATGCGGATGGCATAAGCGGACATTGTATTTTCATTGTTTTCTGCAATGATAGGATAAACGATGGGACGCATTATTTTAATGCAAAGAAAACAAACCAAAGCTGAATCGTTGGAACAAATTTAAAAGAAACCATTCGGTTATTTTAAAAGAGCAGAATTTTTAATTGCAGAGCTTTAACCACTCATTTTAAAAATCTATCAGGTTCCTTCGATTATATCAAGTTCACTACGTTCATGGTTTCGCCAAAACCAGTCGTAGCCCTCCGACATTTCATATGGATGGTCAATAGTATTCAAGCTATGTTTGTTGGCCTTCGTCAAGGCATAGTGTTTGGTAGCTGCTGGGGTATTCATATGTAGCATAGATAGATGCATTGGTTTGGGACAGTCGTATTACTTTGTTGGCCTTCGTCAAGGGTATGTACGGGTGGGTTCAAATTAACAAGGATAATGATGGGAAAAACTTGACATGTGACTTATGATTTGTTGGCTTTCGTCAAGGTCATAAGAGCATGGGGCAAAAATCCACATCGGGAGTTTCTAAAGAAACTGAAACTTGCTAGTGTTGCATACTATTTGGAGTTTGATAATGTTGGTAGGATTCCTTCAGCATTATCACACGATGATATTTGGATCCCGATCCTTCTGTGAGTATCCGCTACTCATCAGGAGATTCGTCACTTAACGATCAAGCTATAAACCAAGTAGGTGTCTAGAACGGTGTCAGCGGGGCTACGCCTCCAGAGAAAAGAGGTTATTTAATTAAGGAACTTCGCGAAAGCGTCGTAAAACCTCCCTCGAAGTACCGATACTAGCCTGGCTGAACGGTTAAGCAAGTATTGTACGGTGAGATCAGTCCTGACTAATTCTTCTTTTATGGTTTGATGAAGGATTCGAGAAACAGTGGGAGCCATCCAGTTTAGATGAACTTAAAATGAATCTAAACTTGCAAGAGCATCATGATAAAGTGTTTTCTTCTCTCTCTCAAATGCAGCGACCATGTGGCCATGACTAGGTTACATCTAGATAACAAGTTGACTGAATCTGATTTTTATGACTGGCAAAGGTCTGTCCAGATGTCCATTGCCTATGACTAGCTGGACCACCCTATTACTACTCAAGCCCCCACCGTCCCAGGTCCAGTTTTCACCATCACGGATATGGATATCCGTCAGACAAGGGAAAAGGACAGTGCGAATGCCAAGTGCCTCGTGTTGGCTTCAGTAGATGGTGTATACCAGAAGCAGAACGAGAAGATGGACTCAGTTTCCATCTTTCTCCATAACAAAGATTTATATGGAGAGCAATCTCGTATCGCAAGATATGATACCTCAAATGAATTTCTTTAAGCGAGGTTGGCTGTTAGGTCATCAGTAAGGGACGACGTCCTTACGATGACTAGCTATATTGATGAGCTCACGGACCTGGAGACCACGTTGGGAAACAGGTCATATGCTGACTTATTTCCACAGTCCCTACCCTCTACTTACACCCTTAAAGAAACCAGGGAGACACCCGCTCTGCTTAATGGGGGACCTTCATCTTCTGTATCCAGGGCGAAAGCAAAGGGTGAAAAGTGGAAAAACTCCACAAAGCCGATATACGGTGTCAGTGAAGTAGAAGGAAAGGGAAGAGCAAAAGTTTCAAGACTTGGTGTAGAGAAGGAGGGATGCTCCTATTGTTATGGGAAGGGGCATTGGCAGAAAGATTGCAGGGCTTTGGAAGCCTGTAGCCAGGATACGAAGCATGTTGTAGCTTAGGCCTCGGGTGTGTTTGTAATTGAGAACTGTTTGTCAATTAACTCTACTTCCTGGGGACTAGATACCGGAGCAGGATCTCATATCTGTAATTCATTACATGCTTTGAGAAACCGTAGAGTTATCAGGGTAGACAATTTGTCTCTCAGAGTTGCGAACGGAATGAGCGTGGACGCTGAATCCCTGGGAGAATATCGCCTAGGTTTGACAAGTGGGCAGATATTGATTCTACGTAACTATTTGTATGTACCTAGTTTGACTTGTAATATCATATCAGTGTCCTCACTTTCGAGAGAGGGGTATGATTTTACATTCGTAAGCGATGTGGTTCACATCCACCTAAATCAAGTTCTGATTGGTTCCGGTATATTAGATTACGGTATATACGTATTGAATCAAGCTCAGGTTTTCAATGTTCAGAACAAACTTAAAAGAACGTCTCCGGAAATAAATCAGGCTTTCTTATCGTATTGTAGACTAGATCACATCAATGAAACACGGTTGACTAAGTTACATAGAGAAGGATATTTGAATCCGTTCGAATATCAATCTTATGCTACTTATGAATCTTGTCTCATGGGAAAGATGACAAAGACTCCGTTTACTGGACACGGAGTAAGAGCGAGTGAGCTCTTGGGACTCATACACAGCGATGTGTGTGGTCTAATGTCTACACATGCGTGAGGTGGTTATTCCTACTTCATTACTTTTACGGATGATTTCTCTAGGTATGGACATATCTTCTTGATGAAGCATAAATCCGAGGCCTTTGAGAAATTCCGTGAATACAAGAATGACGTGGAAAAACAAACAGGCAAAAGTATCAAGACACCGAGATCTGATCGAGGTGGTGAATACTTAAGTTCCGAGTTCCTGCGTTACTTAAAAGTGAATGGAATTCTCTCTCAGCTTACTCCTCCATACACACCACAACACAACGGTGTATCGGAAAGGCGGAATCGAACCCTATTGGATATGGTTCGTTCCATGATGAGTAAGGCTGAGTTACCGCGATCTTTCTGGGGTTATGCATTAAAATCAGCTGCATATGTTTTGAACAAGGTTCCAACCAAGACTGTGCCTACCACACCATATCAGATGTAGAGTGGGAAGAAACCCTATCTTCAGTACCTGAAGACATGGGGATGTCCAGCTTTTGTTAAAAAGCAGCATGCGGACAAGCTCGAGGCACGCTCAGTACAGTGTAAGTTTGTGGGATATCCAAAGAACTCCTAGGGGTATCATTTCTATTACGCAGAGGAGCAGAAGGTTTTTGTTTCTCGTCATGCCCACTTCTTGGAAACTGAAATTTTAGAAAATCAGAAGAGTGGGAGCGCAATAGAACAGGAAGAAATTCCAGAACCACAAGCTGTTACTGAAAGTTTGGTAGAACAAGAAGGTTCAGAAGAAAGGGACATCCCAGCGCCTATCCGCAGAAGTAGTAGGCAGTCTCATCCGCCCGAGAGATATTACGGTTTTCTCATAGACGGGGTTAGAGAAGATTGCATCATTGGCGATGATGACCCTATTATCTTCCAGCAAGCCATTCAGAGCGGCGACTCGGTAAGATGGCTGGATGCAATGCAGACCGAAATGAAGTCCATGTACACTAACAAAGTATGGACTTTGGACATTGCTCCAGATGGGGTAAAAACCGTAGGATGCAAATGGATCTTCAGAAAGAAGATTGGTGTAGATGGACAGGTTGAAACCTATAATGCTAGACTTGTTGCAAAGGATTTTCGTCAAAAACCTGGTTTGCACTATGACGAAACCTTTTCCCAGTGGCTATTGTCAAATCCATTCGGGTCCTTCATGCCATTGCTGCCTTCAACGATTATGAGATCTGGCAGATGGACATAAAGACGGCTTTTCTAAATGGTAATTTAGAAGAATGCGTCTATATGGATCAGCCAGAGGGATTCATTCAGAGTGGGAGCAGCGGTAAAGTGTGCAAGTTGCTTAAGTCCATTTATGGACTAAAGCAGGCATCACGGAGTTGGAACATCTGTTTTGATGATACTGTTAAAGAATTCGACTTTATCAAAAATCCAGATGAACCATGCATATATAATAAGATTGTAGGGAGAGCTGTAGTATTCCTCGTCTTGTACGTTGATGACATTCTCCTAATAGGAAATGATATTCCTATGCTACAGTCAGTCAAAGGATTCTTTTCACAGAAGTTCACCATGAAGGACCTGGGTGATGCCACCTACATTCTGGGGATCCAGATCTATCGTGATAGATCAAAGAGGATGTTGAGACTTTCGCAGTCCAGGTACATAGACACGATATTGAAAAGATTCAGTATGGAAGATTCTAAGCGCGGTAACCTACCGGCTTGTCACGGAATCGCCCTCTCTAAAGAGATGTCTCCCAAGACTGATTTGGAAAGGGCTCGCATGTCGATTATACCCTACGCTTCTGCGGTAGGCTCTATAATGTATGCGATGTTATGTACCAGACCAAATGTAGCATACGCATTGAGCGTTGTAAGCCGGTATCAGGCAAACCTAGGGGAGAAGCACTGGATAGTAGTAAAGAACATTCCCAAGTACCTGAGGAGGACTAAGGAGATGTTCTTGGTGTATGGCGGAAAGGACCTCCAGATCGAGGCCTTTGCTGACTCCAGCTTCCAGAGTGACAAGGATGACTCCAAGTCCATGTCGGGTTATGTCTTTACCCTCAATAGAGGGGCGGTCTGTTGGAAGAGTTCCAAGCAGGACACCGTTGCTAACTCGACGATGGAAGCGGAGTACATAGCTGCTTGCGATGCCGCAAAAGAAGCTGTCTGGATAAAGAAATTCCTCACAGAACTTCAGGTGGTTCCTACCAGTGTTGATCCAATAACTCTATATTGCGACAACAACGGCGCTATAGCTTTAGCGAAGGAACCCAGGTCCCATCAGAAGTCCAGACACATCTTAAGGCGGTATCACCTGATCAGGGAGATCGTAGATCGCCGAGAGATCGAGGTGAAGAGAGTAGATAAGGAGAATAACATTGCTGATCCATTCACAAATTCCATTCCTCAGAGGCAGTTCGAGAGGCTATTCGAGATGATAGGTCTGCGATATGCCAGTACATGGCCCTAGTGCAAGTGGGAGATTGTTAGTGTTTATGCCCTATAGGCCATTACTGTATCATACTAGTTTATATATTACTTAATGGAAGCTTGGGATATTCACAGTTGTATTGACAGTCTTGCTAAAAATGATAGTATACAACTTAGTTTGTTTCTACTTTAATATGTGCATATGTTTCTTTTAACATATCTCTTATACATATCAATAGAGCCCTTAGGATCTTTGCTTGATTATCAGCGTTGTGATGGCAGTCACACTAGTGGGGGCTGGGTAGTCTATAAGCAACATCCTATACAGGTCCCTGGTCGTAGGATTATCGAGACAGGGCATCAATACTCTGGAGTTGACTAGTGTATACGCTTCTCATCCTAGCATGGGGAGATGGTCTGTCCCACAGCCATCAGTATGTCGTACTGGAGATAGTATGCAGGTGCTCGTTAAGTTACGGGTACACCGGACAGGACTCGCCGGGAACTGCATGTTGGTTCTATACCAATCGTCAGATAGCAGTTCCTAGGTGACATGAGTACGTCTTAGTCCGTCGACTTTACACTGCAACTTCGCCTTTGGTGTGTTCCCACTGTACTTAGATTACTACCCTACCATGGCTCAAAGGAGTTGTTCAAATAGGTAGTAGTTGGGTGCAGTCCCGAAGAACTTAGGGGCAGTGGCAGTTCGACAGGATTCATCTCTCCCGGTATTAGGGGTTGATATCGCGCTGTGTATGGAGAGCCATTACGCAAAGTCCCTGGCCAGGGCAAACGAGATTTACTGGTAGGTTCCAGTAGTTTCTCAAGGTGTAATGGGCTTCACTCCGACACGACTTATACCGCTATTAGGGTTCCGATGTTTACCGTCCCCTAGGCCCGATATGCGATAGTCCTAGACGAACAGACTGGACTGTACGGAGATTGTCACATTCAGGCTCAGTATGTGTTCGGATGGGTTTCCTCATCATCCTTCTTATCGACATCTACCTAGGGATCATTACGTAGAGCTAGTACCGCTTGCGGCCTGTGGTTAAACCCACTTCCAGCGTAATGTCGAGTCTTTAGAGTCCCACACAGAGAGTTTCTCTGCACCGGGAAAAAGGTGTAGAGGCCGTATGGTTTTACGGCAGGGCCGTGATCACTTACGTACACTTGTGCACGTACTATGATCGGGAAGATAATACTAGTGGGCTTTGGTTTAAGCCGGATCCTAGTATTATACAGATGGATTTATTCAGTCAAAGATTAACCGTGTTTTTCGGAAATACGGATGGGAGGGACAGTCTCGTAATTTGTCGGGAAGCTTGTAGAAGGAGGTGACTCATTTGTGTTTATTTCTTTTGTGATTTAAACTAAATGAGGTGGAGGATGAGGTGTAAGTTTCATTAAATGCTTAATGACTCATGAGGTGATTCACCCTTAGAATTAAATGAAGCATGCTAGATATTATCTTGATATTATCAAGAGAGATATTATTATGCTTCATATTATTCTAGCATGAGTATTATTCATTTCATTATCACAAAACACTTCTCTCTCCTCAAGTCTTCATCTTCTTCCTCAAACCCTAAAAGCTCTCATGAGTAATCTTAGGGTTTAAGTAACTAAGAAATCCATCTAAATACTCTACACCCTCTAGGACTTCTAGATTAGAAAACTAGAAGCCGTAGTTATCTCAGATTCGAGATAGAAGCTCGGACTATAGACTCTCGGGTGGATCGTCTTTGACTCGAGGAGGCCGTTGAGGTACCCGTGTTCCATAGAGTTGATGAGGTGTGGAGGACAGTGATGAAGACCGGTAGGACATGTAACGTGAGGTATAACTTCGAATCAGAGTGGTTAAACTTCTCGTAGTTTGCTAGTAATGGTTTAGACAAGATTCGTATGCTCAAGTCCCTGTTATGAAGCTTTGATAATTGTTTTTCATATATTCCGCCTCCCCGCGAACACGTGGGGTGCGTGACATGGACTTACATAGTGTACGGTAGCTAACTAGTGCTTATCTGCTACATTAGATGAGATTGGATTAAGGTAGTCGTACGACTTTGTTGGCCTCCGTCAAGGGTCGTGCGGATGGGTTTAATTCAATTATGAAATGTACGTGTTGAACTTGACTAGTAGCCTATGGTTTGTTGGCCTCCATCAAGGTCATAGGACGCTAGGGGTAAAAATCATTATCGCGAATTTCAAGTGTTGAAATTTGCAATGAGATTGCATACCTTCTATGAGATAGTTGGATCCCGATACCCACTGCGAGTAAGTGTTACTCCTGGGAGAGTTTTACACATTACAATTAGCCGATCAAGTAGGTGTCTAGAAAGGTGTTAACGGGGTTATGCCGCTGGAAAAATGAGGTTTATTTTAATTAGGTACGTGCGAAAGCACGGGGAACCTCTCTCAAAGTACCAACACTAGCCTGGCCGAAAGATTGACGAACTTATAGGATGTAATTAATCCCGGCTAGTCTTAACTTTTAGGGTTTGAAAGAAGATTTGATAAAAATAGTGGGAGCCATCCTGATTAGATAAAATAATAACCAATCTAATCTTGCAAGAGCGCACGTAGAGTTTTTTCTTCTCTCTCTCTCTCCTGGTAGCGACCATGTCACGCCTTAATCAAGATAATAATATGGATGCTTTGACCGAACTTGCTTATTATACTGAGCTAGGGAACGTTGGTTCCACTCTATCTTATAATTGTTATAAGTCCAAGCAGGAAATAGGGGAATATCCGGATTTCCACGCGACCTAATCAATGAATAAGCATGTTGATGCATATTCTTCGGGTGTGTTCATTACCGAGAACTGTTTCTCAGTATCCTCTACGTCCTAGGTATGTGATACCGGATCAGGATCCCGTATATGTAAAGAGTTACATGGGCTAATGCAAGGTAGAAAACTGAGATTAGGTGATATGTCTCTAAGTGTAGAGAATGGTGAAATGTTGCAGCCATGTCAGTTGGCAGATATCACCTTGTATTAATACATTGATTTTGAACAAATGTTATTGCATACCGAACGTGATATACAACATTACATCGGTTTCTTTAATGAGCTAAAGAAAGATATAATTCTGTATTGGAGGATAATGTTGTGAATATTTTCCTGAATCAAGAGTTGATTCAATCAGGCACGTTATATAATAGCATATACGTTCTAAATCAAACCACAGTTCAAACTATCTAGAACACACACAAGAGGAGTAGTTCAGAAATGAACGAATCCTTCTTGAGGTATTTTAGACTAGGTCATATCAATGCGACACGACCAGCTAAGTTACATAAGGATGAATATGAGAATCTGTTCGAATTTTCATCTTATGATACTTGCTAGTCTTGTCTCAAAGATTAAATGACCAATACTCCGTTTACTGGAAACAGAGAAAGAGTTACTGAACTGTTGGGACAAATACATGATGATGTATACGGTCGTATGTCTACAAATGCCAAGGATGCTTCTTTGCACTTCATTATATTCATCGACTATCTCTCAAAATTCGGACACGTGTTCCTGTTGAAACATGAGTCTGAAACTTTTAAGAAATTCAAGGAATATAAGCTTGAAGTTGAAAAACCAAAAGGGGTGGAAGTATTAAAGTCCTTCGATGTGATCGAGGAGGAGAAACTTGGGCATGGAGTTCCTAGATTATCTAAACCGAGAATGTGATTCTCTCTCAGCTTACTCCTTCGAGTACACCACATCACAACGGTGTATCGGGGCGGAGGTATCGCACCCTATAAGATATGGCGCGCTCTATGATGAGTACTGCTGAGTTACCTATTTTCTTTTGGAGTTGTGCACTTGAGAAGCTGCATACCTATTGAATGGGGTTCCGTCCAAATCAGGTCCTACCACTACGTATGAGATATGGTGTGGGAAGAGACAATGCCTTAAACGAGTTAAGATATGGAGTTTTCCGGCCTATGTTGAAAGGTAGAATCCGGACAAGCTCGAGGCAAGGTCAGTTCTGTATAAGTTTGTTAGGATATCCTAAATGTTTATGAGGGTATATCTTCTATCACACTGAGGAGCAAAAGGTGTTTTGTTTCTCAGCATGCCACCTTTTTAGAAAAGGAATTTCTTGTGAAGAAATTAGTGGTCATGAGGTAGAACTGGAAGAAGTTCCAGCTAGACAAACTAACAGCTGATGATTTGGTGAAACCAAAGGATTCAATAGTTTCCAACGAACCTCAGCTTCTCCGCGAATCTGGTAGGGTTCCTCATCCATTTGAGAAATACTACGTTTTTCTCGGTGACAGTGGAAGAGAGGATGGCATCATGGTTGATGATGGCCCAGCTAGGTTCAGGCAGGCCATCACGAGTGGCGACTATATGAAATGGCTAATGCTATGCGATCAAAGATGGAATCCATGTACACCAACAAAATAAGACTTTGAATATGACACCTGAAGAGGTAAAAACCATTGCGAGCAAATTGGATCTTGAGAAGATTCTTGGTGTAAATGGAAAAGTTGAGACTTTCAAAGCCATGCTTAAGTCCATCAGGATCAATGCGCGGATCGCGGAGTTGGAACATCTGTTTTGATGTGATAGTCAAAGAGTTTGACTTCATCAAAACGGTAGATGAACCTTGTATATACAAGAAGGTTGTAGAGAGTGAGGTTGTCTTATATGTATTATACGTAGATGACATACTCTTGATAGGAAATGGTTTCCTATGCTACACTCGGTCAAGCTCCTATTATCACAGGGATTCTCAATAGAAGATTTGGTTGATACCTAGTACATCTTGTGGATTATGATCTATGGTAGATGTTGGAAGTGTCCCAAATCCAGGTACATTAACACCATACTAAAGGGGTTTAGTATGGATGATTCTAAGCGTGGTGGTTCGCCCACTTACTCATAGATCACTCGCGTGCAAGGGATACCCTATGCTTCGACAGTAGGCTCTATCAGAGTGTGTGATGTTATGTACCAGACAAGATGTAAATGACTCACTAGGTGTAGTGATCAGGAATCAATCGGATCTTGGGAGAGTCATTGGAAAGCTGTGGAGGACATTCTTAAGTACTTGAGAAGCACTAAAAGAAGGTTCTTGGTTCCAGCTTCCAGAGTGATATGTTTGACCGAGAGTCAGCCACAGGCATTGTCTTTACCCTCAGTGGAGGGACGGTATGTTGGAAGATTTCCAAGCTATATACCGAGGCATACTAGACAATAAAGGCTGAATACATTGCTACCAATGATGCTGCCAAAGTGGTTGTCTGGGAATTTCTTGTTCATGAGATGAACAAGGTTCCTACCATTGAGCGTCCAATAACTGTTATTGTGACAACAATGGAGTTGTGACTTAGGCCTAGGAACGCAGGTCCCATCAGCGTTCTAGACATATTCTGAGGCAAGTATGACCTGATCAGGGAGATTGTTGATCTTCAAGGGATCGAGGTTAGGAGTGTAGATACGAAGGATAATACAGCGGATCCACTTACAAAGGCCTTAACCTTAGAGAGACTTCTATGGGATGGTTGAGTATGGGATACTACAACCACTGCTGTATTGTTGGGTATTGGATACTACAACAGATGGCCTTAGTGCAAGTGGGAGATTGTTAGTTATATGTATGCCTTAGAGGCCATTACTGTACATGGGATGTATATTGTAGTGGATGCTTGGACATATATAGGAAGGAATTTCTTGCTCGATATGATAGTATGCTATCTGGTTGCTCTTTATCTTAACATGTACACTTATTGTCTCTCTATTACATGTTAATAAAGCCCTTAGGATGAGAACTTGACTACCAGGATTATGATGCAAATCATACTAGTTGGGACAGGGTAGTCGGTAAGTACATCCTTCAAATGTTCCTAGTCGTGGGAGTATCGAGACAGGGTATCGATACTCCAGAGTAGACTAGCGTATACGCTTCTCGACCCATGTGATCGGTGATGGATGATCCCATATCCATTGGTGTTTGACATCAGAGAAGGTATGCGGGTGCTCAGTAGAGACTGGGTACACTGAACGGAACCGCCGAGAACTCCTAGATGGTATTATACCTATCGTCGGATAGCAGTTCTCTGGTGACACTGGTACAGGTTGGTTTGTAGACTCGAGATCGTCATAGAGTCTTATGTGATTCCCACTGTGCTTTGATTTCCACCATACCACGATCAAGAGATCGTGCAAAATAGGTGGTTTTTGGGTACAGTCCCGAGACACATAGAGGCAATGAGCAATCGGAGGGGTTTCGTCTCTCCCGGTATTGGGAGTTGATGTTGCGTTATGCTCGATTGTCCATAACAGGAAATCTCTGGCCAGGGTTGCTGAGATTTACTGGTAAGTGTTATCAGTAGTTTCTCAAACCGCTATGGACCTTGCAGTCTGACGTTATCAGGATATTGCGGTCTGACGTTATACCACCCCTAGGAAGTGATATGCGACATATCAGACAAAGAGACCGGACTGTACGATAGTGTTACTGATTGGATTCGCAGGAGTATGAGCAGGCTTGCCTGTTGATCTTCTGATCTCTCAATACCTGGGTGGCCGTTACGTTTAGCAGACTGCTTGCGTCTTGTGGGTGTTTGATATGATCATCACCTACTGCCGGTGTATTGACGAGTCTTTAGAGTCCTAAACAGAGGTTTCCTGGTTCATGCGAAATCGAGTAGGAGCACATATGTGATATGTGCGGGACCGAGATTAATGCGTGTATGTGATACCGCATTCTATTCTCATGATATATGTATTGATTGGTTGTATGGGATATAGCCGGGTTATCGGATCAAGTGTTGATTCGATAAAAGGATACATTTAATATTAGTCGGTTATATGAGACATAACCGGATTATTAAATCAAGGGTTGATTTAATAATTTAATGTAAAATTATATATTTGATATATTAAATTACATTAACTAATATTAGCTCACTTAAATATTGTTTTTTCCCACTTATGATACATTGATATATATGTGATATATGTTAAATGTGTTATTTTCTTTTTGTACACAAAATATATATGTGATATATATTGTTGTGTCATGGTAGGTTACACATGCAACATGTATGTATGAGACTCACATCATGCTTGGTTAATGTTAGGGTTTTATTTGTTTTAAGTAATTCAGACAACTTGGATAATGAGTCATGGTTGAGCTTTGGATGGAAGCTAGTAGAACATTGACTTAGTCCACTTGTTTGTCTAGCTTAACATATTTGTTAACCCAACCTTTAACTCATAGCTATGGTTTAGTCTCTACAATTGTTAGTGAATGCCATACACTCACTATGGTTGCATTTCTAACCTCATGAGTTCATACATCTCTTCATCACTTCTTCTTCTTCCTCAAGAGAAAAACTTGCTAGTTTTTTTTCTGAGTGATGAAACCTTGTGAGAAAAATAAATCTAAAGTGAGCCCACTTCCTACTTCATCATCCTCTACTATTATCCATTTAGTTTAGGGTGTTTGCTTCACTAATTAACATATTAGTGAAGAGGTAGCATGAGCTTGAGTCTCCTTGACGTAGATCATCTTCGGTCTCGAAGACATTGAGCAAGCTTGTTCCGTACATCTTCATGGGAGCCTTTCTAGAGTCCGGGAGTAAGTGATCACAGCGAAGGGACTACTACATGGAGCTATTGAAGTGAATGACCGGTCTACAAAGGTTGTATTCCTTATTCACTTTAGTTGTAAAGTTGTTTGCATTCGTTTCGTTGGATTTTCTAGTTTCGATTCTAGGGTTAGGGTTAGCTAGAACGGAAAAAATTTAAATATGGCATGGATGATGCCTCCCGAAAACTTGCTGCCGCGTTAGACAGCCTTACAGGATCCACTCATAAAGGCCTTTTCCTAGAGAGACTTCTATTGGACGTTGAGTATGAGATACTACAACAATTGGCCTTAGTGGAAGTGGAAGATTGTTAGTTATATGTATGCCCTGGCCATTACTGTACATACGATGTATATTGTAGTGGATGCTTGGGCATATAGAGGGAGGACTTTCTTGCTCGACATGATAGTGTGCTATCTGGTTGCACTTTATCTTAACATGTACACTTATTGTCTCTCTATTACATGTTGATAAAGCCCTTAGGATGAGTACTTGACTACTAGGATTATGATGCGGATCATACTAGTAGGGCAGTGGTAGTCGGTAAGTACATCCTTCAATAGTTCTTAGTCATGGGAGTATCGAGACAGGGCATCGATACTCCAGAGGAGACTAGCGTATATGCTTCTCGACCCAAATGATGGATGATGGATGATCCATATCCATTGGTGTTTGACATCAGAGAAGGTATATGGGTGCTTAGTGGAGACTGGGTACACTGGACGGACTCGCCAAGAACTCCTAGATGGTATTATACCTATCGTTGGATAGCAGTTCTCTGGTAACACTGGTACAGGTTAGTCTGTCGACCCGAGGTCGTCATAGAGTCTTGTGTGATTCCCACTGTGCTTTGATTTCCATCATACCACGGTCAAGAGATCGTGCAAAAAGGTAGTTTTAGGGTACAGTCCTGAGTCGCATGGAGGCAATGAGCAATATGAGGGGATTCGTCTCTCCCGGTATTGGGAGTTAATGTTGCGCTATGCTTGATTGGCCATAACAGGAAATCCCTGGTCAGGGTTGTTAAGCTCTACTGGTAAGTATTATTAGTAGTTTCTCAAACCGTTATGGACCTTGCATCGGCATGACTTATCAGGCTATTGGGGTCTGACGTTATACCACCTCCAGGCTGTGATATGCGACATATCTGACGAAGAGACCGGACTGTACGGTAGTGTTACTGATTGGATTCGCAGGAGTATGAGCAGGCTTCGGAAGGGAAGTCCGGTTTGTTTGGCTAAAATCTCCTTCTTGTTGATCTTCTGATCGCTCAATACCTGGGTGGCCGTTACGTTTAGCAGACCGCTTGCGGCGTGTGGGTGTTTGATATGATCATCATCTACTGCCGGCGTATTGACGAGTCTTTTGAGTCCTACACAGAGGTTTCTTGGTTCATGCGAAATGAAGTAGGAGCATATATGTGATATGTACAGGACCGAGATTAATGCGCGTATGTGATACCGCATTCTATTCTCGCGATATGTGATATCGGTCGGTTATATGTGATATAGCCAGGTTATCGGATCAAGTGTTGATTCGATAAGTTCATTCATAAGATATTAGTCGATTGTATGTGATATAGTCGGATTATTAAATCAAGTGTTGATTTGATAATTTAATGTATAATTATATATTTGATATATTAACTTACATTAACTAATATTTGCTCACTAAACATTTCTTTTTCTCACTTGTGTGCATATAGTATATATGTGATATATATTAATGTACATTTTATTGTGTCATGCTTGATGCCACATGCTTCATGGGTGTATGAGACTTACACCATACTTAGGATAATCCTCGGGTTTTTATTTATCAAAGTAATTCAAAATTGGTGGAATTATCTCATGGCTAGAAGCTTAGAGAAGCTTGTTGATAACCATTGACTTAGTCCACTAGCTTTGTTTTACTTGTAGATATTTATTAACATAACCATTATCCTTAGCCATGGCTAACTCTCTACATGAGTTAGTGTATGACACTAACTCACCCATGGTTGCTATTCTCACCTCATGAGTTTCATTCTCATCATCACTTCATCTTCTTCTTCATTGAGAAAAAGCTTGCTAGCTTTTTCCAAGCGAGAAAATATTGTGAGAAAATTAAATCTAATGTGAGCCCATTTCCTACTTCATCATCCTCTACTATATTAGCCATTTAGTTTAGGGTGTTTGCTTCACTAATCTACCATTAGTGAAGAGGTAGCATGAGCTTGAGTCTCCTCGACGTAGATCATCTTCGGCCTCGAAGACTTCGAGCAAGCATGTTCATTTCTTCATGTGAACCCTTACTAGAGTTTGGGTGTTCACTACTTGGAGGGAAGGGACTACTATACGGAGCTTTAGAAGTGAAGGACCGGTCTACAAAGGTTGTATTCCTCATTCACTTGTATGCAAAGTTGTTTGCATGTTGTTTTGTTTAATTCTCTAGTTAAGATTCTAGGGTTAGGGCTTTTTAGTGCGGCAAAAATTTGAAAACGGCATGGACGATGACTCCCGAAACCTTGCTGCTGCGCTAAGTAACCCTACATGGTGTACCTTGATCATGATTTTGTTACATATCTATACTTCTATACTTATGTCATCAGATTGCATATTTCGGATTATCGCTTTACGTGCATGCTTGCGATTATCTGTACAATATTATTTACTATTCACGTGTTGGCTACTCACCCCCGTTGTGCCACAGTATTTTGCACGGTTGACCCTTAGTGCAGTCGCGACAGGCCTCTTTATTGCATCTACTTCTGCGCATACCGCTACTATTGGTCGTGATTTTGGTGTAGGAGGGTTTTGCGAGTATCCGTATGATTCCATTGTATATATTATTTTGTATATAGTACTCTCCATCTACCACTTATATGTATTTGACTTAGAGACAAGTCTGAGAGGTTCGATATTGTATTTTTTTGTGACTCTAGGTGTCGTCCTCGTGTGAGCCGGCTTTTATTTCAGGCTGTGATGTTGTTTTACCTCTTATCATGCTGTTTTCACTTCTAATTTTCTTATTTCTTCGCTATGGCGTCGTATATATATCTGTTGTAGTTGTGTTCTGCCATTAGGCTTGAGTTGCTCCCATTTTGGGGTTGCCTTTTATATATTCTATGTTTGTACCCGTTTGGGGCTAGTTTTTACAAAGGAGGTGCTGCCGGAATTTTTAAGAAAATAAATTTAAGTTTGAGATTTTTAACTTGAGATTTTAAATGTTTTTAACTAATTTTTTATCACTCTATCTTTTCATGGTTTAGATTTCTGGGTTTTTGGCTTACTTGATTTGCGTTACGCCTTTAGACGCCGCGTGATTCTAGTGTCTGTCGCGTTCCTAATTTGGGTCATGACATTAATTCGTTACATTGTTATTTCATAGGTCACATGTTCAAATTCTTATTCTTGCAATTATTTTTTTTTATCAATTTTTGTCCTTCTCATAACCTACAAATAAGACCTTTCATTTCACCTTCTTTTTAACTCCCAAAATAATTAGAATGGTTATGAGCTATAATTTATTAGAATTATGATGGTCATAAACCTTTTTTATATGTCACTTTTCTTTTTTTTTGTTCATCTCACATTTCTATCATTTCCTATCTCTCTCTTCGTCTCTTTTTCATCCCACCTTAGCCATTTCCTTTTGATCAATTCTAAAAATAAAATAAAATCTCTTTTCCCTTGAGTTTGGAGAAGCACCAGTTCCATCAAGCTTCAAAGACTCGGTTAAAGATTTTATTTAAACGATGAGCCGGTTGTTATACTGACTCACACAACCTGTAAGTCCCCTCTTCACCTCCTTTTCTTTACTTGAAATTCATCCCCTTACCATGTCTCCGTCACTCCGAATCTTTAGATAACTGGTTAGTCTCATGATAAAGTTTTTTGTTAAAAAAAATGGTTGAAATAAAGCATATATTTTTACTTATAAAATCTTGCATGCAATGGTTGATAACATATTAAGTATTATTGTTTTAGACGGTTAATCATGACCGGATCATATGTTTTCTTCACATGTCTTAATTCATGTTATTTATCACCGAAATTTTATTTACTTCTATTTATTTTTGCATACAAGAAAACAAAGTTATAAATAAATACCATAGATTTATCATTTTCAAATACGATCTTACAAAACCTTTATATTTAAAATAATTTTAATAAATTAATTTCCACTTCTGGAAATTCTTAGAACATTATGATAAAATAATAGATAAAATTCTAAATTTACAGTAAAAATTTCATATCAAACCGAATAACGGTTTAGAAGTTACGTAGTTTTTTTATTCACTATTTTTAAAACCAGAAAACTGCCAACATAGGTTTTCTTCGAGAGACCATAACTCTGTAATCGTTGATCCAAATTAAGTTTTCTCAGATGTTTTGAATATCTTCATCGAAAGATATAGATTTTATTAGTTTTAAGCTTTTACTTAAAATCGACTTAAAATATAGAAAATTGCATTTTAATTTTAAGCGACGAATCTAGACAGAATTTGTCCTGATTCGCACACTGTTTTTAAATAGGACATAACTCGAACTCCCGATATCTGTTCGTGACAAACTTTAGTTGTGTATATGCACAATTGACAGAACAATAATTTTATGTACACTATATTACTTATAAATGCATGAAACAACCCGATATAGGCTTTGCAATACAATATATAGCTGCTGTCCAGAAATCTGAATTTCTGTTTTAAACGCTGATGTTAAAATGATCATAACTAGAGCTTCAGGAATCCAAATCGCGCGAAAATTAGTGTTTTGGATAATTAATCCGAAATACCTACAATTTTCTAATAATCTTGTAACCTGAAAACCCATAGAAATTAACTCAAACTGCGTTTTAAAAATGTGTGACGGTGCTGAACAGATTCTGATAAGTTTTGTGTGGCAATACGAAAACATGTATATCTCCCAAACCGGTAGTCGTATTTAGGAGAGACCGGAACTTACGTGTGCATAACACTTAAGTCTATGTTTTCGTTTATATTCTGATTTCAAATGACTTGATTATTTAGCCGTGCATAATACATATTTACAACATTGTTTTGGACGTTACTTGTATACTTATCTCATATCATGTTCTGTGATTGCTTATTTATTTTTATTTATATGACCTGTGATTAAATCATTATATGCTAGAATTGACTTAATCTTGACACGAATCAATCATGAATTCTTGAACCCAATATGTACACTTGAACCAATTTGACTCGAACCATGAATACAATTGGTATGACTTGCACTTGACATGACTACATGAACTCAATCTTGAAAACTTGATATCATACACCACCTTTTGTATTCATGGATTCAATCAAGACTTATAACAATAATCATAAACTAATAAACATGGGGTGTTGGGTTAGTTTGAGTATGAATCCAATGGAATCTCATGAGTCCCATTAATACAAATCATGCTGCTGTGGTACCGGGCTGAAACGGTAAAAAGCATGTTGCTGTGGTACCGGGCTGAAACGGTATAAATCATGAATTCACGAATATGGGCTTGTGTTTCCAAACCCCTGGATGATAACCTGTTGGGTTTAGAATACTTCAATAACAATTGAAGTCCCTCTATTTTGGGCCCGTGATTCTTTGCCTATGGACAATAGCCTTGGGTTCGAGAATACTTTTGAGATTGGTTGACATTCACACATGAACTCACATTAGTTACTTTTATCATTTTAGAGACCTTTTAGGACATTTACATTCACTTGATATTCACTATACCTACACTCCACGGTCATGTTATACTTGTTTACTATGCTCATGTTATATTGTCATGCTTACATAATTGTCATTAACATTACCATGTTATACTTGTTCATGTTTTATTTCCATTCATAATATATCATATGTCATCTTGCATATTCATTTATATAATTTCACATCCCTTCTTTCTTGGGGACTTACCGAGCGCAAGTTCGCTGACTGACATTTCACTCATTTCTTTGTTTCCTTGGAATGTTCGTCAGATAATCTAGAGATTGAGGAGATCGAATCGAGTCAGGAGGATTACTCTTAGTTTGCGGAGCAGACCGACTACTTGTTCTTTCTTTTCAGCTTTTAGTTCCTATATGCTACCTGTTTAGGCACTTTCTTTTATGCATTTTTGTTTTCAGACATCATGAATTCAGTTTGAAACTTATGAAAGTTAGGAATATAAATATATAAAGTTGGATTTTCATTATCAAGTCTTTTCTTGTCATTTTATATTGCTTATATACGCTTAGCGTATTTGTTTCGAGAAATGACATTCTCGGAATAAGTACGTCACAGACTTGTCATATGCTGTTACCGATCTTTTGGGAAGCGGGGCGTGACAGGTTTTATTGGTGGCCCATGCAGGTCTGTTCTGCATGAACATCATAAGCAATATATTGCATGAATTAATAAAATTCAACAATTTTTACATTCCTTGCATTTCAATTTGTTTGAATCTCATCTTATTCCTTGAATCCATCTTCACTTTTTACTTTCTTGAATTCAACCTCACGACTTTTGAATTCTTAACTCTAGTTTACCCTTCTACTTGTATCTCTTAGGCTTATTAGCTTAGTTGGTTAGATCATCGATCGATGAACCTTGAAGATATCTTCCTTAGCGTTTCACGTACCTTTGCGACGTACATCTCGAGAGAATTTCACGGACGAAATTATTTTAAGGAGGGTAGATTGTAACGACTCGCTATACTTGAATCAATCTCACTTCCTTCATTTGATTTTCTTGAAGATCACTTCTTGGACTCTTAAATTCGTTTCTGTGTCTCCTTGTATTTCTTTGACCATCTTTTACATGCAATGTTGCTCTCTTGTCAATTATAGTTCCGACTCTTGGAGCAACGACAAAATGTGATCGCACCTAGTTTCCTTATTCTATTACCATATCTTTTTTTAATAATTTCGAGGACGAAATTATTTTAAGGAGGATAGAATGTAATGACTCTAAAATTCTTATACCTTCGCATATTATTTCTTTAATAAAATATTACAATTATTTATTTTTGGTATATTTTGTTTTCTAATAAATACATTATTTTATCACTTCATCTATTTTATCCATTCTATAATTTTTCAAAGCCCAAAATCCAAGCCAAGACAATTTCATTTGATTTCTTTCTTTTCTTCTTCTAAGCCCACATTCTTTACAAGCAACAACATATATTTAATTCTTATTAAATATGTGCTTGAACAACCTTATATCTCATTGGTTAATTCCTTACATTGTTATTTTAGAGGTCACTTGTTCAAATCCTTATTCTTCCAATTATTATTTTTTAATCAATTTTTATCCTTCTCTTAACCTACAAATAAGACCTTTCATTTCATCTTCTTTTTAATTCCCAAAATAATTAGAATGGTTATGAGCTATAATTTATTAGAATTATGGTAGCCATAAACCTTTTTAATATGCCACTCTTCTTTCTTTTCTTCACCTCACATTTCTATCATTTCCTATCTTTCTCTTCATCTCTTCTTCATCCCACCTTAGACATTTCCTTTTGATCAATTCCAAAAATAAAATAAAATCTCTTTTCCTTTGAGCTTGTAGATGCACCGGTTCCATCAAGTTTCAATGACTCGGTTGAAGATTTTATCTAAACGATGAGCCGATTGTTATACCGACTCACACAACCTGTAAGTGTTGGGATCCGGTGCCCGTGCTGTGGAGGCCGCGGCCGAGACAGAAGCGAAAACGAAATATTCTTGCGAGCACCGGACTCCATAAATACTCAGGATTCGAACCATATACCTAAACTAACTAAACTACAAGTGTACGGGTTGAAGAAATACAACCTTTGTCACATGTCCACCAAATTGTGGAAGACCCCACCAAGCTCGTAGCCTCCGAGATTGCGCTTCAGAATTGACCATCCATTGCCGAAGACGATCTTCCCAAGGGAACACGGAGGAGGCTCAAACTGATGACCCAAAGTTGCTAGGTTTGGATGGTCGGTGATGTAGGAATACTCCACTAAATTTCTCTCTCTAGAATCTTGCTCAAATATTGGAGCATGAAGAAAAAGAAGAAGGAGAGGATGAAGCATGAACCATGAAGCTCAAGTGAGAAAGTCAAGAAAAACATCAAGTGTTGAAGTGAGGATGGCTTGCTCATTTTCAACCATATATGAATAGTGCACCCAAATGATTTAATCATTTTAAAAAGAAAACTTTGCCTCTCTACAATGTTGTCTCTACAATGTTGTAACCATGCTTCATTGTCTCTAAATTTACACCTCATTTCCCATTTAATTTTCTAAATAGAAAATTAAACATGAGGTGTCCTTTTTCTAGAAGCATTGCCGTATAAATACGGAATACTTCACCTAGTATATGTATCTCTACATATACGCGTATCCATATAAAAATACGGATAGAACAAAAGAGAGAAAATAAATAGTGAAAATAATACTAAAATACATGTATCGAAATACATATATAAATTATTAAATCAAAACCTGATTTAATAATCCGGCTTAATCCTAAGCCGGCTAGTATTATCAACTGTCCGATTAAAGTTCGTATACCGCGTAAACGTATTTAATCGGACCCTTGCACGTACCACCGTACGGCTCCTACATCTGTCGCCTGAATCGGAAAAATCCTCTGTGTGGGACTCTAAAGACTCGACAATACGTTGGCAGTGGGTTTAACCACAAGCACATCAGCGACACTAGCTGTATGTAATGGATACCCAGGTAGTTGTAGAAAGAGGGGTCGACAATCTAGTGCGTCCTTACCCTACTGAGCCTGAATGTGACTATCTCTGTATAGTTCGGTCTCTTCATCAAAGAGTATCGCATATCGGGTCTAGGGGGTGGATAATGTCAGACCCCTACTAACCCGATAAGTCATGTCTGAGTCAAGCTTATTGATCAGTCGAAAATATTGCATTTTTAACACATCAATTTCCCTACTATTTGCAATCATCTAAAGGTGTTCGGTATGAATATAGCACATATTAGCAATTTGATTGTAAAATACCAAATAACTTGTGTTATACATTATAACCGGTATTTTGAGAGAAATTGAGTGTTTATTATCGCACGCATGATCTTTTGTATAGCGCAACACTTGTCTCGAGAATCTGTGCAGGAAATTCCAGGTAAAAGAGCCGCAATTGTTAAAAGTGCTGATAAAAATACGCCAAGTCCAAGACTTTTGATCTGGCTGTAAACAAGAAAGATTTATGAGATTCCACACATCAGAAAAGTGCCACAAGGACAGCACAAAGCAGTACAAGAAATTTCATGCACCAAGGCACCCAAACGGTCGTGGATCCGCGGCCGTATGCGCCTTTTGGCGGCGGATCTGCGGCCACATCAGTATGACGTCAGCAGTTCATTATCTCAGGCTTCTCCATTCACTGGCCAAACTTCTTCAAGCCACTTCGTTCTCCAGAAATCTCCAGAAGTTTCTGTCCGAACATCCAAAGCTTTTTGCACAAGCTAAACACCTTTAAGCTTCTCAAGCAAGCCACATAACTAACTCAACCTAGAAGCTTCTTCCTAACCTCCAAGCTTCTAAAGAAAGCTAGCTAACTAACTAACTCTAGAAGCTTCTAATCAACTACCAAGCTTGCAAGAGAAGCTAATCCTAACCTAGCTTCTAAAGGAAGCTAATCCTAATCAAGGCTATAAAAAGGACCCAAAGGCTTCACTCTCAAGGTTGTTGATCATTCCACATCAGTTCACCCACAAGTTGAGTGACACAACTTGTGCATCCAAACCTTAATCCAATTACCAAAAGCCAAATTCAAGATCTCCGAGTACAAATCAAGCAAGAAGCCTTCAACCTTTTAGAAGCGACACCGATCTTCAACCGAGCAAGTGATCCAAGACGATCCGCGACTCACGGAGACGATGCGAATCTAATTCGATGATCGAGTTCTTTCCTCAATTCTTGTAGTTCTTGAGCGAAATGTAACGGAATTGTTGAATAATAAAAGATGAAATTTCTTTATCTTGCTTTCTTTACATTCTTGCATTGTGATGAGTTCTCAATTCTTGATTGTTTTCTTTATCATGATGTTTGAGTAAAAACTCCGCTCGTGGAGGAATCGAGAAAATTGATAGATAACGATGATTACATTCTTGAACGATTCTTAAGTCCTATGAGTTTTGTAAACTCTCGTAAGTTGAATCATCGACAACCTAGTTTCGAGCGAGATGCTTTCTTGAATGTTTTCACTCTTAACTAGAGATCAACGATCGATGCTTGAATTTCCTAGAGGCTAGAATGTGAATGAAAATCAACGAAAGGACAAGGGATAGATGATGAAACTCTAGTTTCTGTAAGAGATTCCTAATTCTCGTTGATCGTCATCGATCTAGCAACAAATCATCAATGGATAAGAATACGTAATCACAAGTCTTCATCCTCACTATCGATTTGATCGATTCCTACGAGCCTTATTACAAATCTTGATAACTAATTCAAATTGGACGATTCTTGATTCTTGATTTCTTGATCTTTATTTTCTCTTAATTCTTGAAGCTAAAATTCATAAATCTTGAATCAAATTTTCTTTTCTTTCCTTTAATTTTCGACTTGGCTAAAACAAATACGAGCAAATCACACTTCCCCTGTGGACAATCCACACTCGCTAACGAACCTATAATTGACACCGTTATTGATTGCGGTTTACAAATTTCTTTGGTTGTGAGACATCATATCTTACATATGACACCAAATAAATGATCAATCAAATGGCGCCGTTGACGGGGATGTGTGCTATTTTGTTCGTTTTTGTTATTTGAGTTGAAAATTTATTATTCCATCAGAATTTTTTGATCAAAATTCGTAACAAGCGCTTAACGATTTGTTGTGATTTGTTGCGAGGAAATCTGGAATCTGTGGAGCGAGAGAAAATTTTTTCAGAGAATTTCAAGGAGTTCAGTGAGTGAACATGAGCATCTGCACGAAATTGTGTGCAGAGATCTCATCATATCACCGCGATTCCGCGGCCATACTACTCTTTTTGCGGCGGTTCCGCGGCGGGAAAGCAGCTTCACTGCTTTAAACTCCTCTGGTATATTTTGAACTTTCTTATCTCCTTCCTGCTCTGTCCATTAACCAATTTCTGCAGGATTCTTTACAAAAATTCACAGCACCGCAAAAAGAAAAATTGTTGCGTGTTTGATTTTGGTTGTTTGCATATTTTAATACGGAAATTAAGGGGCAAAGACCAAATTCAGATTAGGTGGGGAGTTCATTACCCTTCCTAAGCTCCAAAAATCACAAAACTGCATCCGCATTACCCTCATTAATTAAAAAATATTTAGACATGACTCTTAGTACCGTCGCTCTCACTTAGGACAGAAGGAGGTCGTGGGTAATCTATTGCTTATCCGCGTTTCTTTTGTGGTGTCTAAGGCAAGTGTGTCTAAGGCAAGTAGTTACTTAATTAGGCCCACTACTTACGTAGTGGAGAACCTCCCACTTACCTGGCACTTACCTGGCCACAGGAGGGACAAAGAGGCGGTAGAGGACTGATCTTGCGACTTGTCTTCTGGCAGTCTAGGAGCGGTCTAGAGACTTGACCTAGGTGACCACTAGATCTAGGGTTGCTTATGCATTGTTGTGATTTGCATTTTTTTCAAAAAAAATCCGTATCTTTTTCAAAACAAACACAACTTCATCTTTTCCTTAATTATTTTAACGCTGCCACTTGTGCTAAACCCTTTAGTGCATGCTCGGATGGACACGGGATTCTAGTGCCCGCCTTGTCCGCGTTCCTTCGATCGACTCCGAAGTCGGTATTTCTACGTCTACTTCTTCTTTACCCACCACCACACCCACATCGATGGACGGTTCTCCATCAAACTTCTTTACCACTACTCTGCCACCGTCCGTAGGTGCGCAGAATCCACCCCGCATCTCTCTCCAAGAGAGATGCTATCCTATGCGAAGTCCTCTTTCGACTTGTCTTAACATTCCTCCAGCCAACGGGGACAACTTTGAAATCAAACCCCAATACATCAATCTTCTACCCAAATATCACGGTCTCGAGTCTGAAGACGCATATGTCTTTATTACCAAATTTGAAAATGTATGCGCAATGATGGCTACCTCACATCTTTCTGTGGATGATGTGCGTCTACGTCTTCTCCTATTTACTTTGTGCAATATAGCCGAGAAGTGGCTTTTGCACATTCTATTTCGAACTGGGAAGAATTCATAAAAGCATTCCTAAAGAAATTCTACCCTATTCATAAGACAGCTCGAGTCCGTAGCGAAATAAATCAATTCACCCAGCTTTCGAATGAAACATTCTCGAAGTGTTTTGAACGCTTCAAGGATCTGTTAGTCCAATGTCCACATCACGGAATCCCTAGATGGGATCTGTGCAGAATCATATATGAGAGCATTAATCCTTCCACAAAACAGACCCTTGAATCTATGTGTCAAGGCACTTTCATGACTAAAGATGATGGTGAAGCCTGGAAATTTTTAGAAGATTTCGCTGAAAGATCTTTACAGTGGGAGAGTATAAGTCAATCATTGTCTAGGGGTGGCAATAACCAATTTGATGTTTCCATAGGAGTTAGAGCAGAAATGTCAGCAATGCAAAAGAAACTCGAAACTATGGAAAATAAATTTTTAGCCGCTGCCCTAAATCAGATGCAAATCTCCAAAACTGTATGTGGATGCTGTTCTGATCCATCACATCTCACGGAAGAATGTCCATTAAATTCTCCATTTCAAGGTCATGAGCATATCAATGCCGCTTTTCAACAAAGACCTAGAAACGATCCATTTTCTTCCACTTATAATCAGGGTTGGAGAAATCACCCTAACTTTGCTTGGAACCAATCACAAACTCAAAACACGGTTCCAAATCAAAACAACTTTCAAAGGGCTCCTCCACCACAACAGCAACCACTTCAATTGAGTCAGCACCCCTACCAATCATAAAACTTTCAAAATCCGGCCAACACTTCTGCACCATATGAAAATTCTTTGCAAATGTCCGGTATTGATAATACCTCTGAACTCGAACAAACCTTGGATACTTTCATGAAACAATCCATCCAAGGGACGGCAAATATTCAATCATCCTTCGATAATATGATGAAGATCATTGTTTCTCAAAATGAAAATATTAAATCGAAGGAAGCACAGATTGCACGAATAAATGCCGAATTGAGTGCTAGAGAGAAAAGGAAACTTCCAGCTCAACCTTTACCCAATCCTGGCTATTCACATCATGTGAACGCTATCAACACGTTGAGATCTGGAAGAGTGCTTGACAATCATGTTGGGGAAGAGATTGATGATCATGAAAAGTCTATCAATAACACCCCGGCTGAGACCTTTCATTCCACTTCTGCTTCTACTTCTGACCCCAGTTCGTCTACCCCACCATTTTCTCCCGAGCCTATTCTCCATTTTCCCCAAGGCTCGACACCTCAGCCCACCTCTTCTAGTCCACTGAAAATGATCCCCACTCCTATTCGTAGATCGTTCCCACACCCACGATCTTCTCCCATGTTGGATCCCGATCTTATTGCTCAAGCTCCTTATCCGAATCGGTTAAGGGGAAACACACTAAGTCCATAAATGGAGAAAATTACTGAAATCTTTAAACAAGTTAATATCAACATCTCTCTCCTAGATGCTATCCAACAAGTTCTGTCCTATGCGAAAACTCTTAAGAACTTGTGCACTAGGAAGAGGAAGACTCAAGTGCCGAAAAAAGTTTTCATGTCAAGTACTGTAGACACGGCTTTTCCCCAACAATTACCAAGGAAACGTAAGGACCCTGGCTGTCCTACTATTTCTATTTCTATTGGGGATAAACACATTAACCGTGCTTTACTTGACCTTGGCGCTAGTGTTAACTTGCTTCCATATTCAGTCTATGAGCAACTAGGTATCGGAATGTTAAAGCCCTCGAACATAACTCTTCAGATGGCCGACCGATCAATCACCAAACCTAGGGGTGAACTTGAGGATGTGTTGATAAAAATCGGGGAATTTGTATTCCCTGTGGATTTTATTGTTCTTGATACACAGCCTGTAGCGAACCCACGGAACTAAATTTCGGTGATTCTAGGTCGTTCCTTTTTGGCCACTTCCAATGCTATAATAAACTGTCGTAATGGCTCTATGACCCTATCTTTTGGGAATAGCTCAATTGAGATGAACATATACAAGTTGGGAAGTGTACCCTCTGAACCTATTGCTCAGGTCTGTTCTGTCAAATTAATGGATGTCGACAGCAGCGAATTTGACGATCCTCATGATACTGATCTTGACTCTTTTCATATGTTGTTGTTTGACCCAACTATGTATCATACACATACAGAGTTTTCCACCGAGTTGTCCGGGTCAACAACTAACACTGACTATGAGCCATTTTTGGAGTCTGAAAATCACCCGGCACTTTTTGATGACATTATTCTTCGGGGTATTGATGAGACTTTTGAGGAGATCTTCGCTGATGAACTCGCATTTTTGAAAAGCACGGGTGTTGAGATGAATCATCTCCCAAACGATGAAATTGAACATCCACCCCTTCTTCTGGACTTTAAAGAGAATGCGAGTAATCCATCACAATCACTGCATCGTCTCTCCAAAATGAGACGCAAACACATTTTATTCCACCACTTACCTTTTCCCCACTTCTTCTTCCACCAACCGATGCACTGCATTGATAAAATTTTCGAATGGTTGGTGTTGACTTTCGGTCTTTACAAAGCTTGGCATCGACCAATAACTTTGACCCCCTCTTGTGATTTTCAAAGCTTAACATTGTTTAACTCAAGTTTGGGGGGGATGTATTTTTGGCTCTTGAAAATAACTGTTGTCCTCAAAATGGTGAGCCAAAGAATAAGTTTGGGGGAGGATTTTCATGATCATATTTATTTCCCCCATTAATAAATTTCCTCCCAGGCTTATCGGTTTTCGAGATTTAGCGGGTGGCAACAGTGAGGACACTGTTGAAAACAAGTTTGGGAGAGGTTTGTGCTTATTTACGCATCATTTGCATATCACCTTGCATAAGCACAAAACATTTTAAAATAAACCTATAAATTTTTTTTTAAAAATTCAAAAGATAAAAATATTTAATATTTAATTTTGTACATAAATAAGATACTAAAAGATTAGATAGTGAAAAATTACATCCAAAAGATTAGGAAAATTTAAGAAAACCAAGAAAATTAGAAGTTTTCTTAAACGAACTAGTAATAAGTAGTTATGAGCCGTTGTCCCAAGGGTTAGTTAGATGAAGGAAGTCACTAATCTGAGAATAAAAATAAGTCTGAAAAAATAGTTCCTATTCTGGAAGCCAAACATTTGATCGTTGATACCCTACTATACGCACTTACACACGTCTTGAAACTCGTGATAGTAGAGGATACCTTGAAATGCTCTTGTTTAAAAGCCAAAGTATGAAGGAAATAAAAAATGAATAAAATATAAAATGGTGAAGAAAAATGAACACTGGTTTTGTTATCACCAAGGCAGTAATAAAAAAATATAGCGAGGGTGCTTCATCACCTAGTGCCTTAGACCAACTGGTCTGGGAGTCACTGCTAAGCCTTAGGTGGTGCAAGACGAGGAAAAATACTAAAACACCTAATCAGCAAGTACATGAGTAATCGGTCGGTTAGTACCTCAAGAAGTATTACCGGTCGCATGAAAAATGTGTGAGCAAATCCATCTAAATATTCATTAATTAAAAAGTACTGAGGCGGATGGACAAGAGTATGATAGCTTGAATTGAATTCTCTGAGTGTAGGGATGTTCTTGACACACACGTAGGGGTATATGATCGATGTTTGAAAGAAAGGTAGGAATGAAGAATAAAGACGATATTTTATTGAGAGATGATGTGATTTCTAACATCTTTTCATGACTATTAAGATAGGACTCATGACAACCGAAAAGCTAGTATAGTTGGAAACTCTAATTTTCAAAGCTTTTCTTTTACAATTCTTATCTTTATATGTAACTTTCACGGTCTTCGTTTTATTATGGGATTTTTTGGGTGCAATCCGCTGATAACTCTCAGGAGACAACACTCCTCCTACTAGGGACACCTAGAGGTTTAAAGGCTTGTTGCACGTGCTCAGTGCAATCGTGTTACCTACGAAAGTGTGCTAGTTAGTTTTTCTTTTACTTTATTTTCTCTTTCTCTTTTTTTTAATAAAACAAGTTTGCTCGAGACAATGAAAAATAAGTTTGGGAGAATTTGATCAGTCGAAAATATTGCATTTTTAACACATCAATTTCACTACTATTTGCAATCATCTAAAGGTGTTCGGTATGAATATAGCACATATTAGCAATTTGACTGTAAAATACTAAATAACTTGTGTTATACATTATAACCGGCATTTTGAGGGAAATTGAGTATTTATTATTGCACGCATGATCTTTTGTATAGCGCAACACTTGTCTCGAGAATCTGTACAGGAAATTCCAGGTAAAAGAGCCGCAATTGTTAAAAATGCTGATAAAAATACGCCAAGTCCAAGACTTATGATCTGGAGTAAACAAGAAAGATTTATGAGATTCCACACATCAGAAAAGTGCCACAAGGCCTGCACAAAGCGGTACAAGAAATTTCATGCACCAAGGCACCCAAACGGCCGTGGATCCGCGGCCGTATGCGCCTATTGGAGGCGGATCCGCGGCCACATCAGTATGACGTCAGCAGTTCATTATCTCAGGCTTCTCTATTCACTGGCCAAACTTCTTCAAGCCACTTCGTTCTCCAGAAATCTCCAGAAGCTTCTGTCCGAACAGCCAAAGCTTTTTGTACAAGCTAAACACCTTCAAGCTTTTCAAGCAAGCCACATAACTAACTCAACCTAGAAGCTTCTTCCTAACCTCCAAGATTCTAAAGGAAGCTAGCTAACTAACTAACTCTAGAAGCTTCTACACAACTACCAAGCTTGCAAGAGAAGCTAATCATAACCTAGCTTCTAAAGGAAGCTAATCCTAATCAAGGCTATAAAAAGGACCCAAAGGCTTCACTCTCAAGGTTGTTGATCATTCCACATCAATTCACCCACAAGTTGAGTGACACAACTTGTGCATCCAAACCCTAATCCAATTACCAAAATCCAAATTCAAGATCTCCGAGTACAAATCAAGCAAGAAGCCTTCAACCTTTTAGAAGCGACGCCGATCTTCAACCGAGCAAGTGGTCCAAGATGAACCGCGACTCACGGAGACGATGCGAAGATAATTCGATGATCGAGTTCTTTCCTCAATTCTTGTAGTTCTTGAGCGAATTGTAACGGAATTGTTGAATAATAAAAGGTGAAATTTCTTTATCTTGATTTCTTTAGATTCTTGCATTGTGATGATTTCTCAATTCTTGATTGTTTTCTTTATCATGATGTTTGAGTAAAAACTCCGCTCGTGGAGGAATCGAGAAAATTGATAGATGACGATGATTACATTCTTGAACGATTCTTAAGTCCTATGAGTTTTGTAAACTCTAGTATGTTGAATCATCGACAACCTAGTTTTGAGCGAGATGCTTTCTTGAATATTTTCGCTCTTAACTAGAGATCAACGATCGATGCTTGAATTTCCTAGAGGCTAGAATGTGAATGAAAATCAAGGAAAGGACAAGGGATAGATGAAACTCTAGTTTCCGCAAGAGATCCCTAATTCTCGTTGATCGTCATCGATCTAGCAACAAATCATCAATGGATAAGAATACATAATCACATGTCTTCATCCTCACTATCGATTCGATCGATTCCTATGAGCCTCATTACAAATCTTGATAACTAATTCAAATTGGATGATTCTTGATTCTTGATTTCTTGATCTTTATTTTCTCTTAATTCTTGAAGCTAAAATTCATAAATCTTGAATCAAATTTTCTTTTCTTTCCTTTAATTTTCGACTCAACTAAAACAAATACGAGCAAATCACACTTTTCCTGTGGACGATCCGCACTCGCTAACGAACCTATAATTGACACCGTTATTGATTGCGGTTTACAATTTCTTTGGTTGTGAACCATCATATCTTACATACGACACCAAATAAATGATCAATCATTTATCACCATCTGAGATACTACTGATCAACTATCAGTAAATCTCCCCTACCGTGGCCACGGATTTATGGTGATAGCCAACCGAGCACAACGTGACATCTACTCCTAATACCAGGAGAGACGAATCCCTGACAGTCGACCACTGCCTCCATATGGCTCAAGACTGTACCCAACTAAAACCTGTTTTCACGACTCTTTTGAGCTGTGGTAGGGTAGTAATCAAAGTACAGTGGGAACTCACATGAGACAAATGACGACATCAGGTCAAAGTACTAACCTGTACTCATACTACTTGAGAACTTCTATCTGACGATAGGTATAATACCATCTAGAAGTTCTCGGCGAGTCCTTCCAGTGTACTTACCTCCAGTGAGCACCTGTATACTATCTTAGGTGTCACAACATCAATGGATTGTGAGATCGGACACCGCCCCTTATCGGGGTCTCGAAACGTATATACTAGTCTACTCCAGAATATCGATGCCCAGTCTCGATACTCCTACGACTAGGGACATTTAAGGATGTGCTTATAGGCTACCCAGCTTCACGTATATGATCTCCATCATAATGCTGGTAGTCAAGTAAGAATCCTACGGGCTTCATCATTATGTATTAGCAACACGCAATAACAAGTAAGACGTGTACAAATCAATGATAAAGACAAACCAGATAGCAAACTATCATTTCAAGTAAGATTGTTCTACCTGTATAGGTCCTCCCTCAATTATCATAATCGGGTGTCTGCAATTACAATAATTGCCTTGAGGGCACTATATCCAACAATCTCCTACTTGCACTTAAAGCTAATTATTACGGCATCGCATACCTACATCCCGTGTGCTATCGAATACCCAACTTCTCTACTAATCAGTATCTCAAATCTCGTTTGAGAAATATCCGTGTTCGAGACATAGCCTCAGTGTGTGGATCCGCTATAATGTTTCAACTTCACCTCTCAATATCTCAACTTTGTGGAGATGAACAATCTCCAAATCTGAGTGATGCCCCGCCTCAAGAATTTGTCTGGAAACTTGATAGGACCAAGTTCATCAATGAACAACACTTATCCTACAAACTTCATGGGTTGTATCCTCTATTGAGTTATAACCGGTATTCTGCACCATGAATATCTCAGTATCCTTTTTGGAACACTATCCAATACACTGATCCTCAAAAGAGGCTAAACTCATACCTTGACATCATCTCTGTCATCCAGGTCATTTTGGAAGCCTTAACCGATAACCGCCTCCCAGAGGAGGCTGCCGTTATCATATACCAAGAACATGCTCTTATGTTCTTTACTGCTTCCCTTTGTTACTCAAGGATTGGATTAATATATGCTTATTGCAATTAGTGCAAAAGCAATATCTGGTGTTGTATAAGACATTGCATGATCGATCAATTACCTAAGCAAATGATATGTCATTCATGCGTGCCCCTCTCTTCATCAGTCTAGAAGACATCCTTTTTAAAGAGGGTGAAACCATCACTTGCGGGTACACCACCACGCTAGGAGTCATCCATTCTAAAATACTTTTAGATTGATGTCTAAGTACCCAATTTGGGAAACTTCCCAAATCTAGATCTAAAACCATAGATCTAGTCACCAAAACTCCTAATATACTATCCATATCCAACATAGAAAAAACACAGCGCGACAACCAAAGACTGGCCGATTGTAGTATAGGAACATCACTTCCTATTTAGAGTATGTCATCTAAAACTAGGACAGTACGCCCTACATCCTTCTTACTAGGTTAATCTTTTGTTTTGATGAAGTCAATCAGTTTGACTGTCACATCAAAACAGATGATCTGTCTCCGCTATCCATGCTTTAGTCTATTAATAGACATAAGCATCTTGCACTCCTTCCGCTGCTCCTACTAACCATGATAACCCTCTGGAAGAGTCATATAGACGCGCACTTCCAAAATCTTATTTGGAAATACGTTATAGTCACCCACCTGCCAGATATCATAGCCATGAACTGCATCAGCGCCAAACCATATCCATATGGACTTTAGCATAGACACTGAAGTAAAAGTCACATTACAATCCACAATGGGTATTTGATGAAAACTCTTTACAACAAGTCTAACATTATTAGGTTAGCACCTTTCCACATGCACAGATCTCGAAAGATCTACTTCCACCTAATGGGTTTTACCCCTTCAGGAGCATCCAACAAAGTCTAAAATCCATGATTTACTGAAGTGCGTGGTGTCCATCTTCAAGTTACCACTTTCTATGACCTGCTGATAACAAGTAGGGAGAATTGCAGTATCAAGTCATATCCATATGGACTTCAGCATAGTCACTGAAGTAAAAGTCACATCACAATCCACAAAGGGTATTTGATGAAAACTCTTTATAACAAGTCTAGCCTTATTAGGTTAGTACCTTTCCACCTGCACAGATTTCGAAAGATCTACCTACTCCTAATGGGTTTTACCCCGTTCAGGAGCACCCAGCAAAATCCAAAATCCATAATTTGCTGAAGTGCGTGGAGTCCATCTTGGATATGAAACATCTGGTCACCTGGAAGTTTCCACTTCCTATAACCTACTGATAACTAGTAGGGTCATCATCACCATGATGCTGACCTCCCTGTCACCGTCTACGAGAAAACCGAAGTTTCTCTCGGGTGTCTAAGGTCACCTACTAAAATCTGCAGAGTGGCTAACGGTTTGTCAAGTCCAATTGAATCCTTAGGTTCTACTAATTTTTCGTTAGCCGTTTGTGGTACCGGAATTACTTTCTATTCTACCATACTCCCATTAGTTTCTTTTGCAAAAAGATGCTTTTATAATAAGGTGGCGAGTCAAGAACAATATAACTATTGATCTTGAAAATAGTAGAAACAATATCCTAGCGAATGCTTGGAAAATCCATAAACAGTCATTATCGAAGCGTGCTTCTAGTTTGTCTGAATTCTGCTTTTAAACAGAAACCAGATAACTCCATGTCTTAACAACCATAAGATAAGAAACCATTCTATATCCATATAGAATCAAGGCACTAATTTAGATGGAACCAGATTCAAAATGTCATGCAACTATTTCCAGTGCATATTACCAAATGCAAAAGGACTAATACAGCATTACTTATCATAGAGCACGTCCACTGATGTGTAACCTGTGAGAGAATCAAGTTCTCGATATTACTATAATGGAATACCTAGCATAAATATCTTCATCTTCGATCGCCTTGAAGAATCCCGATACTTTTAACCTATGATTCTCTACTTTATCCTTATACCTACAATTTTCTCAAAATGTTTGGACCTTGCATTACTACGAATGCGTGTCTAAAACCAGAGAACTCATAGATAATCCTGAATGAATTAAGAGTACCAACCCCTTGTCCCAAAAGACACTGGACAACATACATCTCCATTTATAAGTCCCAAGAGTATACTAACCTCAATTCTGCTTTTTTTTTTGAAAACTGTATCTTGGTTAAGAATGTCTTACACCGTTATTCAATACACCTTATCTTATCCTCAACTGATAAAGGTAAATGTTTATAACACAATTTTCAAAATGTTTATCTCACTTTATAAAAATAAAGGTACATATATTTCATTTTAAAATCTGGTGCATAACAATGGTTATTCGATACCAAATATTTTCCGTCAGGAAAAAACCAGGCGATTTAATCCAATATCACCAATTACAACGAATTCTGATATTGAGGATCAAATTGCCCATTTCCTAATATTCTGCTCCAACTCATCATCTGTAACACCATACATATGTGAGATCCAAAACTGGTAAATACATATCGTGGAGTCAGAATTTATTGGGAAACCAGTTCTCTATTACATGAACACAGAAAAATTGAAACATGAAAAATTTTCATAGCGGATGGTCAGGTATTCCTATTAATGCCTTTTCCATTATCCGGATTCATGATAGTAGTCACAATTTCCTTTGCCCTCACTTCAATCCCTTTGTATGTCTCTACTTCTTACCTTATGCACACCGTCCCTGCGCTAACTGGTTTTCTTCCTTCCCTACCTTTCGGCACCAGCCTAAGATTTAGAAGAAAACTATCCAATAAGCGTAACAGGCGTACTCTCTTAATCAAGGAGCTCTCGCAAGCTGAGAGAAGGTAAAGAGAAGTGACAACTGAATAATCCTATTCAATTTCTTCAGAACCTGTGGCCATACTCGACTGAAGCAACTTCTTCGAGTTCGTATGTAACTATATGATGGCCGTTCCAAGCAATATTGATCATCGTAGCGATACGACGTGTTCTGAAGAAATGCAAAGGGTAAAGCAGGAGTAGCAGGGATATATATATGATTTTTTCGCGAATCAAGACAAGCCAAAGTCAAAGGGTGTAAGAAGGTTCGGTCAAATTGGTTCATGAGTTTTTAAGGTAAGTCACGGGTCGCTGTACTACGGAGAGAGAAAAGAAACACCCAGCGTGCACTCAATCAAGATCAGATTGGTTATCACTTTATCTGATCAGGATAGCTCCCACTGTATCCTCTGAAGGGTTTCCTACAGTACCACTACAAGGGTTTGGAGGCAACACACATGCCATATTTAAAAATTACATGGTGCTAAAGAAACTATCTTAAGGATCATGCTAGAAAAATTAGGGCAACTAAACTTTAACACAAACACAAGTTGTAAAAGCTAGGGTTTTGAGAGTACAACCTTTGTAGCTCCCTACGCTAGACTCCTTGGCTACTTGAGGGTTGGAAAAAGGTCCGCTTGAGATCCTCTAGGTCCACGACGATCCACCCGGAGTCCTCTTTGTCCAAGCTTGAAGCTTCACAAGATCAAGAGAAGAAATGGAAGCTAACACTCTACACTAATGGGAAAGACTAGTGTAGAATGATGATGTGGTTTGTTTTCTCACTTCAAAAACCTAACATGGTGACTCTTTTCCTTACTTGAGAAAACTAGAGAGTAAGAGAGAAAGGTGGAAGAAGATGATGGCTTATAAAACTCAAGATAATGATAAGCTTGTAAAATAAAAATGAGAAAAGAGAATATATATATTTTCTATCTCTCATTTTTAACCATAGTTATAAAATATCTAGATATTTTAGTTTGGAACAAAAAATGGCCATAGAAAATGAATCATGGTTAAACTAATGGGTTAGAGCAAGAATAAAATATTTAAACCATGATAATAATTTCCATTTCCATTTTTCTTTTTCCAAAAATAATATCCATATATTTTACAAATGGTGTGAGTCTTATATTGCCACCATCCACTATATCATCAACCATGATAACATTATGTGTGCATGTATGTGTGCATGCACATCCCATGTGCATGAATGAGAATAAATGCATACATGCATGCATACAACAAAAAGACAAGAATGGATTTAAACTGAGAAACTAATGGCTAATGATAAATCAACACTTGATTTAGCAAACTAGTCATATCGCATACGACCCGACCAAAAGCAAACCGCCCGATTAATATACGGTATCACATACGCGCATTTTAACCGGGTCCACGCGCATATCTCATATGCGCACCACATCGTTTCGCCTGGACTAGGCAACTCCATTGTGGGACTCTAAGACCGATACGCCGGCAGTGGGTGATGATCATATCAAGCACCCCCAAGCCGCAAGCGGTCAGCTAAACGTAACGGCCACCCGGGTATTGAGCGATCAGAAGAAAACAAGCGAACCTGTCACAACTCCCGTCGAGCCAACTGGCAACACTACCGTACAGCCCGGTCTCTTCGTCAGATATGCTGCATATCGAGTCTAGGGATGGTAACGTCGACCCCAATAACTCAATAAGTCGTGCCGATGAGTGGTCTATAACAGATCGAGAAACTACTGATAACACTTATCAGTAAATCTCAACAGCCTTGGCTAGGGACTTACTGATATAGCCAATCGAGCACAGCATAGCATCCACTCCCAATACCGGGAGAGACGAAACCCCTCCTATCGCTCATCGCCTTCGTGTGTCTCGGGACTGTACCCAACGGCCACCGGTTTGCACGACTCAGTAGAGCCGTAGTAGGGTGGTAATCAAAGTACAGAGGGAGAACACACAAGACTCTATGACGATCTCGGGTCTACAGACTAACCTGCACCAGTGTCACCTGAGAACTGCTATCCGACGATAGATATAATTCTATATAGGAGTTCTCGGTGAGTCCGTCCAGTGTACCGAGTCACCACTGAGCACCCGTATATGATCTCGATGTCAAACATCGATGCATGTGGGAACATCCATCGCCCATCGTATGGGTCTAGTATCATATACGCTAGTCTACTCTGGTATATCGATGCCCTGTCTCGATACACCTACGACTAGGGACATTCCAGGATATGCTTATAAACTATAGATGTCCCACTAGTTTGATCTCTATCATAATCACAGTAGTCAAGCCTGTATCCTCAGGGCTTTATCAACATGTGTGAATGAATAAAAGCATGATCAAATCAACATGTCAGATAAAGAAGAACCAGATAGCATAATATCATATCGAGCAAGAATGTACACTGAATATATATATATATATATATATATATATACATGTATAAATACATCCACTATCATATAATGGCCTCTAGGGCATACATATATCCAACAATCTCCTACTTGCACTAAGGCCAGTTATTGGCGTATCTCATACCCAACATCTCAAAAAGTCGCTCATGCTGCGGCTGAAGGAGGGCCTTGGTGAGTGAATCTGCGGTGTTATTCTTTGTGTCTACTCTCCTAATCTCGATCTCGCGGCGATCTATAATCTTCCGGATCAAATGAAAGCGCCTCAGGATGTGTCTGGACCGCTGATGGGACCTGGGCTCCTTGGCTAACGCCATAGCCCCATTATTATCACAATACAATGGTATTGGATCAATAATGGTTGGAACTACTTCTAGCTCCGAGACGAACTTCTTCATCCAGACGGATTCCTTGGCGGCATCATTCGCAGCAATGTACTCAGCTTCTATCGTAGAGTCTGCAACGGTATCCTGTTTGGAACTCTTCCAACTTACCGCCCCTCCATTGAGGGTAAATACAAACCCGGAGATAGATTTGTTGTCGTCCTTATCGCTCTGGAAGCTTGAATCGGTAAAGGCCTCCATTTGGAGATCTCCATAACCATACACCAAGAACAATTCTTTAGTCCTTCACAAGTACTTAAGAATGTTCTTCACTGCTATCCAGTGATTCTCCCCTTGGTTGGATTGATACCTGCTTACAACACTAAGTGCATAAGCTACATCTGGGCGTGTACATAACATCGCATACATTATAGATCCTACTGCCGAAGCATAGGGTATAATACTCATACGAGCTCTCTCTTCATCGGTCTTTGGGCAAGAGTCCTTGGAGAGAGTGACCCCATGGCAAGCGGGTAAGGCACCCCGCTTGGAGTCTTCCATACTAAACCTTTTTAGGATGGTGTTGATGTACCTGGTTTGGGACAATCCTAATAACCTCTTGGATCTATCCCTATAGATCCTAATGCCCAGAATGTATGTGGCATCACCCAGGTCCTTCATGGAGAACCTTAGTGATAAGAAAGATTTGACCGACTGTAGCATAGGAATATCATTTCCTATCATAAGAATGTCATCCACGTACAATACGAGGAATGTGGCAGCTCTCCCTACAGCCTTCTTATAAACACAAGGTTCATCTGGATTTTTGATGAAATCAAACTCTTTGATAACATCATCGAAACAGATGTTCCAACTTCGTGATGCCTGCTTTAACCCATATATGGATTTAAGCAATCTACATGCTTTCCCGCTGTTCCCACTGTCAATGAAGCCCTCTGGCTGATCCATATAAACCCATTCTTCTAAATCTCCATTTAGAAATGCCGTTTTAACGTCCATCTGCCAGATTTCATAGTCGTAGTGAGCAGCAATAGCAAGTAGGATCCGAATGGATTTAAGCATGGCTACGGGAGAAAAAGTCTCGTCATAGTCCAAACCTGGTCTTTGACGAAAACCCTTCGCCACAAGTCTTGCTTTATAGGTCTCTACCTGCCCATCTACACCAATCTTTCTTTTAAAGATCCATTTGCACCCCACAGGTTTTACCCCAGGGGGTACAATGTCCAAAGTCCATACTTTGTTGGTGTACATAGACTCCATTTCGGATCTCATGGCATCCAGCCACTTCACAGAGTCTCCACTCGTGGTAGCTTGCTGAAAGTTGGTAGGGTCATCATCCTCCATGATGCAGTCTTCTCTGTCACCATCAATGAGAAAACCGTAGTACCTCTCCGGTAGGCGAGAAGTCCTACCAGACCTATGGAGTGGTCGAGGTTCCTCAGTTTCTATTGCAACAGCCGGTCCAACCAAGTCGTCATTTGTAGTTTGTGTATCTAGAACCTCTTCTAGATCTACCACATTGCCATCAGCTTCATCTGTGAAAAACTCTTTTTCAAAGAATGTGGCATGCTGAGAAACAAACACCTTTTGTTCCTCCTTGTGGTAGAATAGATATCCATAAGAATTCTTTGGATACCCTACAAAATTACACATGACCGACTGTGTCTCGAGTTTGTCCGGATTCTGCTTTTTAACATAGGCCGGGCAACCCCAAATCTTAATTCTCTTAAGAGATGGTCTCTTCCCATGCCATATCTCATATGGCGTGGTAGACACGGTTTTGATTGGGACCCTGTTCAGTAGAAACGCTGCTGTCTCCAATGCATGCCCCCAAAATGAGACGGGTAACTCAGTATCACTCATCATGGATCGGACCATATCTAATAGGGTCCTATTCCGTCGTTCTGACACACCGTTGTGCTGTGGTGTGTAAGGAGGAGTGAGCTGAGAGAGAATCCTATTCTCTTTTAGGAAGTTTGCAAACTCTGTACTGAGGTACTCCCCACTTCGATCAAATCGAAGCATTTTGATACTCAAGCCGGTTTGTTTTTCTACTTCGAGTTTATATTCAGTGAATTTCTCGAAAGCTTCGGATTTGTGCTTTAATAAAAATACATGACCGAATCTTGAGAAATCGTCAGTGAAAGTAATGAAGTATGAAAATCCGCCTCTATCCTGTGCAGACATTGGCCCACATACATCACTATGTATGAGGCCTAGGAGCTCAGTAGCTCTTTCTCCGTGTCCGGTAAACGGAGTTTTGGTCATTTTACCCTTGATACAAGACTGGAAAGTCGCATAAGATTTATATTCAAAAGGGTTTAAATATCCATCTTTATGTAACTTGTTTAGTCTTGTTTCGTTAATATGACCAAGTCTACAATGCCAAAGAAAAGCTTCATTTATTTCTGAAAGTTTTATTTTATTAGTGTGTTGTATGCTGAAAACTGTGTGTTGATTTAGGACGTATATCCCGTTATTAAGCATACCATACCCAACCAAAATTTGATTCAGGTGAATGTTCATAACATTATTCTGCAATACAAAATTATATCCATCATTGTCTAACAAAGAAACAGATATTATATTAAAAAGCATACTTGGTACAAAATAACATGGGTTCAAAACCAATATACATCCAGACGGTAACCCCAAATGATACTCTCCCACTGCGATTGTATGTACATTGGAACCATTTCCAACGTGGAGAGTATGGTCACCTGTCTTCAAAACCTTGCTATTTCTCAGCCCCTGCATGGAATTGCAAATGTGAGAACCTGAACCGGTATCTAATAGCCAGGAAGCAGAGTTTATTGAAAAACAGTTTTCTGTCACAAACACACCTGAAGCGGAACCATCCCTATGCTTCTTCTTGAGATTTAAGTACTCCGTGCAGTTGCGCTTCTAATGCCTTGTTTTGTGGCAATGAAAACATTCCCCTTTCCCCGATTCTCCAGCTTTGGACTTGTCCTTCCCCTTAACCTTTTTAACTCCACCCCTAGGCTTGGTGGGCTTCTTCTTTATCTTTCCCTTGGCCTTAGCCTTTGGGCAAGAAGAGGAAGATTGCCCAACACTCAAAACGGGAGTTTTCACTGCTTTCAGTATGCTCTCGGCACTCCTTAACATATTAAGGAGTTCAAGTAGTTCCTTCTCCATGTTGTGCATGTTGAAGTTAACTATAAATTGAGCAAAGGTGGAGGGGAGGGACTGCAGAATAATATCCGTATATTGTTCATTGTCCATCGTCCAACCAAGGTCCTCAAGCTCTTCTATGAGAGCTATCATCTTCAGAACATGGTCTCCTACTGGTGTGCCAGGGGCCATTCGCATCTGAAACAATTTCTTTGATGCTTCGTATCGTAATACGCGGGATTGCTCTCCATACAACTCCTTTGTATGGAGGAATATGGCGTGAATGTCCATATTCTCGTGCTTCTTTTGATGTGTGTTATCCATCGATGCAAGCGTGAGGCATTTGGCCGTGGCACAGTCAGCGTCCTATGTCTTGCGAACTTCAATATCCGCAACTGAGGATTTTGGACCTGGGACGGGCGGGGCTGGAGCCGTGAGGACATATGATACTTTATCATAGGTCAAGGCAATGTTCAGATTCCTCAGCCAGTCTTTATAATTGGTCCCATTCAGTTCATTTTTATCTAGTAGAAGCTTGAGTCCTGTCATTGGTATCTGCCATTAAGAGATAGAAAAGAATACACTCAGCGAAAGCTCTTGCAAAGATCAGATTGGTTATTATCTTGTCTAATCGATGTCTCCCATTTCTTTAATCAAGTTTTTCTTTCAAACCATAAAAAGAAAACTAGCCAGGATTAATTACAGTCTACAACTTCGCCAACCGTTCATCCAGGCCAGTGTCGGTACTTAAGGGAGGTTCCCCGTGCTTTCGCATGGACCTAATTAAAGTAAACCTCGTTTTCCTAGAGGCGTAGCTCCGTTAACACCTTTCTAGACACCTAATGGGTTAGCTAATTGTAAACTGCAAAACTCTCCTGGGAGCAACTATTGCCCACAGTGGGATCGGGATCCAACCATCATATGGAAAGTATGCAATCTCATTGCAAATTTCAACTATTGAAATTCCCGATGTGGTTTTTACCCCTAGTACCTATGACCTTAACTATGGTCAACAAATCATAAGTACTAGTCAAGTTCTACCCGTCATTTCTTGATTAATTAGACCCACCCACATGACCCTTGACTATGGTCAACAAAGTCATATGAATGTTCTAATTAATCTGCATCATATGCAGTGTAGGAAGACATCACTTAGATACCGTACACTACGCCTTAACTATAGTCAACAAACGTAGCATGAATACTAAGTACTCTATTTCCTAAAATGACGGAGGGTTGCGGATGGTTTTTAAGAAAATCTTTAACGCTTTGAACTTGATATCGTCGTAGAATCAAATGGTTTTCAAAAGGAGTGGCTTGAGCTCCGCGGTTTTGAAATGTAGCTTTTTCATAAAGAGCCGAGTGGTTTTCAAATCCGATTCTACAACATCTTTTAGGTTTATTTTCTTTACATTAATCATATTAATGTAGCCCCATCATTTAAGTCCTTAAGACAATCACAGAAAAGAAACGAAAATACAACGTACGCTTATGCCATCCGCATTCACCGCAATGTTCCGTTATGCACCGTTAGGTTACTTAACTAACGGCATACCGGGACGGGACTAGCGCGGGTGTAAAACATAAGCAACGTCTACTATATATCATATATATAATATATCATTCGTCTCAGATATCACATCACAGAATACAGGCAGCAGAAACACACAAATGATAATACAGGATATACTAGGACATCCGTATTTAGTATTTAGCCAATCAATAGAAAATACGGATTCCACAGTCGCGATGAATAGCCAAGCCCACACCCCTAGATCCCTACGAGAGTGGCAAGAGACCCTACCAATTCTGGAGTTTAGGAGATCCGGTCTCGACTCCTCGAGATGGCCTCCCACTGAACCCCAGAACCCGGTCACTTGTGCTCCTCTCCTTGGGTCTATCCTAATGCGGAAAAGTAAATAATATACAACACTGGTGACATCAAGCTCAACCCAGAAGTGCCCCAAATAAAAGAATATTACATTACATTTGAATTTTACATGAATGAAAAGAAAACTCTCATCTCACATAAAAAAAACCTGGCTATTCAATCGCGACAATCCTGCACATCATATCTCAGCAACACATAATATCATATATCATCAACGTAAATAAGTATGCGTACCCCGATTGTCGTTGATGTATAGCAACGAAACCGGCGATATGCGACACACTACACTTACGGTCACAGAAAAGTAAGTGTAAAACTACAACATTTGGAATCCACAATCATTTTAGACATCGCAAATCCGAAATATCACATACTTCGCATTTCATGCCTAACTATATGAATTCCACATATTGTATCACATTCCAGATAAATAGACAGTATTAAACTTTCCGATCGAATAATCAAATACCCAAAATTTCCTTAATAGCTCAACACTTGAGCGGAGTTCAAAAATCCCGGAACATGTCACAGTAGCAGCGGTCCAGCCGTAGAAGGGTCAAGCCAACGGCTCACATGTGGCACGCCGTACTGCCCCAAACCCTAAGGTTTAGAGGCAGTTCAGACGGTCACATAATCGAGTTAAGGTTTGTGTTCTTCTAGAGGGTCCACCATGTTACTTGCACGTATTTCCGAAAGATTTAAACTCGAGAAAAAATTCAACTCTTGAAAGTTTTTCGTGCCGGGAAAAAGTGAGTTAATGATATCCGTTCGAACATTTTAATACTTTCTAAATTACCCGGAAAAAAACATGAAATTAAATATTCCGATCGAATCAACGAATCAAAAACAATCCCCAGAACACTCAACACTTGAGTCTGATTAAAAATACCCAAAAATATGTACAAGCAGTTAAGAACATTACTGTACAAAAACGAGGCTATAATACTCCTGTACGGCCGCGGATCCGCGGCCCAAGCAAGGTCTGGCCGCGGTTCCGCGGCGGTATGTACGGATTATGGCTTCGTATTTTACAGTTTTGCTTAGATTTCCCTGCTGAATTTTTTAAGTATTTTTAATTCAGAAAATAACACAGTTTTAAAAAAAATCCAGAGAAGGGTCAAAATCCGTATTTTTTGGTTCGATCGAAGTTTTAACTTCGCCTAAACGTCGCCTAAGGTTCTAGCTTGGCTCTGATACCATGAAGGGTTTCCAACAGCACCACTACAGGGGTTTGGAGGCAACAAACATGCCATATTTAAAAATTACATGGTGCTAAAGAAACTATCTTAAGGATCATGCTAGAAAAATTAGGGCAACTAAACTTTAACACAAACACAAGTAGTAAAAGCTAGGGTTTTGAGAGTACAACCTTTGTAGCTCCCTACACTAGACTCCTTGGCTACTTGAGGGTTGGATAAAGGTCCGCTTAAGATCCTCTAGGTCCACGACAATCCACCAGGAGTCCTCTTTGTCCAAGCTTGAAGCTTCACAAGATCAAGAGAAGAAATGGAAGCTAACACTCTAAACTAATGGGCAAGACTAGTGTAGAATGATGATGTGGTTTGTTTTCTCACTTCAAAATCCTAACTTGGTGACTCTTTTAGTTACTTGAGAAAACTAGAGAGCAAGAGAGAAAGGAGGAAGAAGATGATGGCTTATAAAACTCAAGTTAATGATAAGCTTGTAAAATAAAAATGAGAAAAGAGAATATATATATTTTCTATCTTTCATTCTTAACCATAGTTATAAAATATCTAGATATTTTAGTTTGGAACAAAAATAGCCATAGAAAATGAATCATGGTTAAACTAATGGGTTAGAGCAAGAATAAAATATTTAAACCATGATAATAATTTCCATTTCCATTTTTCTTTTTCCAAAAATAATATCCATATATTTTACAAATGGTGTGAGTCTTATATTGCCACCATCAACTATATCATCAACCATGATAACATTATGTATGCATGTATGTGTGCATGCACATCCCATGTGCATGGATGAGAATAAATGCATACATGCATGTATACAAGAAAAAGACAAGAAAGGATTTAAAGTGAGAAACTAATGGCTAATGATAACACTTGATTTAGCAAATCGGTCATATCACATACGACCCGACCAAAAGCAAACCGCCCGATTAATATACGGTATCACATACGCGCATTTTAACCGGGTCCACGCGCATATCTCATATGCGCACCACATCGTTTCGCCTGGACTAGGCAACTCCATTGTGGGACTCTAAGACTCGTCAATACGCCGGCAGTGGGTGATGATCATATCAAGCACCCCAAAGCCGCAAGCGGTCTGCTAAACGTAACGGCCACCCGGGTATTGAGTGATCAGAAGAAAACAAGCGAATCTGTCACTACTCTCGTCGAGCCAACTGGCAACACTACCGTACAGTCCGGTCTCTTCGTCAGATATGCTGCATATCGAGTCTAGGGATGGTAACGTCGACCCCAATAACTCAATAAGTCGTGCCGATGAGTGGTCTATAACAGATCGAGAAACTACTGATAACACTTATCAGTAAATCTCAACAGCCCTGGCCAGGGACTTACTGATATAGCCAATCGAGCACAGCACAACATCCACTCCCAATACCGGGAGAGACGAAACTCCTCCTATCGCTCATCGCCTTCGTGTGTCTCGGGACTGTACCCAACGGCTACCTGTTTGCACGACTCGGTAGAGCCGTGGTAGGGTGGTAATCAAAGTACAGTGAGAGAACACACAAGACTCTATGACGATCTCGGGTCTACAGACTAACCTGCACCAGTGTCACTTGAGAACTGCTATCCGACGATAGATATAATTCCATATAGGAGTTCTCGGTGAGTCCGTCCAGTGTACCCAGTCACCACTGAGCACCCGTATACGATCTCGATGTTAAACATCGATGAATGTGGGAGCATCCATCGCCTATCGTATGGGTCTAGTATCATATACGCTAGTCTACTCTGGTATATCGATGCCCCGTCTCGATACACCTACGACTAGGGACATTCCAGGATATGCTTATAAACTACAGATGTCCCACTAGTATGATCTCTATCATAATCACAGTAGTCAAGCCTATATCCTCAGGGCTTTATCAACATGTGTGAATGAATAAAAGCATGATCAAATCAAAATGTCAGATAAAGAAGAACCAGATAGCATACTATCATGTCGAGCAAGAATGTACACTGAATATATATACACACACACACACACACATGTATAAATACATCCACTATCATATAATGGCCTCTAGGGCATACATATATCCAACATCCTCGAATCCTCCTCCAAACCCTAAAAAGAGAACTAATCGAGATCATTTACACTTTACAAGTTCGCTAAATCTTTTGTGGTTTTGGAATCACTTCCTAGACACCTAATAGGTTAGCTAATTATGAAGTGAAAAATCTCCTGAGGATTAATGCATACTCATCAGTGGGAGTCGTGACCCAACTATCATCATGTGATAACCTGACAGAATCAACTCAAGTCACCATACTCCAGAAGGCATGCGCATGCCTGGCAAGTTTCCTGTATGTTTGAAACTCCCGATGTGGTTTTTGCCCCAAGTATCTTATGACCTTGAAGAAAGCCAACAAATCATAACTCGCAAGTCAAGTTCTACCCATCATTGTCCTGATTAATCTAAACCCATCCGTACTCGCCCTTGAAAAAGGCCAACAAGGCTGTACAACTGTCCTAGATTAATGCATATCCATGCAACAGAAAAGTAATACATAGCTACCTTACACTATACCTTGACGAAGGCCAACAAACATAGAATGAATATTAGGTGCTACCCATCTGAAATGACGGAGGTCTACGGCTGGTTTTTGGCAAAAAAACTTTAACGTAATGAACTTGATATCGTTGAAGGAACTTGAGTGGCTTTGAAATGGAGTGGTTTAAGCTTCGCATTTTAAAACTAGTAACATAAACTTTTGCTTAAGAGCGAACTCCCAATGAAGGGATCAATTCTCTTCCCTCATAGAATGAGGTGCGGGATATTCTTAACCGAATACCTTTATGCAAAGCAAAAGAATACGACCATGAGATTTGAAGAAAACCTTGTAATTTTAAAATTGGTTCTGACAACATCAGTTAGGTTTATTTTTCCTTTCATTATTTCAATAATGTGTTCCCATCATTTTATGTTTCCAAGCGACAAAAGAAACAACCAAAATAACATGACTTTTATATGCCATCTGCATTCGCTACGGGGCCCCGTCATGCACCATTAGGTTACTTAACTAACGGCAGAGCGAGGGCTGGACTAGCATGGATGCAAAACATATAGAAGCGTCTACTAAATATATATATCAACATTGCAGGTAAATAAAAACCATCACAAGCATGCGAACAACAGTATGGAACAACGGATAATCTAGGAGCCCCGCGTTTTATTTGAGCCATAAATGAGACACGACATTCCCCGGTTGTATGGATACCTAGTGCAATGAAGATCCTAGACCCCTACGAGTATGGCAAGTTACCCGCCAATCCCTGATGTGAGGCAACCCCAATCAACAAAGTGAATGGACTACCCAGCACTTCACGAAATCCGACAAATTGAGCACTCCTCCATAGGTCAACCTATAACCCCTACAAGTGTGGCGAATATCTCGCCAATTTTAGAGTAAGGCCCTCTGGTTTCAACGCCATGAGATGCGGGCCCGATGCCCTCTAGAACTCGTCTATTCGAGCACTCCTCCATGGGGTAATCCTAGTACAGAAAAGAAAAAATATACAATGGTGATAATGACCTCAACCCGGTCGTGGCCTAATAAAAGAATATACATACAGGCAGAAACGGCAGTCCACATGTCGGACGCTTGCCTCGCAATAAAAAATATACAAATGAATCTGAACTGTACATCTAACATTGCACACAAGGCTATCTATTACGAAAATCTGTCCATAACATCAGTGCAACACAGAATATCAACATGAATATCATGTTCTTTAAAACCGTCTGATTGTGCATATAGAAACCAGTCGGATTGTACCGCTCTATGATATTCACGGTCGCAAAAACTAACACATGCACTGATACACATGAATTCAAAATTTCGATCGACTAAAACTTTCCGCATTGGCCCCAAGTACAAACCAGTACTCAAATAAATCTGGGTCAAAAACCATACATCCCAAAAATCACATTTCCACACCATAGATCACCATAAAAAATTTGGGGCCCAACGGCCAAAATAAGGCCGCGGAACCGCCGCAAAATGGCATGTTTCGAAGCGGTTCCGCGGCACAATTTTGGTATCATGGTCTCAAAATTTTTTCTGGCCACTAATTTAGCCTGCACATATTTTTAAAACAATCTAAATGATTTTTTAAACAACTTTCAAAATCGGACAGCAAGCATGAAAACTAGAAATGCGATCCAGAAAAATCCGTCGATCGAGACTTTAAACTTGTGCAAACTAGCTAGTGAAGGTTTATGGACGCTCTGATACCATGTTGGGATCCGGCGCCCGCGCCATGGAGGCTGCGGCCGAGGCGGAAGAGAAAACGAAATTTTTTTGCGAGCACCAGACTCCCGAAATACCCAGGATTCGAACCATATACCTAAACTAGCTAAACTACAAGTGCAGGGGTTGAAGAAATACGACCTTTGTCACGTGTCCACCCAATTGTGGAAGACCCCTCCAAGCTCGTAGCCGCCAAGATCATGCTTGAGAATCGACCACCCTTTGCCGAAGACGATCCACCCGAGGAAACGCGGAGGAGGTTCAAACCGATGACCCAAAGTTGCTAGGTTTGGATGGTCGGTAAAGTAGGAATACTCCACTAAATTTCTCTCTCTAGAATCTTGCTCAAATATAGGAGCAAGAAGAAGAAGGAGAAGGAGAAGATGAAGCATGAAGCATGAACCTCAAGTGAGGAAGTCAAGAAAAACATCAAGTATTGAAGTGAGGATGGCTTGCTTATTTTCAACCATACATGAATAGTGCACCTAAATGATTTAATCATTTTAAAAAGAAAACCATGCCTCTCTACAATGTTGTAGCCATGCTTCATTGTCTCTAACAGTACATCTCATTTCCTATTTAATTTTCTAAGTAGAAAATTAAATATGAGGTGTCTTTTTTCTAGAATCACTGCCATATAAATACGGAATACTTCACTTGGTATATGTATCGCTAAATATACACGAATCCGTATAAAATTACGGATTGCACCAAAAAGAGAAAATAAATAGTGAACGATAATACTAAAATACATGTATCAAAATACATATATAAATTATTAAATCAAAACCTGATTTAATAATCCGGCTTAATCCTAAGCTGGCCAGTATTATCAACTGTCCGATTAAAGTGTAAGTCCATATTGCGACCCCCGGTTCTTACGGGGAGGCGGAAACGATATAAAAAAAACGAATTTTTATCGCAAGAGGCAACATGGACTAACTTATGGTCGGGATCGTTACCTAAACTAAAACTAGCAAACTAAGCTAAAGATATTTAGCTACTCGGATGAAGATGGTTATACCTAAACTTGAACTCCTTCTCTTCAAGCTCCGGTGGTGGTCCGATGGCTCCTTCTCGTCGTCTCCGTACGCCGAAGATAGATCCACTTGAAAGCTCCAACCTTTAGCTCCTTCTTCGGTCTTTGAAGAAACTAGTTCACTTGGTTTGCTAAACCTAGTGAACTAGAATGAGTAGAGAGGAAATAGAATGGGATTTTATCTATGGTTCTTGATTCTCAACTCATGAGACAAGAGAACCATAGATCAAGAGAGGGAGCAAGAGGTTGAGGGTGAGAGCAAGGGGAGAGCTCAAGAACAAGAGAGAGAATGAGCAAGAAAGAATGAGGCTCTCTTTTCTCTCTCACCCTCTCATAATCCAAAGTGATCATAACTCATCATATCAAAAAAGTCTTTTGGTGATGGTTAGAAGCAACCATAAGGTTATCATATCATGCACTCATTTTACTCAAAAAGCAAGCAAGAAAAAAGTCTTTGGCATGAAATGATAACCATGGTTATCATGATGGTCAACTAGTCAAGCCTAGTCAACCGGTCAACAAGTCAACAAAAGTCAACAAGTCACCAAAGTCAACAAGTCAACAAAAGTCAACAAGTCAACAACCATATCACCATAATACTTAATTAATATAATAGTTAATCACATATCATATTCTCATTAGGGTTGAGCAAAAAGTCAAAAGTCAACGGTCAACTGTCAACAACCCTAATGAGAATCCACTGCCTCTGCCTCCCTGTCAACTGTGCATACACACCCGCATCCGCGTTCCGAGGAACACGAATGCAAACTGGATAAATCCAATCCCATAAGGTACACTAGGATCTGGCTTAAACCAAAGCCCGCTAGTGTAAACTGTCCGGACACTGTACGTGCACACGTGCACGGATGTGACCGAACCCTGTCGCAAAACCATGCGACCTGTCGCAATACCATGCGACCTCTACTCTTTTGCCTAAAGGCGAAAAGCTTTCTGTGTGGGACTCTAAAGACTCGACACTACGCTGGCAGTGGGTTTAACCACAGACCGCAAGCGGCACTAGCTGTGCGTAACGGTCCCCAGGTAATGCCGACAAGAAGACCGACGAGGCGAAACCCATCTGAACTCCTACTGAGCCTGAGAGTGACATTCTCCATACAGTCCGGTCTGTTCGTCTGATACATCGCATGGCGGGCCTAGGGGGCGGTAAACGTCAGTCCCCCAATAGCGGTACAAGTCGTGCCGGAGTGAAGCCCAATACACCCTGAGATAACACTGGAAACCTACCAGTATATCTCGTTTGCCCTGGCCAGGGACTACTCGTGTAATGGCTCTCCTAGACACAGCGCGATGTCAACCCCCAATACCGGGAGAGACGAATCATGTCTAACCGTCACTGCCTCCAAGTGCTTCGGGACTGTACCCAAGCACCACCTGTTTGCACGACTCCTTTGAGCCGTGGTAGGGTAGTGATCAAAGTACAGTGGGAACACACCCGAGGCGAAGTGACAGTGTCAAGTCAGCGGACTAAGCTGTACTCATGTCACCTGGGAACTGATAACTGACGATAGGTATAATACCAACTAGTCAGTTCCCGACGAGTCCTGTCCAGTGTACCCGTAACCTAACGAGCACCCGCATACTATCTCAAGTACGACGTACTGACGGCTGTGGGACAGACCGTCTCCCACACTGGGATGAGAAGCGCATGCGCTGGTCTACTCCGGAGTATCGATGCCCTGTCTCGATAGTCCTGCGACCAGGGACCTGAATAAGGATGTGCTTATAGATTACCCAGCCCCCACTAGTGTGACTGCCATCACAACGCTGGTAATCAAGCAAAGATCCTAAGGGCTCCACTAATGCGTATAAGTGATATACTGAAATAAACACAAGTACACATTGAAGTAGAAACAAACCAAGTAGCATACTACTATTTTGAGCAAGATTGTATATACAAGGTGAATATCCCAAGCATCCATTAAGTAATATACAAACTAGTATGATACAGTAATGGCCTCTAGGGCATATACACTAACAATCTCCCACTTGCACTAAGGCCATATACTGGCGTATCGAAGACCTATCATCTCGATCAGCCGCTCGAACTGAGTCTGGGGCAAGGCCTTGGTGAATGGATCTGCAGTGTTATCTTCTGAAGCGACTCTCCGAACCTCGATCTCCTTGCGATCCACGATCTCCCTGATCAGGTGATACCGCCTCAAGATGTGCCTGGATCTCTGATGGGACCTGGGTTCCTTCGCTAATGCTATAGCCCCGTTGTTGTCGCAATACAGAGGTATTGGATCAACAATGGACGGAACCACCTGAAGTTCTTTCAAGAACTTCCTCATCCAGACAGCTTCTTTTGCGGCATCAGATGCAGCGATGTATTCCGCTTCCATCGTCGAGTCTGCAACGGTTTCTTGTTTGGAACTCTTCCAACACACCGCCCCTCCATTGAGGGTAAAGACAAAACCCGACATGGACTTGGAATCATCCTTGTCACTCTGGAAGCTGGAGTCAGCAAAGGCCTCGATCTGGAGGTCTTTTCCGCCATACACCAAGAACATCTCCTTAGTCCTTCTCAGGTACTTGAGAATGTTCTTTACCGCTATCCAGTGTTTCTCCCCTGGGTTAGACTGATACCGGCTTACCACACTCAGTGCATAAGCTACATCCGGTCTGGTACACAACATCGCATACATTATAGAGCCTACCGCAGAAGCGTAGGGTATAATAGACATGCGATCCCTCTCCAAATCAGTCTTGGGAGACATCTCTTTAGAGAGGGTGATCCCGTGACAAGCCGGTAGGTTACCGCGCTTGGAATCTTCCATACTGAACCTCTTCAGTATGGTGTCGATGTACCTGGACTGTGAAAGTCCTAATATCCTCTTGGATCTGTCACGGTAGATCCGGATACCCAGAATGTATGAGGCATCACCCAGGTCTTTCATGGAGAACCTGTGTGACAAGAACCCCTTGACAGATTGTAGCATAGGAATGTCATTTCCTATTAAGAGAATGTCATCCACGTATAAAACGAGGAATACTACAGTTCTCGCTACAAATCTACTATAGATGCATGGTTCATCTGGATTTTTGATAAAGCCAAATTCTTTGACCGTCTCATCAAAGCAGATGTTCCAACTCCGCGATGCCTGCTTTAGTCCATAGATGGACTTAAGCAACTTGCACACCTTTCCGCTGCTCCCACTCTGAATGAAACCCTCTGGTTGGTCCATATAGACACACTCCTCTAAATTTCCATTTAGAAAAGCTGTCTTTACGTCCATTTGCCAGATCTCATAATCGTGGAAGGCAGCAATGGCAAGAAGGATCCGAATGGATTTCAGCATGGCTACTGGAGAAAAGGTTTCGTCGTAGTCCAAGCCAGGTCTTTGACGAAAACCCTTTGCTACCAGCCTAGCTTTATAGGTCTCAACCTGTCCATCTACACCAATCTTCCTTTTGAAGATCCACTTGCATCCTACGGGTTTTACCCCGTCTGGAGCAATGTCCAATGTCCATACCTTGTTGGTGTACATGGACTCCATTTCGGTCCGCATTGCATCCAGCCATTTCACTGAGTCAACGCTCTGAACGGCCTGCTGGAAGCTAGTAGGCTCATCATAATCTATGATGCAATCCTCTCTATCCCCGTCTATGAGAAAACCGTAGTATCTCTCGGGCGGATGAGACTGCCTACTACTTCTGCGGAGCGGCGTAGGAATGTCCTGTTCTGTTGAACCCTCTGGTTCTACCAAGCTTTCAGTAATAGTCTGTGGTTCCGGAATTTCTTCCAGTTCCACTGCGCTCCCACTAATTTCCTTTTCCAAGAACTGGTGTTCTAGAAAGTGGGCATTACGAGAAACAAGGACTTTTTGTTCCTCTGCGTAGTAGAAAAGATACCCCCTGGTGTTCTTTGGGTATCCCACAAACTTGCACAGTACTGAGCGTGCCTCGAGTTTGTCCGCATGCTGCTTTTTGACAAAAGCTGGACATCCCCAGATCTTCAGATATTGAAGATAGGGTTTCTTCCCACTCCACACTTCATATGGGGTGGTAGGCACAGTCTTAGTCGGAACTCGGTTCAAAAGGTATGCTGCTGATTCTAGCGCATATCCCCAGAATGATCGCGGCAACTCAGCGTTACTCATCATGGACCGCACCATATCCAATAGGGTGCGGTTCCGTCTCTCCGATACACCGTTATGTTGCGGGGTGTATGGAGGAGTAAGCTGAGAGAGAATTCCGTTCTCTTTTAAATAGTCCAGGAATTCGGCACTTAAGTATTCTCCACCTCGATCCGATCTTAGAATCTTAATACTTTTGCCGGTCTGTTTCTCTACTTCATTCTTATACTCCTGGAATTTTCCAAAGGCCTCGGACTTATGTTTCATTAAGAAGACATAACCGTACCTTGAGAAGTCATCCGTAAAAGTAATGAAGTAAGAATGTCCGCTTCGGGCATGTGTAGACATTGGACCGCACACGTCACTATGTACGAGTCCCAAGAGCTCGCTCGCTCTTACTCCTTGTCCAGTAAATGGAGTCTTTGTCATCTTTCCTTTGAGACAAGATTGACAAGTGGCATACGATTGATATTTGAACGCATTCAAATATCCTTCTGTATGTAACTTAGTCAACCTTCTCTCATTGATGTGACCCAATCTACAATGCCATAAGAAAGTCTGATTTATTTCTGGAGACTTTCTTTTGTGTGTATTCTGGACATTAAAAATCTGTGGTTGGTTTAACACGTATATACCATTACTCAGAGTACCTGACCCAATCAATACTTGATTAAGGTGAATGTTTACAACATTACTTACAAACGCAAATTCATAACCTTCTTTAGAAACTAAAGATACAGAAATGATATTACAAGTTGCGTTGGGTACAAAAAAGCAATTACGCAAAACCAAAACATGTCCATCTGACATTCCCAGGTGATAGTCCCCCACGGCTTTAGCATCCATGCTAGCTCCGTTCGCAACTTTGAGGGTCATGTCACCTGCCTTCAAAACACTACGGTTTCTCAACGCCTGCAAAGAATTACAGATATGAGATCCTGATCCGGTATCCAATACCCAGGAAGTAGAGTTTATTGAAAGACAGTTTTCAATAACATACACACCTGAAGCTGAAGCTGCAACCTGCTTCAATTCCTGTGTTCTGGCCTTCCAGGCCCTGCAATCATTCTTCCAGTGTCCTTTCTTATGACAATAGAAGCATTCTTCCTTATCCACAAGCTTTCCCGCTAACTTTGTTGCTTTGCCTTTTCCCTTCGTATCCACTTTACCAACACCGCCCCTTGGTTTGGCGGGGGCCTTCTTCTTCTTTCCCTTGGCTTTCGCCTTGGACCTAGAAGAAGATGATCCTCCTACAAACAAAGTGGATGTTTCCCTATCTTTCTGTAGGGTGCCCTCTGCGCTCCTCAGCATGTTGAGGAGCTCTGATAGTTCAACCTCTTTTTCTTGTAGGTTGAAGTTCAGTATAAACTGGGCGTAAGTGGAAGGAAGGGACTGGAGAACTATATCCGTATATAGCTCACTCTCCAATGTGATCCCTAGGTCAGCGAGCTCCTCAATGAAGCCGATCATCTTTAGCACATGCTCGGCTACTGATGATCCGACGGCCATTCTTGTCGAAAACAACTTTTTCGACGCTTCGTATCTTGCGATACGTGATTGCTCTCCATACAGTTCTTTTGTATGGAGCAATATGGACTCCATGTCCATATTCTCATGCCTCCTCTGATGTTCGTTGTCCATCGAGGCAAGCAGGAGGCACTTGGCCTTCGCGCTATCAATCTCCCAAGTCTTGCGGATTTCCTTATCCGCGACGCTGGAAGTTGGACCAGGGACAGGGGGAGCTTTGGTGGTAAGAAGATACCCCAGCTTGTCATAAGTGATTGCGATCTTGACATTCCTGAGCCAATCTTTGTAGTTTGGCCCTGTCAGTTTGTTTTTATCTAGGAGTAACTTAAGTCCAGTCATGTTGATTGGTCGCTGCAATTAGGAGAGAGAAGAAGAAACACTCAGCATGATGCTCTTGCAAGTTTAGAGTGGTTTTTAGTTTGTCTAAACAGGATGGCTCCCACTGTTTCTCGAATCCCTCCTCAAACCATAAAGGAAGAATTAGTCAGGATCAATCCCACCGTACAATACTTGCTTAACCGTTCAGCCAGGCCGGTGTCGGTACTTCGAGGGAGGTTTTCCAACGCTTTCGCGAAGTTCCTTAATTAGAGAACCTCTTTTCCCTGGGGGCGTAGCCCCGCTAACACCTTTCTAGGCACCTACTAGGTTTATAGCATTGATCGTTAAGTGAGAAATTTCCCGAGGAGTAGCATATACTCACAGTAGGATCGGGATCCAAATATCATCGCGTGACGAAACTGAAGGAATCCTACCAGAATCATCACACTCCAAATGGTATGCAAATCTAGCAAGTTTCAGTACTTATGAAACTCCCGATGTGGATTTTTGCCCCATGCTCTTATGACCTTGGCGTGAGGTCAAAATGTCATAAGTCACATGTCAAGTTCGTCCCATCATTATCCAGGTTAATTTGAATCCACCCGTACATACCCTTGACGTAGGCCAAAATGGCAGTACGACTGTCTCAAACCAACGCATTCTATCTATGCAACAGATAAATATCCGGCAGCTACCAATCACTATGCCTTGGCGTGAGGTCAAAATACATAGCTTGAATACTACCGAATATTTAACTGAAATGATGGAGGGCTACGGATGGTTTTGGCAAAACCGTGAACGTAGTGAACTTGATTTGGTCGATGGAACGAGATAGCTTTAAAATGGAGTGGCTCAAACTCCGTATTTTAAAAGTTTGTTTTGAAAAGAACCGAGTGGTTTTTCGAAAGTGTTCCAACGACTTTAACTTGGTTTATTATCTTGCATTAGTTCTTTTAATGCGTGATATTCTTGCATTAGTTCTTTTAATGCGTCCCATCATTTAACCCTACCATTGCAGAAAACAACCAAAATATGACGTACGCTTATGCCATTCGCATTCGCCACTGGGCCCCGTCATTACCCGTGAGGTTACTTAACTAACGACAGAGCGGGGGCTGGGCTAGCGCGTCTGTAAAACATAAGCAACGCCTAAATAGTAAGCAATGATAGACATTACAGATCACAGATGAATGCATTGGATATACTAGCAATCCGCAATCCTTTCGAGCCTGAAACGAAAAGCGGATAACACGGTCGCGGTGAATAGCCAAATACCCCACCCAAGACCCCTACGGGTGCGGCAAACTACCCGCCAAGTACTCGGTAGTTTGTGCACCCCTCCATGGGTCTATCCTAGGAGCAAAAAACAGTAAAAAGAATTATACAATGACGGCTACAACCCCGACCCGGTTGTGCGGCCAAACAAATAATAATTATTACATCAATTTACATTTCCAATGAATGAAAGAAAAACAAAAGCTCATCTCACATCCACCCCGGCTATTCACCCGCGACAGTCCAACACATTCATATACACATTCCAGCACATTACAGATCATGTATAACCCCGACTAATCGACTTATAGCGATTAGCCGACGTTCAATACATGCAAGCATCACAGATATAACCATCATAGTCAAAGTGCAGTGAAGTTCGGAAAAAATACGGAATTATAGGACCCCAAAAGGAAATTTCTTTTCTGGAAAATCTGGGCACATATAATATATTTTAAAAATCCCAAAACCAACACACAAACACACTGCACGAAAAACGATGCAGAGAAGAAACAAAGTCGCGGCGGTTCCGCGGCGGCCAAGAAGGATCACGCGGCGGAAGCGCGGCACTTTAGGCGAATCACTGTATCGTTTTTCTTGGGTGTTCACACAAAACCCTGAGCCGAATTTAGGAGTATAAAGTTTTTCATTTTGACCAGGAAAAATTTCAACAGAAACTCAGATTTTGTAAAGTTTGATTTTTGGATTTTTCCGGTTCCGAACTTCGTTACACTTCACTACCAAGCTAGTTTAAGTTTAGTTAGGCTCTGATACCACTGTAAGTCCATATTGCGACCCCCGGTTCTTACGGGGAGGCGGAAACGGTATAAAAAAAACGAATTTTTATCGCAAGAGGCAACATGGACTAACTTATGGTCGGGATCGTTACCTAAACTAAAACTAGCAAACTAAGCTAAAGATATTTAGCTACTCGGATGAAGATGGTTATACCTAAACTTGAACTCCTTCTCTTCAAGCTCCGGTGGTGGTCCGATGGCTCCTTCTCGTCGTCTCCGTACGCCGAAGATAGATCCACTTGAAAGCTCCAACCTTTAGCTCCTTCTTCGGTCTTTGAAGAAACTAGTTCACTTGGTTTGCTAAACCTAGTGAACTAGAATGAGTAGAGAGGAAATAGAATGGGATTTTATCTATGGTTCTTGATTCTCAACTCATGAGACAAGAGAACCATAGATCAAGAGAGGGAGCAAGAGGTTGAGGGTGAGAGCAAGGGGAGAGCTCAAGAACAAGAGAGAGAATGAGCAAGAAAGAATGAGGCTCTCTTTTCTCTCTCACCCTCTCATAATCCAAAGTGATCATAACTCATCATATCAAAAAAGTCTTTTGGTGATGGTTAGAAGCAACCATAAGGTTATCATATCATGCACTCATTTTACTCAAAAAGCAAGCAAGAAAAAAGTCTTTGGCATGAAATGATAACCATGGTTATCATGATGGTCAACTAGTCAAGCCTAGTCAACCGGTCAACAAGTCAACAAAAGTCAACAAGTCACAAAAGTCAACAAGTCAACAAAAGTCAACAAGTCAACAACCATATCACCATAATACTTAATTAATATAATAGTTAATCACATATCATATTCTCATTAGGGTTGAGCAAAAAGTCAAAAGTCAACGGTCAACTGTCAACAACCCTAATGAGAATCCACTGCCTCTGCCTCCCTGTCAACTGTGCATACACACCCGCATCCGCGTTCCGAGGAACACGAATGCAAACTGGATAAATCCAATCCCATAAGGTACACTAGGATCTGGCTTAAACCAAAGCCCGCTAGTGTAAACTGTCCGGACACTGTACGTGCACACGTGCACGGATGTGACCGAACCCTGTCGCAAAACCATGCGACCTGTCGCAATACCATGCGACCTCTACTCTTTTGCCTAAAGGCGAAAAGCTTTCTGTGTGGGACTCTAAAGACTCGACACTACGCTGGCAGTGGGTTTAACCACAGACCGCAAGCGGCACTAGCTGTGCGTAACGGTCCCCAGGTAATGCCGACAAGAAGACCGACGAGGCGAAACCCATCTGAACTCCTACTGAGCCTGAGAGTGACATTCTCCATACAGTCCGGTCTGTTCGTCTGATACATCGCATGGCGGGCCTAGGGGGCGGTAAACGTCAGTCCCCCAATAGCGGTACAAGTCGTGCCGGAGTGAAGCCCAATACACCCTGAGATAACACTGGAAACCTACCAGTATATCTCGTTTGCCCTGGCCAGGGACTACTCGTGTAATGGCTCTCCTAGACACAGCGCGATGTCAACCCCCAATACCGGGAGAGACGAATCCTGTCTAACCGTCACTGCCTCCAAGTGCTTCGGGACTGTACCCAACCACCACCTGTTTGCACGACTCCTTTGAGCCGTGGTAGGGTAGTGATCAAAGTACAGTGGGAACACACCCGAGGCGAAGTGACAGTGTCAAGTCAGCGGACTAAGCTGTACTCATGTCACCTGGGAACTGATAACTGACGATAGGTATAATACCAACTAGTCAGTTCCCGACGAGTCCTGTCCAGTGTACCCGTAACCTAATGAGCACCCGCATACTATCTCAAGTACGACGTACTGACGGCTGTGGGACAGACCGTCTCCCACACTGGGATGAGAAGCGCATGCGCTGGTCTACTCCGGAGTATCGATGCCCTGTCTCGATAGTCCTGCGACCAGGGACCTGAATAAGGATGTGCTTATAGATTACCCAGCCCCCACTAGTGTGACTGCCATCACAACGCTGGTAATCAAGCAAAGATCCTAAGGGCTCCACTAATGCGTATAAGTGATATACTGAAATAAACACAAGTACACATTGAAGTAGAAACAAACCAAGTAGCATACTACTATTTTGAGCAAGATTGTATATACAAGGTGAATATCCCAAGCATCCATTAAGTAATATACAAACTAGTATGATACAGTAATGGCCTCTAGGGCATATACACTAACATAAAGTCCGTATACTGCGTATACATATTTAATCGGACCTCTGCATATACCAACGTACGGCTCCAACATCTGTCGCCTGAACCGGAAAAACTCTCTGTGTGGGACTCTAAAGGCTTGACAATACGATGGCAGTGAGTTTAACTATAAGCACGTCAGCGGCACTAACTGTACGTAACGGCTACCGACGTAGTTGTCGAAAGAGGGCCAACAATCAAGTGCGTCCTGACCCTACTGACCCTGAATTTGACAATCTCCATATAGTCTGGTCTTTTCGTCAAAGAGTAACACATATAGGGTCTAGGGGGTGGATAATGTCAGACCCCTAATAACCCGATAAGTCGTGTCTGAGTAAAGATCAACACCAACTGAGATACTACTGATCAACTATCAGTAAATCTCCCCTACCATGGCTACGGATTTCTAGTGACATCCAACCGAGCACAGCGCGACATTGACTCCTAATAACAGGAGAGACGAATTCTTGACAGTCGACTACAACCTCCATGTGGCTCGGGACTGTACCAAAATAAAACTTATTTGCACGACTTCTTTGAGCCGTGGTAGGGTAGTAATCAAAGTACAGTGGGAACTCACATGAGACAAATGACAATTTAAGATCAAAGGACTAACATGTACTTATGCCACTTAAGAACTTCTATCTGACGATAGGTATAATACCATCTAGAAATTCTCGGCGATTCCGTCCAGTGTACGCACCTCTAGTGAGCACCTGTATACTATCTTAGGTGTCACAACACCAATGGCTTTTGAGACTGGCTACCGCCCCTCGTCGGGGTCTCGAAACGTATACACCAGTCTACTCCGGAATATCGATGCCCAGTCTCGATACTCCCACGACTAGGGATATTTAAGGGTGTGCTTATAGGATACCCATCTCCCACGTATATGATCGCCATCATAATGCTGGTAGTCTAGCAATAACCCTATGGGCTTCATCATATGTATTAACGACACGCAATAACAAGTAAAACGTGTACACATCAATGATAAAGACAAGCCTTATAGCATACTATCATTTCGAGTAAGATTGTTCTATCTGTATAGGTCCTCCCTTAATTATCATAATCGCGTGCCTGCAATTACAATAATTGCCTTGAGGGCAGTATATCCAACAGTAACCCTTACCATGCCTCCATCACTCCGAATCTTGAGATAGCTAGTTAGCCTCACGATAAAGTTTTTTGTTAAAAAAAATGGTTGAAATAAAGCATATATGTTTAGTTATAAAATCTTGCATGCAATGGTTGATAACATATTAAGTATTATTGTTTTAGACGGTTAATCATGAACGGATCATATGTTTGCTTCACATATCTTAATTCATGTTATTTATCGCTGAAATTTTATTTACTTATATTTATTTTTGCATAAAAGGAAACAAAGTTATAAATAAATACCATAGATTTATCATTTTCAAATACGATCTTACAAAACCTTTATCTTTAAAATAATTTTTATAAATTAATTTCTACTTCTGGAAATTATTGGAACATTATGATAAAATAATAAATAGAATTCCAATTCTATAGTAAAATATCAAACCGAATAATGGTTTAGAAGTTGCGTAATTTTTTTATTCACTGTTTTTAAAACCAGAAAACTGCCAATAAGAGTCTTTTTCGAGAGACTATAACTCTGTAATATTTGATCCAAATAAAGTTTTTTCAGATATTTTAAAAATCTACATCGAATGATCTAGATTTTCTTAATTTTATGTTTTTACTAAAAATTGACGTAAAATATAGCAAACTGCGTTACAATATTAAGAGACGAATTTGGACAGAATCGTCCTGATTCGCACACTGTTTTTAAATAGGACATAACTCGAACTCTCGATATCCGTTCATGACAAACTTTAGATGTGTTGATGCATAATTGATAGAAAAATAATTTTCTGTATACTATATCACTTATAAATGCATGAAACAACCATATATAGGCTTTGCAATATAATATATAGTTGCTGTCCAGAAATCTGAATTTCTGTTTTAAACGCTGATGTTAAAATGATCATAACTAGAGTTTCAGGAGTCCAAAATGCACGAATATTAGTGTTTTGGATAAGTACTCCAAAAGACCTACACTTTTCCAATTATTTTTTTTAACCTGAAACCCGATAGAAATTAACTCAAACTGCGTTTTAAAAATGTGTGACGGTGCTAAACAGATTCTAATCTGTTTTGCACGACGACACGAAAACATGTATATCTCCCAAACCGGTAGTCGTATTTAGGCGAGACTGGAACTCACGTGTGCATAACACTTAAGTCTATGTTTTTGTTTATATTCTGATTTCATATGACTTAATTATCTATCCGTGCATATTACATATTTACAATATTGTTTTGGATGTTACTTTTATACTTATCTCATATCATATTCTGTGATTGCTTATTTATTTTTATTTATATGACTTGTGATTAAATCATTACATGTTAGAATTGACTTGATCTTTACACGACTCAATTATGAATATTTGAACCCAGTATGTACACTTGAACAAATTTGACTCGAACCATGAACACAATTGGTATGACTTGCACTTGACATGACTACATGAACTCAATCTTGAAAACTTGATATCATACATCACCTTTTGTATTCATGGATTCGATCAAGACTCATAACATTAATCATAAACTAATAAACACGGGGTGTTGGGGTAGTTTGAGTATGAATCCAACGGAATCTCATGAGTCCCATTAATACAAATCATATTGCTGTGGTACAGGACTGAAACGGTACAAATCATGTTGCTGTGGTACCAGGCTGAAATGGTATAAATCACGAATTCACGAATGAGGGCCCGTGTTTCCAAGCCCTGGATGATAGCCTGTTGGTTTTGGAATACTTAAATAACAATTGAAGTCCCGCTATTTTGGGCCTGTGATTCCTTACCCCTGGACGATAGCCTTGGGTTCGAGAATACTTTTGAGATTGGTTGACATTCACACTTGAACTCACGTCAGTTACTTTTACTCTTTTAGAGACCTTTGAGGACACTTACATTCACTTCATGTTCATTATACATACACTCCACGGTCATGCTATACTTGTTTACTATGCTCATGTTATACTGTCATGCTTACATAGTTGTCATTAACATTACCATGTTATACTGGTTCATGTTTATTTCTATTTACAATATATCACTTATCGCCTTGCATATTCATTTATATAATTTCACATCCCACCTTTCTTAGGGACTTACTGAGTGCAAGTTCGTTGACGGGCATTCCACCCATTTCATTGTTTCCTTGGAATGTTCGTCAGATAATCTAGAGACTGAGGAGATTGAACCGAGTCTGGAAGATTACTCTTAGCTTGCGGGTCAGACCGACCACTAGTTCTTTCTTTCCAGTTTTTGCATCCTGTATGCTATCTGTTTATGCACTTTCTTTTATGCATCTTTGTTTTCAGATGTCATATATTCAGTTTGAAACTTGTGAAAGTTGAGAATGTAAATATATAAAGTTGGATTTTCATTATCATGTCTTTTCTTGTCATTTTATATTGCTTATATACACTTAGCGTATTTGTTTCGAGAAATGACCTTCTCGGAATAAATACGCCACGGGCTTGTCGCATGCCGTTACCACTCTTTTGGGAAGCGGGGCGTGACAAGCTCTAGCTTGTGACCGCCATTTCCGTATTATATATATTCTTTTATTGGGGCTCGACCTGGATGCGGTTGATATCACTATTGTATATATTTCATTTTTGTACTAGGATTAAACCAGGTGAAGTGCTCGAGCAGCTGGGTTCTAGAGCTCAGCAGGTGGCCATCTCATGGAGTTGAGACCGGACTATCTTTCTCTAGAATTGGCGGGTTGATCGCCACACTTATAGGGGTTATAGGATTCGACCGGCAGAGGGGTGCACAAGTTACTAGATTCTAGAAAGCAATGGGTGACCGACTCATGTCATTGAGGGCATGTTACACAGTTTCTAGAATTGGCAGGTGGCTTGCCGCACTCGTATGGGTCTAGGATCGACTTTGTATGGGCTATCCACATGACCGAGGAATGTCGCATCTCATTTGCGGCTCAAATGAAACGCATGGCTCTTAGTTTATCAACTATTCCATATTGTTGTTCGCATGCATGTGATGACTATTAACTGCATGCGATGTTGATGTGTGTGTGTGTGTGTGTGTGTGTGTTTGTGTGTGTGTAATATATTTAGTACATGCTTATATATGTTTTACATCCGTGCTAGCCCTATCCCCGCCCTGCCGTAAGTTAAGTAATCTTATGGTGAAGACCCGGGACCCCGTGGTGAATGCAAATGGCATATAAAAGCATGTTGTTTTGGTTGTTTCTGGTGTGTCTTAGAAACTTGTTTTGATGGGATCACATTATATGTTTAATGAAGGAAAAACAAACCTATTTGATGTTGTCAGAACCAATTTTTAAAAATTACTCGGTTTTCTTCAAAACTTCAGTCGTATTCTTTTTCTTTGTATAGAGGTATTCGGTTAGGAATATCCTGCACCTCATTCTATGAGTAAAGAGCCTTGATCCCTTAATGGGGAGTTTTCTCTTAAGCAGAAGTTTATGTTTCTGGTTTTAAAATGCGGAGCCTAAACTACTCCAGTTCAAAGCCACTCGAGTTCCTTCAACGATTTCATGTTCATTACATTAATGATTTTTCGCCAAAACTAGCCGTAGCTCTCCATCATTTCAGATGGGTATCAACTAGTATTCATGCTATGTGTTTTGATCTTCGCCAAGGTATAGTGTTTGGTAGCTAGGGGATACTTGTTTGTTGTATAGATAGATGTATTAATCTAGGATAGGCATATAGCTGTTTTGACCTTCGTTAAGGGCTTGTATGAATGGGTCTAGACTAATCAGGACAACGACGGGTTGAACTTTACTTGTGACTTATGATATTTTGACCTTCGTCAAGGTCATAAGCGCTTGGGCAAAAAAAGCATATCGGGAGTTTCAAATATAAGGGAAACTTGCTAAGTTTGTGCATACTTTCTGGAGCGTGGTAATTTTGGTCGGCTTCCGTCAAAGTTATCACACGATGATAGTTAGGTCCCGATTCCCACTGATGAGTAGGCATTACTTCTCGGGAGATTTTCATTTCACAATTAGCTAACCTATTAGGTTTCTAGAAAGTGTTAACGAGATTACGCCTTTGCGGAAACGGGTTTATTAATTGGGTCCGTGCGAAAGCACGAGGGACCTCCCTCGGAGTACCAACACTGGTCTGGCTAAATGGTTAGCAACTTGTAAGGTGTATATGATCCCGACTAGTTCTCCTATTAAGGTTTGGAGGAGAATTCGAGAAAACAGTGGAAGCCATCCCAATTAGATAAAATGATGATCAATCTAATCTTGATAGAGTAAATGCTGAGTGTTTCTTTTTACTCATTCTGGTTACAACGACCTATGACTTACCTTAAACTAAAACTCATTAACCAAGTTAACTGAACTTTCTTACACACTTTAATTTTGGGTTGTCATGATTCACGACAAAATCTCATATATCCATGCTACTCTTACTTTCCCTTTGCTTTTCTCCAGATCACTCCGTATCACTACGATGATCCATATTGGTTATAAATAGCCATCGTATATTTAAAAACGAACTCGAAGAAATTATTTCAGTCGAGAATGGCCATCTGTTCTGGAGAATTTAGATTGTATTATTTGGTTGTCTCTTCCTTTTACCTTCTCTTAGGTTGCGGGAGCACCTGTATTAGGAGAGTACACCTATTACGCTTATTGGATAGTTTTCTTCTAAATCTTAGGATGGTGCCGAAAGTTAGGGAAGGAAAAAAACCAATTAGCTTATATACGGTGTACATAATGTAAAATATAGAGACATAAAAAAGGATTGAAGAGAAGGTAAAGGAAATTGCGACTATTGTCATGAATCTTGATAATGAAAAAGGCATTATTAGGAATACCCGGCCACCCTCTTGAAACATTTATGTTTTAGATTTTCCGTGTTCTTGTAAATGTGAACTGTTTTCCCAATTGATTCTGACTCCAGGGTATGTATTTACCGGATTTGGATCTCACATCGGTGCAGCGTTACAGATGCTGAGTAGGTGTAGAATATTAGGAAATAGGAGATTTGATCCTTAATATTGGAATTCTTTGCAATTAGTGATATTGTTTAAATCTACTGGCTTTGCTTAACGACAAATATTTGGTTTCGAAAAACCGTTAAGAACCAATTTTTAAAATGATGTATCTGTATATTTATTTTATAAAGTGAGATATAAATTTTGAAAATTGTTTTCCAAACATTTACTTTTATCAGTTGAGGATAAGGTAAAGTGCATTGATACACGGTGTAAGATATTTTTAACCAAAATACAATTTTCAACCTACAACACACGGAGTTCGAGTTATTGAACTCTTGGGGCTTATATATGAAAATGTATGTTGTCCAGTATTCTTCGGGACAAAGGGTTGGTACTCTTACTTCATTCAGATTTATCTATAAGTTCTCTGGTTTTAAACACATATTCGTTATAATGCAAGGTCCAAATATTTTGAGAAGTTTATAGGTATAAGAATAAAGTAGAGAATCATACGTTGGAAGTATGGGGATTTTTCGAAGTGATCAAAGATAAAGATATTTATGCTAGATATTTTATCATAGTAATATTGAGAACTTGATTTTCTCACAGGTTACTCATCCGTGGGTACGCTCCTTGATGAGTAATTCCATATTGGCCTTTTTCCATTTATGATATGCACTGGAAATAGTTGCATGAAATTTGAATCTGGTTCCATCTAAACTAGTGCCTATGAATCTATATGGATATAGATTGGTTGCATATCTTGAGTTTGTTAAGATATGGAGTTATCCGATTTCTGTTTAAAAGCAGAATCCAGACAAACTCAAGGAACGCTTTGGTAATAGAAGCTTGTAGATTATCCCAAGTATTTGCTAGGGTTTTGATTATACCATTTTCAGGATCAATGATTACACTGCTCTTGGCTCGCCACTTTTTTTTATAAAAGAAATCTTTTTGCAAAAGAAACTAGTGAGAGTATGGTAGAACTGGAAGTGATTCCAGAACCACAAATGGTTACCGAAAATTTAGTAAAACCTAAGAATTTGTGACATTTCAGAAAATATAAAATAATATTTTTCGAATTTAAATAATAAAATAATAAATTTTATGAATATTATGCAAGTATGGAAATAAGTTTAAGCAAAATCGTATAATTATACACCTATGTTTTGAAAAATATTTGGAAATTAATATGAATTATTAATTATGAAGGCATTTATTGGATTTTGGCATTACATAAATTATTATACAATTATTTACATACAAATTTATGTTAAACTTAGTTAGTATATTACTAATTATGCATTAAGCCAAATCCATTTTTGTTAACCATGTTTTAGGTGCCATGATACATTGAGGTTTTTATTTGTAGTATGGTTTGTTTTTAGAAAAGGAAAAGAAAAAGAGAAGAAAAGAAAAAAGAAAATTTATGAGAGAGGGGACATAGATTTGACTTGAATTTATGAGGAGAGAGAGAGAGATGGTGGTCTTCAACCATTACTTTTCCTCTTCTTCATTTTTCTTCATCTCATTCTTACTTTACCTCCACCTCCACCTCCACCACCACCTTGAACCACCCCTAAAACTCCATCAAAACCTCACACCACCTTCAAAAAAGTGTCCACAACCTCATCCTATACCACATGGTGGAATCAAGTTGGAGTTTTGAGCACTTTGGGCCATCTAGGAATTTTCTTGATGTGCTCCCTTAAAGAAAAACACTCATCCTTATTTAAGTATTTAGTTTCCTAATCTCAACTATTAGTTTAGAATTAAAAACGTTAAGTTTTGTGATGTTGGAAAATTCTAGGATGAGAATTAGTGGATGAAAATTTTAGTAGAGGATAGTGAAGGTGTAGTGAGTGTCCTTTGGCCTAGTAGTGATGGTAGCCTTGTTTAAAATGAGCTTTGAAGACTAATATGCGAACTTAGAATTTTCCGATATCCGTTTTTGAATGATATGTGGTGGGGATGAATTGGGGACTCTGAAAATTAAATTGCAGATACAGTGGGATGTGCAGGCAAGTAGAAAACTGTTAGATATATATACCCTAGAGGCCTTTATTGTATAGAATTCTAGGCATGTATATGTACAGAAACAATTTTTGCTCGAAATGATAGTATACTATCTGGTTTATCTTCATCTTAACATGTGATGTGTTGTATTTCATATCTTTATATACATGTTGATGAAGCCCTTAGGATTATGCTTTACTGCCAGGATTATGATGTAGATCATACTAGTGGGGCCTGGGCAGTCTATAAGCATATCCTTTAATAGTTCCTAGTCGAGGGTATATCGAGACAGGGCATCGAAATTACCAGAGTAGAGTAGTGTGTACGTTTATTGACCTTGGGGGCGATGGTTGATCCCACAACGATTGGTGTTTGACATCAAAGATTGTACACAGGTGCTCATTGGAGAATGGGTACACCGAACTGGACTCACCGAGAACTCCTAGATGGTATATATACCTATTTTCAGATAGCAGTTCTCTGGTGACACTTGTACAGGTTAGTCTGTAGACCCGAGATCGTCATAGTGTCTTGTGTGATTCCCACCGTGCTTTGATTTCCTCCCTACCACGGATCTACTGAGTCGTGCAAACAGGTGGATTTTGGGTACAGTCCCGAATCACATGGAGGCAGTGAGTGGTAGGAGGGGTTTCGTCTCTCCCTATATAGGCAGTTGATGTAGCGCTATGCTTGATTGTCCATAACAGGAAATCCCTGGCCAGGGTTGTCGAGATTTACTGATAAGAGTTATCAGTAGTTTCTCGAACCGTATGGGCCGTAAATCAGCATGACTTATAAAGTTACTGGGGTATGACATTTACCACCCCTAGAATTCATATGCGACGTATCAGACGAAGAGACCGGACTGTACGGTAAGTGTTGCTTATAGGCTCGTTAGGGTTAGGATGAGTTCGCTCGTCGGCCACCTTTTCTTCACGTACCTAGGTAGCCGTTACGCACAGCTAGTGCCGCTGACGTGCTTATGGTTAAACCCACTGCCAGCGTACTGTCGAGTCTTTAGAGTCCCACACAAAGGGTTCCCTGGTTCAGGCAAAAGATGTAGAGGCCGTAAGTTGTTATGGCAGAGTTTCATTCATGTTCGTGTAATGGTTACAAGAATAATGATCAGAAGGATAATACTGGTAGGCTTTGGTTTAAGCCGGATACCGGTATTATATTATTGGATTATTTGTATTCGTATTTTTCAGAATTCAGATACGGGTAAATTTATACGGTATACGGTGATGGGTATTCTTGTAATTGTACAAGAATACCTTCTAGAAAGGGACACCTCATAAATGGTTTTAATTTTGTGAAAATGGAAATTATGAGGTGGAATTTGGAGAGTGTCAAAGAATGGATGAAGGAATGGCTTATATCATTTTATATTCATTTGGAGCTACTATTGAAGCATGGTGCATTATTTTGGAGAAAAATAATACTTGCTTCAATTATTTTCTTTTAGCCATATCATTTTTCCATGCTTGATTTTTTCATTCATCACTTTCATCTTCTCACTCCACATTATCTCCTTCTTCCTCCTCTTGGCTTTATCCTTCACATGTGTTGTGAATCAAAAGCTAAAGAGACATATTAATCCACTACATAATCTCTACATCATCTAAGTGATCATTTCTAGCACACTTGATCTCTTAGTTAACTCTTGAGAAGAGTTTGAAACTTGTTCCATAGCTCTCGGGTAGATCATCTACGTCTTGAGGTGACCGGAGATCGAGGACATTTTAAGCATCCAAAAGAGACTAGGATTTGCATCAAAAAGAAGACCCGAAGGACCAGTTCATTAGGTATAACCCTTTCATAGTAGTTAAGAACTCTAGATAGGGTTTTCTAGTTAAGGTTTAAGCACATGATCTTGGGTTTTATGTGGGTGTTACATGCAAGAAATTTTTCTTTGCCACTTCCGCCTCCTCACAAGTGTTGTGAGGGTGTGCAACATCCACTAACATGGTATCAGAGCCTCTCTTAAACCTTATATAGCTTGTAGGGACGTTAGAAATCCACCGTTTTTATCGCACAAAAACTGTCGATAAACACAGTTCCAAAATTGTAGTTTTGAGTTGTTTGCACACCCCGTGGACTCACGGTTTGAACCGAGAAGCCACGGGGTGGAGCGTGAGCACCCCGGGGCACCCCAATGGGGACCAAAGTCCGGAGCCACACCTCAAGACCACCTCGAGGTGTCCTTGGGGGTGGGTGACCCGAGAGCACCCCATATAGGTGCTCTCGGGTCTGCTTTCCCCTAGGGGCCACCTCGAGGTGGCCTCCGGGGGTGGGTACCCCCCCTCCGTGGCCCTCCATTTGATAGTTAATTTTTAGGTCTTCGCCTCCGTGAAGATTCAGGCGGGTTTCGAGTTCGTTTCGACTCCCGGATTGGCTTAAAACGAACGGTTTTGGGACCTTAGCTCACTGAATTTTTTCAAGTGTTGGAAAATTGGTTTAGTTTGCTAATTGCGTGCGAAATTCTAATGTCGTGGTTACTTTACAAGCTTTGTGATGTGTATGTGTGTTTGGAAATGTCGAATAATTGCTATACGTCAATTAGTCGGGGTTGCACACATCTGTAATGATATCATGTGATGGTATGTGTATATGAATATGTTGGATCGTCATGGATGAATAGCCGGGGATGTGAGAAGAGCATTTTTCTTTTCTTTCACTCATGTAATTTGCAAAAAGTGATGTAATATTATTTTTTAGGGCATATCCAGGTTGAGGTTGTAGTCACCATTGTATATTTTCTTTTTACTGTTTTTGCTCATTGGATAGACCCAAGGTGGGGTGCACAAACTACCGGGTTCTTGAAGTGCCGAGTGGTCTACTCACTTTGTTGAGGGAGGTTGCTTCACTTCGGGAATTTGGAGGGTAGTTTGCCGTACCCGTAGGGGTCTAGGGTGGGGTTTGGCTATTCATCACGACCGTGGAACCCGTCTTTTATTAAGGGCTTAAATGAAATACGGAATTCCTAGTATATCCAATGTATTCATCTGTGATCTGGAATGTTTATAAATGCATGCAACGTATGGCTATTTATATATGAGATATATAATAAACGTTGCTTATGTTTTGCACCCACGCTAGTCTAGCCCCCGCTCTGCCGTTAGTTAAGTAATCTAACGGTGCATGCGGGGCCCCGTGGCGAATGCGGATGGCATAACCGTACGTTCTATTTTCGTTTCTTTTCTGTGATGTTTAGGAAACGTAAATGATGGGACAACATTAATGTGATTAATGTTAAGAAAAAGAAACCTAAAGATGTTGTAGAATCAAACTTTTTAAAATGGGTAACTCTAGTTTTTGCTTTGCATAGTGGTATCCCTTGATGAACATCCAGCACCTCATTCGATAAGGAAAGAGCCGAGATCCCTTCACCGGGAGCGACCCCTTTAGCGAAACTAGCAAATGTTATAAAGAACTAGATTGTTTATTATAGTTGATCTAACTTTTGCTTTGCATCGTGGTATTCATGAATATCCAGCAGCTCATTCGATGAGGAAAGAGCCGAGATCCCTTCACCGGGAGTGACCTCTTTAGCAAAATTAGAAAGATGCTACAAAACCATTCGACTTTTAAAACTGGAGCTTAAACCACTCCTTTCATTAGATTCGACAACGATATCAAGTTCAAAGCGTTAAAGGTTTTCATCAAAACCATCTGTTGCCCTCCACAGTTTAGGAAGCAGAGTACTTAGTATTCGTACCGCGTTTGTTGACTATAGTTAAGGCGTGGTGTACGGTAGTTAAGTGATGTCTTCCTACAAAGCATATGATGCGATCGATTAGGAAATTTGCATGACCTTATTGACCATAGTTAAGGGTTATGCGGGTGGGTCTAAATCAATCACGAAATGGCAGGTAGAACTTGACTAGTGCTTATGCTTTGTTAAACATAGTTAAGGCCATAAGACACTAGGGGTAAAAATCATATCGGGAATTTCAAGAGTTGAAATTTACAATGAGATTGTATACCTTCTATTTGATAGTTGGATCCCGATCCCACTGTGGGTAAAAGTTACTCCCGGGAGAGTTTTGCACTTTACAATTAGCTAATCTAGTAGGTGTCTGGAAAGGTGTAAACGGGGTTACGCCTCTAGGAAAACGAGGTTTATTTTAATTAGGTCCGTGCGAAAGCACGGGGAACCTCCCTCGGAGTACCGACACTGGCCTGCTGACCGGTTAGCAAACTTGTAGATTGCAATTAATCCTGGATAATTTTCTTTTTAATGTTTGAAAGAAAATTTGATAAAAAGCAGGGAGACATCGATTAGATAAGATTAATAACCAATCTAATTATGCAAGAGCAATCGCTGGGCGTCTTCTTTTCTCACTCCTAATAGCAGATACCTATAACGGGACTTAAGCTTTTATTAGACAAGAATAAACTCACGGGACCGAATTACAAAGATTGGCTAAGGAACGTAAATATTTCCCTGACCTATGATAAGGCCGCATACGTCCTGACTACTCCAGCCCCTCCAAGCCCAGGCCCTGATTCTTCAGTTGCAGATAAAAAAATCCGCAAGACATGAGATATAGATAGTGCAATAGCCAAGTGCCTCGCGCTTGCTTCTATGAACAATGAACATCAGAAGCAGCATGATAAGATGGATGTACAATCCATCTTTCTCCATACAAAAGAGTTGTATGGAGAGCAATCTCGCACTCTCCGATACGAGGCATCTCGAAAGTTGTTTCAGATGCGAATGGTTGCTGGAATGTCTGTAGGTGACGATGTATTGAAAATGATTGTACTTATCGAAGAACTAGAGGACCTGGATTGGACCATGGAGAACGAACAATATGTTGATATTGTTCTACAGTCCCTTCCCCCTTCCTTTGCTCAGTTCATTGTAAACATCAACATGCACAACATGGAGAAGTCACTTCCTGAACTTCTCAATATGTTGAGGAGTGCAGAGAGCACGCGGTAGCGAAAACTCCCAGTTTAATTGCTGGGCCATCTTCCTCTTCCATCCCGAAAGCTAAGGCCAAGGGAAGGAAGAAGAAGAATCCCATCAAGCCAAGAGGAGGAGTGAAAAAGTCACCGGCAAAGGACAAGATTGGGGTTGCTGTGTCAGGAAGAGGGGAATGCTTCTACTGCCACCAGACTGGGCACTGGAAGAGAAAGTGCGTTGGATACCTGGCCGGCCTCAAGAAGAAGAAGCATGCTGATTCTTCCACTTCAGGTGTGTTTGTAACAGAAAACTGTTTTTCAATTAACTCTGCTTCCTGGGTATTAGATACCGGGTCAGGATCTTATATCTGCAATTGTGTGCAGGGGCTGAGAAATAGCAGGTTTTTGAAGAAAGGTGATCACACTCTCCGAGTTGGGAATGGTTCCTCTGTACATGCTGTAGCAGTGGGAGGTATCACCTTGGTTTGCCGTCGGGTTGTATATTGGTTTTGAACCCATGTTATTTTGTACCTTCGATGTTATGTAATATTATATCAATATCGTTGTTGGACAAAGAAGGATATAATTTTGTGTTACAATCTAATGTTATGAACATTAATCTTAATCAAGAGTTGATGGGTCTGGTACATTAAATGACGAGATATACGTCCTAAATCAACATACAGTTTTCAATATACAACACACAAATAAGAGGAAGATTTCAGACATAAATGAAGTTTTCATTTGGCATTGTATGTTAGTTATGTATATGCCCTAGAGGCCATTATTGTACATATGATGTATATTATAGTGGATGCTTGGATATATATAGATAGGACTTTCTTGCTCGACATGATAGTATACAATTTGGTTTCACTTTATCTTAACATGTTGACTTGTATTAGTTTACTGTCTTGCTCTCACATGTTGATAAAGCCCTTAGGATATGTACTCAACTACTGGGACTATGATGAGATCATACTAGTAGGGCCAGGGTAGTCAACGAGTACATCCTATAACTGTTCCTAGTCGAGGGCGTATCGAAACAGGGCATCGATACACCCGAGTAGACTAGCGTATACGCATCTTGACCCATATGATGGGCGATGGATGATCCCATATCCATTGGTGTTTGACATCAAAGATGGTGTACGGGTGCTCAGTGGAGACTGGGTACACTGAACGGACTCGCCGAGAACTCCCAGATGGTATTATACCTCACGTCAGATGGCAGTTCTCCGGTGACACGAGTACAGGTTAGTCTGTAGACCCGAGATCGTCATAGAGTCTTGTGTGATTCACACTGTGCTTTGATTTCCACCTTACCACGTCCAAGAGGGCATGCAAAATGGTAGCTTTTGATACAGTCCCGAATCACATGGAGGCAATGAGCGATAGGAGGGGATTCGTCTCTCCCGGTATAGGAGTTGATGTTGTGCTGTGTTCGATTGGCTATAACTGGAAGTCCCTGGCCAGGGCTGAAATGGAGTGCTACTGGTAAGTGTTATCAGTAGTTTCTCGACCTGTTATGAGCCTCACATCGACACGACTTATCGGTTACTGGGGTCTGACGTTTACCACCCCTAGACTAGATATGCAACATATCATACGAAGAGACCGGACTGTACGGCAGTGCTACTGATTGGATTCACAGGAGAATGTACAGGCTTACTTGTTGATCTTCTGATTGCTCAATAACTGGGTGGTTGTTACATTTAGCTGACCGCTTGCAGCTTGTGGGTGTTTGATATGATCATCACCTACTGCCGGCGTATTAACGATTCTTTAGAGTCCTACACAGAGGTTTCCTGACTCAGGCAAAACGGAGTAGGTGCACATATCTGATATGTGCGGAACCAAGAATAATACGATATGAGATACCGTATTTTATTCTCGCGATATATGATATCGCCCGGGTATATATGATATAGCCGGGTCATCGGATCAAGTGTTGATTCAATGAATCGGTACATGTAATATTAGTCGGTTATATTCGATATAGCCGGATTGTCGGATCAAGTGTTGATTCGATAATTTAATGTGTAATTATATATGTGATATATTACATTACATTATCTAATATAAGCTCACTTTATTGATTCATTTTCTCACCGGATAATACATTGATATATATGCGATATATGTTAATTGTATTATTTTCTTTTGTCACAAAAATATATTATATATGTGATATATAATATTGTAACAAGTTATAATTACAAATGCAACATGATTTGTGGAGATTAAACATAGTTAGGGTTTGATTTGGGTTAGCTTTTTCATGAAGCTTCTAGAAGCTTTGTTTTGTTTTAAGCTTAGATATTTTGTTATGATATTTTGTGTAGATATTTTCTAACCCAACCCAAACCCTTTACCCTAGTTAAATCTCTACAAAGGTTAAGCCTTCATACTTAACCCAAGGTTGATTTGTAACCATAACAATAACTGATTATTCATCACAAATAGATTTCTTCTACTTCCTCTTGAAAAAAGCTTTCTAGCTTTTTGTGATATGATGAAATAAAGTGAGAAATTGAAAATAAAAAAGAGCTAAATTCCTACATCATCATCCTCATCTATTCTAACCACTTAGATTAGGGTGTTCACTTCTCTAATAAGTTGTTTAGTGAAGTGTAAGCTTGGGTTAAAGATTCTTCAAGGTAGATCATCTTCGAAAAGGAAGACTTCAAGCAAGCATGGATCATTCGGCTTGTGGAGGCTCTCTTGAGTCCGGGAGATCATGGATCGCGGCGAAGGGACTACTACTCGGAGCTTATGAAGCAAAGGAGTGGACTACAAAGGTTGTAATCCCTCTCTCTTAGATGTAAAGTTGTTTACATGCAAGTTTAACCTAATTCTCTAGTTAAGTCCTTGGTTAAGGTTTGTTTAGCACCCCAAAAATTTTAAAGTAGCATGTTTGATGCTTTCCAAAACCTTCTCATAGTGCTATACTAACCCTACAGTGGTATCAGAGCTACTAGGCATCGGATGTCGACCTATGGGGGGTTCTCACTGTGTGACAGTGTGGCGAAGCATAGGCTCTTACCCCCACGGTGTCCCGAGCCCGAAGGTGTTCCGGCGGGTTGTAGTCATCACGAGGGGGCATGCGTAAAAAGTAGCTGCTGAGGGACCCGTTGGTGCCATGGTGACCCCATTGGATGGGGTGGCTGCCTGACCTACAGTGGTATCGAGCCAAGCTAGAGCTTTAGGCGACGTGTAGACGAAGTTAAAAGTCCGATCGAACCCCGAAACGTCAAGTTTGACCCCCTCTCTGGAAATTTTTTAAAAATTTGGTTTTTTCCGTATTAAAAATACTCAGAAAATTAAGCAGGTGATTCTATGGAGAACTGTGAAATACAAACCCCTAATTCCTTCAAGTCGCCGTGGAACCGCGGCAAGACCAGGCTTTTCGCGGCGGTTCCGCGGCCGTACTTGGGTATCAGGGATAAATATTTCATGTAACATCCGTAGGTATTACTACATGCTTCTGGGAATTTTTAATATTACTCAAGTGTTGAGTTTTCTAGAGATCTTAAGAATTTGTTGATTCAATCGGAAAGTTTAACATCATTTAGTTTTTCGGGTAATTTAGAACGTGTTAAAAGGTTCGAACGGATATCAATAACTCAAGTTTTCCTTATTTTAAAACTTTCGGGAAATCATGCTAGCGTATCTGTAGACCCTCTAGAAGAACGTAACCTTAACTCGATTATGTGACCGTCAAAACTGCCACTGAACCTTTGGGTTTGTGGTAGTTTAGCATTGCCACATGTGAGGCGTTGGTTTGACCCTTCTACGGCTAGTTCATTGGGGCTGTGACATGTTCTGGGATTTTTTGAACTCCGCTCAAGTGTTGAGCTATTTAGGAAATCTTGGGTGTTTGTTTATTCAATCGGAAAGTTTACCATTGTCTATTTATCTGGAATGTGATACAATATGTGGAATTCATATAGTTAGGCATGAAATGCGAAGTATGTGGTATTTCAGATTTAAGATGTCTAAAGTGAATATGGATTCCAAATGTTGTAGTTTTACACTTTCTTTTCTGTGACTGTAAGCGTAATATGTGGTGTATCGGCGGCTTCGTTGCTATACATCAAAGAAAATCGGGATATGCATACTTGCTTACGTTAATGATATGAGATATTATGTGTTGCTGTGATATGTTATATTGGATCGTCGTGTTCTAAATATCCGGGGGTTTTATGTGGGATGAGGGTTTTTATTTTCATTCATGTAAAATTCAATGTATATAATATTCTTTTATTGGGGCACTTCCGGGTTGAGGATGATGTCACCATTGTATATTATTTACTTTTCCGCATTAGGATAGACCCGAGGAGGGGAGCACAAGTAACCGGGTTCTAGGGTCCAATGGGAGGCCATCTCGAGAAGTCGAGACCGGGTCTCCTAACCCTAGAATTGGCAGTGTTGCTTGTCGCTCTTGTAGAGGTCTAGGGATGTGGGTTTGGCTATTCATCATGACCGTAGAATCCGTGTTTTATACAGGCTCAATATAAAACACGGACGTCCTAGTATATCCAATATTTCATATGTTATCTTCTGCTGCAATGTTCTGTGATGAGATCATATTACTGGCCGAGACGAATGCTTATACTATATATATATATATGATGATATATAAATATTACTGCTTTCGTTTCTTCTGTGATGCTTAGGAAGCATAATTGATGGGATTTATTAATGAGATTAATAAAAGAAAAGAAACCTTAAAGATGTTGTAGAATCAAAACTTTATGAAAAGGGTAGCTACAGTTTTGCTTTGCATAGCGGTATATATGATATACCCTGCACCTTATTCGATGAGGAAAGAGCCAAGATCCTTTCACCGGGAATAACCTCTTTAGCAAAACCGGCAGATGCTACAAACTCGCGGTTTAGTTTTTGACTGCTTCTATAGTTCTTACTTTGCATAGCGATATATATGATATACCCTGCACCTTATTCGATGAGGAAAGAGCCGAGATCCCTTCACCGGGAGTGACCTTTTTAGCGTAACTAGAAAAGCCTAAAAAACACTCCTTTTCAAAAATCACTTGTTTCTACAACGATATCAAGTTCATTACGCAATAGGTTTTCAGAAAAACCTGTCATAGCCCTCCGTCATTTCAGATAAATCCTACTTAGTATTCGTGTTGCGTTTGTTGACCTTGTCAAGGCACAGTGTACGGTAGCTAATTAGTGTTTATCTTCTAAAACATGAGATGTGATTGGATTAGGGTATTCGTACGGCCTTATTGACCTTGTCAAGGGTCATGCGGGTGGGTTTGATTCAATCGGGAAATGATGGGTAGAACTTGACTTGCGGTCTATGGTTTGTTGACCTTGTTAAGGTCATAGATCGCTCGGGGCAAAACATTATTGGTAATTTCAAGTGTTGAAATTTGCAATGAGATTGCATACCTCCTATGAGATAGTTGGATCCCGATACCCACTGCGAGTAAGAGTTACTCCTGGGAGAATTTCACACAAGACAATTAGACAATCAAGTAGGTGTCTAGAAAAGTGTTAACGGGGTTATGCCTCTGGGAAAACAAGATTTATCTTAATTAGGTCCGTGCGAAAGCACGGGGAACCTCCCTCAAAGTACCAACACTGATCTGGCTGAAAGATTGGCGAACTTGTAAAGTGTAATTAATCCCGGCTCGTTTTTCCTTTTAGGGTTTGAAGGAAGATTTGATAAAAATAGTGGGAGACATCCTGATTAGATAAGATAATAACCAATCTAATCTTGCAAGAGCATACGCTAAAATGTTTTCTTCTCTCTCTCTCCAGGTAGCGACCATGTCAGGCTTTAATCAAGATAATAATATGGATGTATTGAATAAACCCGCTTTTTATACTGAGCAGGGGAACGTTGGTCCTGTTCTTTCTTATAAGTGTTATAAGACTGAGCAGGAAATAGGAGAATATCTGGATTCTCACGCCGCCCAAACGAAGAACCAGCATGTTGATGCATCTTCTTCGGGTGTGTTAGTTTTCGAGAACTGTTTCTCAGTTCACTCTACGTCCTGGGTATTAGATACCGGATCGGGATCCCACATATGTAATATGTTACATGGGCTACGAAAAGGTAGAGAACTGTGAATATGTGATCATTCCGTAAGAGTAGGGAATGGTGCAGATGTTGCAGCCAAGGCTGTTGGCGAATATCACCTTGTATTACCAAGTTGTAATACATTGATTCTGAATGAATGCTATTATATACCGAACATGATATGCAACATTATATCAGTTTCTTTTATGAGTAAAGATAGATATGATTTTGTAATACAGGATAATTTTATGAACATCTTCCTAAATCAAAAGTTGATTGGATAAGGCTCGTTACATAATGGCATATACGTTCTCAATCAAGCTACAGTCCTTAATGTACAAAACACACACAAGAGGAAGAGTTCAGAAATGAACGAATCCTTCTTGTGGTATTGTAGACTAGGTCATATCAATGTGACACGGCTAGCTAAGTTAAATAACGATGGATATTTAAATCCGTTCAAATTTTCATCTTATGATACTTGCCAGTCATGTCTCAAAAGCAAGATGACCAAAACTCCGTTTAGTGGACATGGAGAAAGAGTTACGGATCTCTTAGGACTGATACATAGTGATGTATGTGGTCCAATGTCTACATATGCCAGGAACGGTTCTTCCTACTTCATTACATCCACTGACGATCTCTCAAGATACGGACATGTGTTCCTGATTAAACACAAGTCTGAAGCTTTTGAGAAATTCAGGGAATATAAGCACGAAGTAGAGAACCAAACGGGCAAAAGTATAAAAATCCTTCGATCTGATCGAGGAAGAGAATACTTAAGCACTGAGTTCCTAGACTATCTAAAAGAGAATGGGATTCTCTCTCAGCTTACTCCTTCTTATACACTACAGCACAACGGTGTTTCGGAGTGGAGGAATCGCACCCTATTAGATATGGTACGCTCTATGATGAGCACAGCTGAGTTACCTATTTCCTTCTGGGGTTATGCGCTTGCGACAGCAGCATGCCAATTGAATCAAGTTCTATCTAAATCTGTACCTACCACACCATATGAGATATGGAGAGGGAAGAGACCTTATCTTAAACGAGTTAAGATATGGTGTTGTCTGGCCTATGTCAAAAGGCAAAATCTGGACAAACTCAAAGCACGATCTGTTCTCTGCAAGTTTGTGGGAAATCCAAAGAATTCTTATGGGTACTTTTTCTACCACAGTGAGGAGCAAAAGGTGTTTGTTGCTCAACATGCCACCTTTTTAGAAAAAGAATTTCTTGCAAAAGAAATTAGTGGCAAAGAGGTAGAGCTGGAAGAAGTTCCAGCACCACAAACTGTTAGTTATGTATATGCCCTAGAGGCCATTGTTGTACATATGATGTATATTATGATGGATGCTTGGATATATATAGAGAGGACTTTCTTGCTCGTCATGATAGTATGCTATTTGGTTTTCCTTTATCTTAACATGTTGACTTGTATTGGTTTACTGTCTTTCTCTCACATGTTGATAAAGCCCTTAGGATCTGTACTCGACTACTGGAACTATGATGAGATCATACTAGTGGGGCCATGGTAGTCGATGAGTACATCCTATAACTGATCCTAGTCGTGGGTATATCGAGACAGGGCATCGATACACCAGAGTAGACTAGCGTATACGCATCTTGACCCATATGATGGGCGATGGATGATCCCATATCCATCGGTGTTTGACATCAAGGATGGTGTACGGGTGCTCAGTGGAGACTGGGTACACTGGACGGACTCGCCGAGAACTCCCAGATGGTGATATACCACACGTCAGATGGCAGTTCTCCGGTGACACTGGTACAGGGTAGTCTGTAGACCCGAGATCGTCATAGAGTCTTGTGTGATTCCCACTGTGCTTTGATTTCCACCGTACCACGTCCAAGAGGGCATGTAAAACGGTGGCTTTTGGGTACAGTCCCGAATCACATGGAGGCAATGAGCGATAGGAGGGGATTCGTCTCTCCCGGTATAGGGAGTTGAAGTTGTGCTGTGTTCGATTGGCTATAACTGGAAGTCCCTGGCCAGGGCTGATATAGAGATATACTGGTAAGCGTTACGAGTAGTTTCTCGACCTGTTATGAGCCTCACATCGACACGACTTATCGGTTACTGGGGTCTGACGTATACCACCCCTAGACTTGATATGCGACATATCAGACGGACAGACCGGACTGTACGGGAGTGTTACTAATTGGATTCACAGGAGAACGGACAGGCTAGCTTGTTGATCATCTAATCGCTCAATACCTGGGTGGCTGTTACGTTTAGCTGACCGCTTGCAGCTTGTGGGTGTTTGATATGATCATCACCTACTACTGGCGTATTGACGATTCTTTAGAATTATACACAGAGGTTTCTTGGCTCAGGCAAAACGGAGTAGAGGCACATATGTGATATGTGCAGGACCGAGGATAATGCGATATGTGATACCGTATTATATTCTCGCGATATTTAGATATGAACCGGGTCATCGGATCAAGTGTTGATTCGATGAATCGGTACATGATATATTAGTCGGTTATATTCGATATAGCCGGATCGTCGGATCAAGTGTTGATTCGATGATTTAATGTATAATGATATATATGATATATTGTACTACATTATCTAATATTGGCTCGCTTTATTATTTCATTTTCTCACCGGATTAATACATTGATATATATGCGATATATATTAATTTTATTATTTTCTTTTGTTGCAAATATATAATATATATGTGATATATATTATTGTGACATGTTATGATTTATTATGAAACATGTTTAAGGATGATAAAAAGGAATTAGGGTTAGCTCCTTCTTGTTCATTCTAGAAGGATTTCCTTTTGTCTTGGTTAAGATATTATGGTTGATACTTATCCATGACTCATTCTTAACCTAACCAAACCCTAGCTCTAGTTTATTCTCTACAAAAGTTAAGCCTCTCATCCTTGACCATGGTTCAATAATCAATCATATATTCTTATCTACTATTCATCACAAAAGGAATTATCTCATTATTCTTCATCTTCTTCTCTCTTGAGTATTGAAAAGAGCTCACTAGTTATTTCTTTTGTGATGATTTCTTGTGAGAAAATGATATAAAAAGAAAGTATAAATACCACTCCATCATCCTCATCTAATCTAACCCATTAGATTAGGGTGTTCACCTCATTAGAGTGAGAGAGCTTGAGCTATTGCAACTTCGACGTAGATCATCGGAGAAAAGGAATACGACAAGCTAGCATGGATCGTTCGAGTCGTGGAGCCTCTCTTGAGTCTGGGAGATCGTGGATCGCGGCAAAGGGACTTCTACTCGGAGCTTGTGAAGCGCAAGAGCGGACTACAAAGGTTGTAATCCCTCACACTTAGTAGTAAATATGTTTACTTGCATGTTAAACCCTAATAATCTAGCAAAGATCCCGTCTTTGGGTTGTTCGGCACATCTAAAATTTTATTCGGGCATGTATGATGCCTTATGAACCTTCATAAGAGTGCCTAGGAACCCTACAGTAGTATCAGAGCTACTAGGAATTGGATGTTGACCTATGGGGGTTCTCACTGTGTGACAGTGTGGCGAAGCATAGGCTTTTACCCCCAGGGTGTCCCGAGACCGGAAGGTGTTCCGGCGGGATGTAGTCCTCGCGAGGGGGCATGCGTAAAAAGTAGCCGCTGAGGGACCCGTTGGTGCCACGGCATCCCCATTGGATGGGGTTGCTGCCTGACCTACAACGGTATCAGAGCCTAGCTAGAGCATTAGGCGACGTGTATACGAATTTAAAACTCCGATCGAACTCGATACGACGAAAATGAACCCCTCTCTGGATATTTTTCAAAAATGCGATTTTTTCTGAATTAAAAATACCTGAAAAATTCAGCAGACAAAAATAAGAATAACAGTGAAATACGATGAAGTGATCCGTACAGACAACCGCGGAATCGCGGCCGTACCTTGCTTGGGCCGCGGTTCCGCGGCCGTACTGCTTGATGTGACTATTTTTATTTCACAGTAATTCTTTTTAATTGCTTATATATTTTCTGGTATTTTTTTTTGACTCAAGGGTTGAGAGTTCTGGGGTTTATTTTGTAATCGTTGATTCGATCGGAAAATTTAAATTCGTTATTATTTCCGGATATTTAGAAACTGTTAAAAAGTTCGAACGGATATCATTAACTCACTTTTTCCCGGCACGAAAAACTTTCAAGTGTTGAATTTTTATCGGGTTTAAATCTTTCGGAAAAATGTGCAAGTAACACGGTGGACCCTCTAGAAGACAACAAACCTTAACTCGATTATGTGACCGTCTTGAACTGCCTCTAAACCTTAGGGTTTGGGGCAGTACGACGTGCCACATATGAGGCGTTGGCTTGACCCTTCTACGGCTGGATCACTGGTACTGTGACATATTCTGGGATTATTTTGAACTCCGCTCAAGTGTTGAGCTTTTTTAGGAAATTTTGGGTATTTGATTATCTGTTCGGAAAGTTTAATACTGTCTATTTATCTGGAATGTGATACAATATGTGGAATTCATACAGTTAGGCATGAAATGCGAAATATGTGATATTTCGGATTTACGATGTCTAAAGAGATTGTGGATTCCAAATGTTGTAGTTTTACACTTTTTTTTCTGCGACCGTAAGTGTAATATGTGATATCGCCGGTTTCGTTGCTATATGTCAACGACAATTGAGATGCGCATATTTACTTACGTTATTGACATGTGACGTTCTGTGTTGCTGGATATGTTATATTGGATCGTCGCGTTCTGAATAGCCGGGTTTTTTTTATGTGAGATGAGAGTTTTTATTTTCATTCATGTAAAATTCATTTGTATGTAATATTCTTTTATTGGGGAACTTCCGGGATGAGGTTGATGTCACCATTGTATATTATTTACTTTTCTGCATTAGGTAGACCCAAGGAGGGGAGCACAAGTAACCGGGTTCTAGAGTCCAGTGGGAGGCCATCTCGAGGAGTCGAGACCGGGTCTCCTAACCCTAGAATTGGCAGTGTTACTTGCCTCTCTCGTAGGGGTCTTGGGATGTGGATTTGGCTATTCATCACGATCGTAGAATCCGTGTTTTATACAGGCTCGTATTGAAAACACGGACGTCCTAGTATATCCAATATTTCATATATGTTCTTTTGCTGTAATGTTCTGTGATTAGATCATATTACTGCCTGAGACGAATGCTTATACTATATATATATATATATATGCTGATATATAAATATTACTGCTTTCGTTTCTTCTGTGATACTTAGGAAGCATAAGGTGATGGGATTTTATTAATGAGATTAATAAAAAGAAAAGAAAGCTAAAAGATGTTGTAGAACCAAAACTTTATAAAAAGGGTAGCTACAGTTTTGCTTTGCATAGCGGTATATATGATATACCCTACACCTTATTCGATGAGGAAAGAGCCGAGATCCCTTCACCGGGAGTGACCTCTTTAGCGAAACTGGCAGATGCTACAAAACTCGGTTTGTCTTTTGATTGCTTTTAGAGTTTTTGCTTTGCACAATGATATATATGATATGTCCTGCACCTTATTCGATGAGGAAAGAGCCGAGATCCCTTCACCGGGAGTGACCTCTTTAACAAAACTAATGAAAGCCTAAAAAACACTCCATTTCAAAATTTCACATGATTCTACGACGATATCAAGTTCATTACGCTCAGGGTTTTCTGAAAAACCTGCTTAGCCCTCCGTCATTACAGATAAAGAATAGTTAGTATTCGTGCTACGTTTGTTGACTATGTTAAGGCGTAGTGTGCGGTAGCTAATTAGTACTTATCTGCTAAAACATGATATGTGATTGGATTAAGGTAGTTGTACGACTTTGTTGACTATGTTAAGGGCTGTGCAGGTAGGTTTAATTCAATCGGGAAATGATGGGTTGAACTTGGCTAGCAATTATGATTTGTTGACTATGTTAAGGTCATAAGTTGCTATGGGCAAAATATTATCGGGAATTTCAAGTGTTGAAATTTGCAATGAGATTGCATACCTCCTATGAGATAGTTGGATCCCGATACCCACTGCGAGTAATAGTTACTCCTGGGAGAGTTTTACACAGGACAATTAGCCGATCAAGTAGGTGTCTAGAAAAGTGTTAACGGGGTTACGCCTCTGGGAAAACGAGGTTTACTTTAATTAGGTCCGTGCGAAAGCACGGGGAACCTCCCTCAAGTACCGACACTGATCTGGCTGAAAGATTGACGAAATTATAGGGTGTAATTAATCCCGGCTAATCTTACCTTTTAGGGTTTGAAGGTAGATTTGATAAAAACAGTGGGAGACATCCTGATTAGATAAGATAATAACTAATCGGATCTTGCAAGAGCATACGCTAAAGTGTTTTCTTCTCTCTCTCTCCAGGTAGCGACCATGTCAGGCCATAATCAAGATAAAAATATGGATGTATTGACTGAACCCGCTTATTATACTGAGCAGGGGAAATTTGGACCCGTTCTTTCTTATAAGAGTTATAAGACTGAACATGGAATAGGAGAATATCTGGATTCTCAAACCGCCCAAAAGAACATGCATGTTGATGCATCTTCTTCAGATGTGTTAGTTATTGAAAACTGTTTCTCAGTTCACCCTACGTCCTGGGTATTAGATACCGGATCAGGATCCCACATATGTAAATTGTTACATGGGCTACGAAAAGGTAGAGAACTAGGAAAAGGTGATCATTCCGTTCAAGTAGGAAACGGTGCAAGTATTGCAGCCAAAGCAGTTGGCGAATATCACCTAGTATTGCCAAGTCATAATACACTGATTCTAAATGAGTGCTATTATATACCGAACATGATGTGCAACATTATATTAGTTTCTTTATTAAGTAAAGAAGGATATAATTTTGTAGTAAAGGATAATGTTATGAACATATTTCTAGATCAAAAGTTGATTGCATCAGGCTCGTTACATAATGGCATATTCATTCAAAATTAGAATACAGTTCTCAATATACAAAATACACACAAGAGGAAAAGTTCAGAAATGAACGAATCCTTCTTGTGGCATTGTAGACTTGGTCATATCAATGCGACACGACTAGCTAAGTTACATAAAAATGGATATTTGAACCCGTTCGAATTATCATCTTATGATACTTGTCATTCATGTCTCAAAAGAAAAATGACCAAAGCTCCGTTTAGTGGACACAGAGAAAGAGTTACGGAACTCTTAGGACTGGTACATAGTGATGTATGCGGTCCCATGTCTACGCATGCCAGGAACGGTTCTTCCTACTTCATTACATTCACTGACGATCTCTCTAAATTCGGACATGTGTTCCTGATGAAACACAAGTCTGAAGCTTTTAAGAAATTCATAGAATATAAGCACGAAGTAGAGAATCAAACGGGCAAAAATATTAAGATTCTTCGATCTGATCGAGGAGGAGAAAACTTAAGCAATGAGTTCCTAGATTATCTAAAAGAGAATGGTATTCTCTCTCAGCTTACTCCTCCTTATACACCACAGCACAACGGTGTATCGGAACGGAGGAATCGCACCCTATTAGATATGGTGCGCTCGATGATGAGTACAGCTGAGTTACCTATTTCCTTCTGGGGTTATGCGCTTGAGACAGCAGCATACCTATTGAATCAAGTTCCGTCTAAATATGTACCTACCACACCATATGAGATATGGAGCGGTAAGAGACCATATTTTAAACGAGTTAAGATATGGGGTTGTCCGGCCTATGTCAAAAGGAAAAATCCAGACAAACTCGAGGCACGGTCAGTTCTTTGCAAGTTTGTGGGATATCCTAAGAATTCCCAAGGATATTTTTTCTACCACGCTGAAGAACAAAAAGTGTTTATTTCTCAATATGCCACCTTTTTGGAAAAGGAATTTCTTGCAAAAGAAATTAGTGGCAAAGAGGTAGAGCTGGAAGAGGTTCCAGCAACACAAACTGCAACTGAAAATTTAGTGGAACCAGAGGATTCAGTAGTACCCGACGAACCCCAGCCTCTCCGCTGATCTAGTAGGGTTTCTCGTCCACCTGAGAGATACTACGGTTTTCTCATTGATGGTGGAAGCGAGGATTGCATCATGGTTGATGATGACCCGACTAGTTTCGAGCAGGCCATCATAAGTGGTGACTCTGTGAAGTGGCTGGATGCAATGCAATCTGAGATGGAATCCATGTACACCAACAAAGTATAGACTTTGGAAAATGCTCCTGAAGGGGTAAAACCCATTGGGAGCAAGTGGATCTTTAAAAAGAAATTTGGTGTAGTGGAAAAGTTGAGACTTTCAAAGCTAGACTTGTAGCAAAAGGTTTTAGTCAACGACCAGGTGTGGATTATGACGAAACCTTTTCTCCAGTGGCTATGCTTAAGTCCATCCGGATCTTACTTGCCATTGCTGCATACCATGACTACGAAATCTGGCAAATGGATGTTAAGACCGCCTTTCTAAACGGTGATTTAGAAGAGTGCGTGTACATGACTCAGCTAGAGGGCTTCGTAGATAGTGGGAGCAGCGGAAAGGTGTGCAAGCTGCTTAAATCCATTTATGGGTTGAAGCAAGCATCGCGGAGTTGGAACATCTGTTTTGATGTTATAGTCAAAGAGTTTGACTTCATCAAAAATATAGATGGACCTTGTATCTATAAGAAGGTAGCAGAGAGTAAGGTTGTCTTCCTCGTATTATACGTAGATGACATACTCTTGATAGGAAATGATATTCCTATGCTGCAATCAGTCAAGCTCTTCTTATCACAAAGATTCTCAATGAAAGATCTAGGTGATGCCTCCTGCATATTGGGAATAATGATCGATAAAGATAGATCAAAACGGATACTGGGATTGTCCCAATCCAGGTACATTGACACCATACTAAAGAGGTTTAGTATGGAAGAATCCAAGCGTGGGAACCAACCCACGATCTCTGGACTCACTCTCTCCAAAAAGATGTCTTCCAAGACTGATTTGGAGAGAGCTCGCATGCAAGAGATACCCTATGCTTCGGCAGTAGGCTCTATCATGTATGCGATGCTATGTACCAGACCCGATGTAGCATACTCACTAAGTGTAGTGAGTCGGTATCAAGCAGATCCTGGAGAGAGTCATTGGACAGCTGTGAAAAACATTCTCAAGTACTTGCGAAGGACTAGAGACATGTTCTTGGTGTATGGTAACGGAGAACTCCGGGTGGAGTCCTTTACCGATTCCAGCTTCCAAAGTGATAAGGACGACTATAAGTCGCACTCGGGTTTTGTCTTTACCCTCAATGGAGGGGCGGTATGTTGGAAGAGTTCCAAACAGGATACCGTTGCAGACTCGACGATGAAGGCTGAATACATCGCTGCCAACGATGCTGCCAAAGAGGCTGTCTGGATGAAGAAGTTCATCACTGAACTTGGTGTGGTTCCATCCATTGAGTATCCAATACCTCTGTATTGCGATAACAATGGAGCTGTGGCTTTGGCCAAGGAACCCAGATCCCATCAGAAGTCCAGACATATTCTGAGGCGGTATCACCTGATCCAGGAGATAGTTGATCGCCGGGAGATCGAGGTCAGGTGGGTAGATACGAAGGACAACACTGCGGATCCACTCACGAAGGCCATTCCCCAGATACAGTTTGATAGATTATTCGGGATGCTAGGTATGAAATACTACAGCAGCTGGCCTTAGTGCAAGTGGGAGATTGTTAGTTATGTATATGCCCTAGAGGCCATTGTTGTACATATGATGTATATTATGATGGATGCTTGGATATATATAGAGAAGACTTTCTTGCTCGTCATGATAGTATGCTATTTGGTTTTCCTTCATCTTAACATGTTGCCTTGTATTGGTTTACTGTCTTTCTCTCACATGTTGATAAAGCCCTTAGGATCTGTACTCGACTACTGGGACTATGATGAGATCATACTAGTGGGGCCATGGTAGTCGATGAGTACATCCTATAACTATTCCTAGTCGTGGGTATATCGAGACAGGGCATCGACACACCAGAGTAGACTAGCGTATACGCATCTTGACCCATATGATGGGCGATGGATGATCCCATATCCATCGGTGTTTGACATCAAGGATGGTGTACGGGTGCTCAGTGGAGACTGGGTACACTGGACGGACTCGTCGAGAACTCCCAGATGGTGATATACCACACGTCAGATGGCAGTTCTCCGGTGACACTGGTACAGGGTAGTCTGTATACCCGAGATCGTCATAGAGTCTTGTGTGATTCCCACTGTGCTTTGATTTCCAACTTACCACGTCCAAGAGGGCATGCAAAACGGTGGCTTTTGGGTACAGTCCCAAATCACATGGAGGGAATGAGCGATAGGAGGGGATTCGTCTCTCCCGGTATAGGGAGTTGATTTTGTGCTGTGTTCGATTGGCTATAACTGGAAATCCCTGGCCAGGGATGATATAGAGATATACTGGTAAGTGTTACCAGTAGTTTCTCGATCTGTTATGAGCCTCACATCGACACGACCTATCGGTTACTGGGGTCTGACGTATACCACCCTTAAACTTGATATGCGACATATCAGACGGACTGTACGGGAGTGTTACTGATTGGATTCACAGGAGAACGGACAGGCTAGCTTTTTGATCTTCTAATCGCTCAATATCTGGATGGCTGTTACGTTTATCTGACCGCTTGCAGCTTGTGGGTGTTTGATATAATCATCACCTACTACCGGTGTATTGACGATTCTTTAGAGTCCTACACAGAGGTTTCTTGGCTCAGGCAAAACGGAGTAGAGGCACATATGTGATATGTGCAGGACCGAGGATAATGCGATATGTGATACCGTATTATATTCTCGCGATATTTAGATATGAACCGGGTCATCGGATCAAGTGTTGATTCGATGAATTGGTACATGATATATTAGTCGGTTATATTCGATATAGCCGGATCGTCGGATCAAGTGTTGATTCGATGATTTAATGTATAATGATATATATGATATATTGTATTACATTATCTAATATTGGCTCGCTTTATTATTTCATTTTCTCACCGGATTAATACATTGATATATATGCGATATATGTTAATTGTATTATTTTCTTTTGTTGCAAATATATAATATATATGTGATATATATATTATTGTGACATGTTATGATTTATTATGAAGCATGTTTAAGGATGATAAAAAGAGATTAGGGTTTGATTAGGGTTAGCTCCTTCTTGTTTATTCTAGAACGATTTCCTTTTGTCTTGGTTAAGATATTATGGTTGATACTTATCCATGACTCATTCTTAACCTAACCAAACCCTAGCTCTAGTTTATTCTCTACAAAGGTTAAGCCTCTCATCCTTGACCATGGTTCCATAATCAATCATATATTCTTATCTACTATTCATCACAAAAGGAATTATCTCATTATTCTTCATCTTCTTCTCTCTTGAGTTTTGAAAAGAGCTCACTAGTTATTTCTTTTGTGATGATTTCTTATGAGAAAATGATATAAAAAGAAAGCATAAATACTACTCCATCATCCTCATCTAATCTAGCCCATTAAATTAGGGTGTTCACCTCATTAGAGTGAGAGAGCTTGAGCTATTGCAACTTCGACGTAGATCATCGGAGAAAAGGAATACGACAAGCTAGCATGGATCGTTCGAGTCGTGGAGCCTCTCTTGAGTCCGGGAGATCGTGGATCGCGGCAAAGGGACTTCTACTCGGAGCTTGTGAAGCGCAGGAGCAGACTGCAAAGGTTGTAATCCCTCACACTTAGTAGTAAATATGTTTACTTGCATTTTAAACCCTAATAATCTAGCAAAGATCCCGGCTTTGGGTTGTTTGGCACATCTAAAATTTTATTCGGGCATATTTGATGCCTTATGAACCTTCACAAGAGTGCCTAGGAACCCTACACAAACTATAACTGAAGATTTAGTTGAACCAGATGATTCAGTAGTTCCCGACGAACCCCAGCCTCTCCGCCGATCTAGTAGGGTTTCTCATCCACCTGAGAGATATTACGGTTTTCTCGTTGATGGTGGAAGCGAGGATTGCATCATGGAAGATGATGACCCGACTAGCTTCGAGCAGGCCATCACGAGTGGTGACTCTGTGAAGTGGTTGGATGCAATGCGATCTGAGATAGAATCCATGTACACCAACAAAGTATGGACTTTGGAAGTTGCTCCTGAAGTGGTAAAACCCATTGGGAGCAAATGGATCTTTAAGAAGAAACTTGGTGTAGATGGAAAAGTTAGGACTTTCAAAGCTAGACTTGTTGCAAAGGGTTTTCGTCAACGACCAGGTATGGATTATGACGAAACCTTTTTCTCCAGTAGCTATGCTTAAGTCCATCCGAATCCTACTTGCCATTGCTGTATACCATGACTATGAAATCTGGCAGATGGATGTTAAGACCGCCTTTCTAAATGGTGATTTAGAAGAGTGCGTGTACATGACTCAGCCAGAGGGCTTCGTAGATATTGGGAGCAGCGGAAAGGTGTGCAAGATGCTTAAATCCATTTATGGGTTAAAGCAAGTATCGCGGAGTTGGAACATCCGTTTTGATGTTGTAGTCAAAGAGTTTGACTTCATCAAAAACGTAGATGAACCTTGTATATACAAGAAGGTTGCAGAGAGTAATGTTGTCTTTCTCATATTGTACGTGGATGATATACTCTTGATAGGAAATGATGTTCCTATTCTGCACTCGGTCAAGCTCTTCTTATCATAAAGATTCTCAATGAAAGATCTAGGTGATGCCTCCTGCATTTTGGGAATTAAGATCTATAGAGATAGATCTAAATGGATACTGGGATTGTTCCAATCCAGGTATATTGACACCATACTAAAGAGGTTTAGTTTGGAAGAATCCAAGCGTGGGAACCAACCCACGATCTCTGGACTCACTCTCTCCAAAGAGATGTCTCCCAAGACTGATTTGGAGAGAGCTCGCATGCAAGGGATACCCTATGCTTCGGCAGTAGGCTCTATCATGTTTGCGATACTATGTACCAGACCCGATGTAGAATACTCACTAAGTGTAGTGAGTAGGTATCAAGCAGATCCTGGAGAGAGTCACTGGACAGCTGTGAAGAATATTCTCAAGTACTTGCGAAGGACTAAGGTGATGTTCTTGGTGTATGGTAACGGTGAACTCCAGGTGGAGTCCTTTACCGATTCTAGCTTCCAGAGTGATAAGGACGACTCTAAGTCGCACTCGGGATTTGTCTTTACCCTCAATAGAGGGGCGGTGTGTTGGAAGAGTTCCAAACAGGAAACCGTTGCAGACTCGACGATGGAGGCTGAATACATCGCTGCCAACGATGCTGCCAAAGAGGCTGTCTGGATGAAGAAGTTCATCACTGAACTTGGTGTGGTTCCATCTATTGAGCACCTAATACCTTTGTACTGTGATAACAATGTAGCTGTGGCTTTGGCCAAGGAACCCAGGTCCCATCAGAAGTCCAGACATATTCTGAGGCGGTATCACCTGATCCAGGAGATAGTAGATCGCCGGGAGATCGAGGTCGGGAGAGTTGATACGAAGGACAACACCGCGGATCCACTCACGAAGGCCATTCCCCAGACACAGTTTGAGAGACTCTTCGGGATGTTGGGTATGAGATACTACAACGGCTGGCCTTAGTGCAAGTGGGAGATTGTTAGTTATGTATATGCCCTAGCGTCCATTATTGTACATATGATGTATATTATAGTGGATTCTTGGATATATATAGAGAGGACTTTCTTGCTCGACATGATAGTATGCTATTTGGTTTCACTTTATATTAACATGTTGACTTGTATTAGTTTACTGTCTTGCTCTCACATGTTGATAAAGCCCTTAGGATATGTACTCGACTACTGGGACTATGATGAGATCATACTAGTGAAGCCAGGGTAGTCAACGAGTACATCCTATAACTGTTCCTAGTCGAGGGTGTATCGAAACAGGGCATCGATACACCAGAGTAGACTAGAGTATACGCATCTTGACCTATATGATGGGCGATGGATGATCCCATATCCATCGGTGTTTGACATCAAAGATGGTGTACGGGTGCTCAGTGGAGACTGGGTACAATGAACCAACTCACCGAGAACTCCCAGATGGTATTAAACCTCACGTCAGATGGCAGTTCTCCGGTGACACGGGTGCAGGTTAGTCTGTAGACCCGAGATCGTCATAGAGTCTTGTGTGATTCCCACCGTGCTTTGATTTCCACCTTAACACGTCCAAGAGGGCGTGCAAAACGGTGGTTTTTGGGTACAGTCCCGAATTACATGGAGCCAATGAGCGATAGGAGGGGATTCGTCTCTCCCAGTATAGGGAGTTGATGTTGTGCTGTGTTCGATTGGCTATAACTGGAAGTCCCTGGCCAGGGCTGAAATGGATTGCTACTGGTAAGTGTTATCAGTAGTTTCTCGACCTGTTATGAGCCTCACATCGACACGACTTATCGGTTACTGGGGTCTGACGTTTACCACCCCTAGACTAGATATGCAACATATCAGACGAAGAGACCGGACTGTACGGCAGTGTTACTGATTGGATTCACAGGAGAATGTATATGCTTGCTTGTTGATCTTCTGATCGCTCAATACCTGGGTGGATGTTACGTTTAGCTGACCGCTTGCAGCTTGTGGGTGTTTGATATGATCATCACCTACTGCCGGCGTATTGACGATTCTTTAGAGTCCTATACAGAGGTTTCCTGACTCAGGCAAAACGGAGTAGGTGCACATATCTGATATGTGCGGGACCGAGAATAATACGATGTGAGATACCGTATTTTATTCTCGCGATATATGATATCGCCCGGGTATATGTGATATAGCCGGGTCATCGGGACAAGTGTTGATTCGATGAATCGGTACATGTAATATTAGTCGGTTACATTCGATATAGCCGGATTGTCGGATCAAGTGTTGATTCGATAATTTAATTATAATTATATATGTGATATATTATATTACATTATCTAATATAAGCTCACTTTATTGATTCATTTTCTCACCGGATAATACATTGATATATATGCGATATATGTTAATTGTATTATTTTCTTTTGTTACAAAAATATATTATATATGTGATATATAATATTGTAACAAGTTATGATTACAAATGCAACATGATTTGTGGAGATTAAACATAGTTAGGATTTGATTTATGTTAGCTTTTTCATGAAGCTTCTAGATGCTTTGTTTTGTTTTAAGCTTAGATATTTTGTTATGATATTTTCTAACGCAACCCAAACCCTTTACCCTAGTTAAATCTCTACAAAGGTTAAGCCTTCATGCTTAACCCAAGGCAGATTTGTAACCATAACAATAATTGATTATTCATCACAAATAGATTTCTTCTCCTTCTTCCTCTTGAAAAAAGCTTTCTAGCTTTTTGTGATATGATGAAATAAAGTGAGAAATTGAAAATAAAAAAAGAGCTAAATTCCTACTTCATCATCCTCATCTATTCTATCCACTTAGATTAGGGTGTTCACTTCTCTAATAAGTTGTTTAGTGAAGTGTAAGTTCGGGTTAAAGATTCTTCAAGGTAGATCATCTTCGAAAAGGAAGACTTCAAGCAAGTATGGATCATTCGGCTTGTGGAGCCTCTCTTGAGTCCGGGAGATCATGGATCGCAGTGAAGGGACTACTACTCGGAGCTTATGACGCGAAGAAGCGGACTACAATGGTTGTAATCCCTCTCTCTTAGATGTAAAGTTGTTCCCCCAATCAGAGCAAAGCTCTGTTTGAATTTCAAATTCAAAAGGTGAAGCAACGCTTTAGATCCCTAGAGCTGCGCACAGAGCGTCAAGGTCAAAAGCAGACACGCCAGCGCAAGGGGAGCTGCGCCCAAGGCAGCGCACCCTAATCAGAGCAAGGCTCTGTTTTAAAATTTAAATTTTAAAAATAAAGGAAGCAACGCTTCAGATGACTTGCGCTCTGCGCTGCGCGACACGTGTCAGCGCAGGTGCGCTGCGCTCTGCGCTGCACGACACGTGTCAGCGCAGGTGCGCTGCGCTCTGCGCTGCGCGACACGTGTCAAGCGCAGATGCACTTGCGCCAACTGTGCCACCACTAAAACTTAAATAATGAATTATTTAATCAGAATTAAAATTCTAGAAAGATCTTTTTAATCTTATTAAAACAAGAAGATTATCTTCTGTAAAACAGAGGCCTTAGGATCAAAGATCCAACGGTGGGGAAATATCCCTAGATCAATCAGAGAAAGATCTCTGTAACTAACCTAACAAACTAATTGGCCTTATATAAAGGCCCCTAGACTCCAAGTTTCAGATATACAGAACTCCTCTAAAAACTTTGAGAAAAACTCAAAGAGAAAAAAAGGTAAACCATTGAAAAAAGACGAATTTTTTCTAAAAAGATCAAAGATCTAAGAACAAGATCAAGATCTTCAATAAAAAGAAAAAGATAAAAAAAAAGAGATCCAATCATAAAAGATAAAAGAAGTAATTTACTTTATTATTAGATCTTTTGATCTATATAAAGGCATTGCCTTTTGATGAGAATCAGAACCATTGGTTCTTGAATCTTGAGGTAGAACCTCTTTAGAACGAGAAAGATTCTTTTCTTTGATCTAAATTTGATCAATATGCGCTCTGCGCTATTGGACAGTGCCCTGCACTCTTAATTTGCGCTGTTGTGCTCCTTGGACTGGCGCAAGTCACCAGAGAGCGCCACGTGTCAATCTGCGCCTTGCGCTCCTAAAAACAGAGCGCTGCGCTCTTGGATTGGCGCACCTCACCAGAGTGCGCCACGTATCAGCAGCGCACTATCGCAACGCACTGGCGCATTGCATTGCGCTAACAGACTTATGCTCAGCAGAGCGTGACACGTGTCACCTCCACATGCGCTGGCGCCTTGCGCTCTTTAATTGGCGCAGAGCGCCTAACAAGCCACGTGGCGCACTGTCAGAAAAATAAATGTTGTGCATTATTAAAAAAGGGCAGAGCCCAATTAAGAAGCCTAACAGGCCTAATATAAATGCCATGCATTTAAATAAAAAGCCCAATGCTATGCATTGTTTAAAAAAGGGCAGAGCCCAAGCGAAGGCTTAACAGGCCAAATATAAATAAAATGTTGAACATTTTCAAATGGACTTAACCCAATTCTGGCCATAAGTCCTCAATTTAAATTGAACCGAGCACAACTGCTCTCTCAAATCAATTTACATCCGGTTCAAAGGTACATCTCTGAACTCCTCTGATATTTGTCGTTGTAATCCTTCAACGTCATCAGAGAGGCGACGGGTCCCGATAACCATACATTGCTAGGGACTGTGGGGTCCTTAAACTCATGGACCGAAATGTCATTAAACTAATATTCGTCCTCAAAATGGGAATGTTGGACCGAAATGTCATTAAACTAATATTCGTCCCTAAAATGGGAATGTTGGACCACCATGTCTTTAAACTGGCAATGGACCACTATGTCCCTAAACTAGAACAATAGAGCCCCCAAATGCTCTTTTGTCGGATCTAAATGATCCTGTTAAGCTGATCTTAGTCTCAAATTAGACTAACCTATCCTTAACAAACGTTTAAGTTGATCTTAGCCTCAAATATAGCTAACGTATCCTTAAACCAAAACCGCAAACCCAAATCTACGAAAATACGGATTTGGACTAATCCACGTCCTACGGTCGACAATATAAATTAGTCTCCGTATACAATCCATGGGCAACCACAAACAAAACAAACACCCACGACACGAAGTGACCAGCTGGAGAAGGAGAAAGTTGTCACCGCGATGCGGTAGCGTAATTAACTGCAGGGGCTTGCGCCTGCAGGGAAGAGCGTCCCCACAATCAAAAACCCCTCGAACGAGGGGGAATCTGACGAAGTCTGCTACATCGGCCGCATCCGTTTAAACCTTCGATACATGGTGCCATAAATCAACTTGGCATCTTCGGAGAGGTGGACGGATAGCACCAAATAGTATCTGCCCCGAATCTCAGGCAAGACGTCTCTGTCGCGCCGTCTTTCGGAGGGGAAAAGATTCTGGCACGCCCGGTGGGACGTTTTCCTCTTTCCACTCAACACTTCGTGCGTCGTATTCGCGAACGAATCGCGGTTTGTTAATGGTTGCCCTCGGGTTTCAAATTACTAAGATTTGGTCTCTTGCTTGGCGCAGAAAGCAAACAGCAATGGCGTTCAATTGCTCGAACTTCTCAAACTGCAACTGCAACCGACGCTCCGCCTCACCTGGAGGTGTAGCCTATGGACCTCAGGCGGCATCACTGTTCACGATGTCGGTGGAACAAATCACCCAGGATACTACTGGACTATTTTTCGGGACCATGCTCCCGCCAATGAGCTTCACTGCCCCAGCGCCCGTATCGGAAGGTCCTAAGAAGTCGGTCTTCGATCGACTTACAGCTGCTGCGGCCCCTCTCAACGGGTCGCCCAACACCAATGCCTCGGTCTTCTCCAGACTAGGCCAAAACTCCTGCGGGCCCACGATGAAGCTTGTGGTCCTAAAGAAGGTTACTCAAAAGAGAGTAACCAAATCTGCTCCTGAAGTCATCAAGGCGGCTTCTCCTGCTAAGAGGTCGGTCTTCGCAAGACTGACCGTCCCAACTCCTACTCCCGCTCTAGCTACTCAAAAGGCATCAGTCTTTAATAAGCTGACACCGGCTACAGCCCCTCACCAGAACAGAGGGCAAGACAAGGCCATCCCCGTCACCGAGCCAATTCCCACAACTCGACATTCTCGACGTCGCCGCTGGCGCCGAGTGAGGAAAGCCGGAGGTAGTTCCCCTACTGGGTTAACTCCACCAGCCCCGACGACGGAAGTTAATGCTGCTGTTCCGACTGGGAACAGCTTTGAACTGCTAAATAAAGTGCGTAGGAATTCTCATACCGCTGTACTGAAGAGGTCTCCCCCTCTACTAGAAAGGGCTGTAGAAGCAAAGCCAGAACAGCCCCAATCCCCTCAACGGCTGTCCTCCAAAATCTATAAAGTCTGGCGGCAGGCCCGAGACTCGTTGATCGATCCAAATTTCTCCCGCCAGCACAAGAAACTGAAGGTCCAAAAGGAAGTCAGCCATCCTGCTAAGCCACGAGAAGCTGTCTGGGTGCCCACCTCGATGGCTCCCTCAACTTCGACCGCTCCTGAGAAAAGAAGGCTGGAGAAGATCCCTTTGCCGGCGACAAAAGTCAAAAGCACTGAACCCAAACACCCTAAGTCTGGGGGCATGGTGGTATATACCGTCTACATGGCGTCCGGGAAAGAGGATAGCCGTATATCCACAGGTCATAGACCGCTTACGCGATCGGTGACTAAAGCTCAAGAGCAGCAGCAGAAGCTCTAAGAAATGATGACTGCGATGGCCGCACTCACCGGGCTAAAAGAAAGCCCAGAAGCATCATCGGATCAACACCAGGAGCAAGAAACCGATGCCGAATTCCTTCGGAGAATACTGAAAAAGAAGGACAAAGAGGCTGCGGAACAAGCAGCCAATATAAAATGAATAGCTCTTTTGTTCCAGGACATGGTGGGTATGATGATCCAGCAGGATCCTCCTGCTGAAGATCCTCCGATTATCCTCGAAGATGACAGAGGAGAAACATCAAATCCACCGCCGGCTCTTTCAACAGCCAAGTAGGAGACAATTTCCAAAGCTGCCCTGGATGACTATATAGCTCATCAGATACGAGTCCACCAGGCAAATGAAGCGGCCGATCAAGTTGTCAAAACGGGGCGACCATATCCAAGTTGGTATGATCAGATCAAATACCCGCCGGGCTACACGATCCCAAAATTCCATGTCTACAAGGGGACAGGCAATCCCCATCAACATGTTGCCCAGTTCAGGGCTCTTTGTGGAAACACCGGCGGTGATGATAAGCTCCTGCTTCGCCAATTCGTCGGCAGCTTATCGGAGACGGCGTTTGAATGGTACTCCGAGCTTCCGAACGACTCCGTCAAAACTTTCGCTGAAATGGAGTTGTTGTTTACCCAGCGTTTCGCAAGCGCCAGCGAGCGTACTCCAATAACAGCTTTGATCAACGCAAGAGTAAAGCCGGGCGAAACTTGGGTTCAACATGCAATCCGATGGCGGAACTTGTGGTCAAAGTGCGAACAGCGCATCGAAGAAGCGCCAGCGGTGGGCATGTTCGTGGGCACCTTAGATCCTCATGCAACTATTTCACAGTTCATGGTGTTCTTTAAACCAACCACGTTCCAGGCCTTGATTGCCAAGCTAGCTCAAATGGACCAGATGGGTCATAGACCGTCTCCTCCAAAGCTGGACTCTCGAAATGAGAAGGGGAAAGGAAAAGTGATCGTCGTCTCCAATGCTCAACAACAGCCGAGCAACTTGAATCCGGTTGTCCGTCAAAACAATATGCGTCCATGCCTATCCTTCGAGGAGAGGCTAGGACGTCCTTACTCGTTTCCTCAAGATAAAATGAGAATACTGTTCGAGCTGGCAGTGTGCAACAGACTCATCAATCGGCCAGATTCAAAACGTCCGTTGCAGCCAAACGACGTCAATGATCCCAATTACTGCCCCTACCACCGAGTATTGGGTCATCCGATCGAAGATTGCTACGTCTTCAAAAACTGGATTGAAGACTAATACCAATAAGGCAAGTTCGCGTTGTCCGAAAAATGGAAGGTGAACCCGCCGCAACCTCATACCCTTAAAAAGGTGAATATGCCGGGGGCAACATGCTCCCTTGTTGAAGAAGCTCCGTGGGAGGTTGTGCTATCGGCCAAAACCAAAAAGTGCTGAAAGATCTCTAGACATGCCCGGCGATCAGGTGGAAGAACCCGCTAGAACCCCAGATCATCGAAGGGATGCTGAAGCCGCGCCCAACTCCAAAGATCGGTGGTAATGGCCCAAGCACTCACACCCAGCCGTCAAAATCATTAAAGAAGAAGAAGAAGAGATCCAAAAAGCCCGTGAAGCCTGGCGACAAGCGTACAGACTTGCAGAAATAGATTGACGCGCTGGAGGAGTATAATCAGAAGGCACGGACTCCCATCATGCTCCAAGAGTTCCTCAGCCACGTCTTTCAAGAGGAAGATGATGGAGAAAGCTCGTCGGATGAATCTGAGGGTTACGTAGCAAGTTGTCATATGATCTCCCACTCGTTTACAGACGATGAGAAAACTCCTTGCACTGAGAAGCTGGGGGCAAATCCTAAACCGGAACTTCTGGGGCCATCAGATGAAACAATTGATGCATTCCTCAACGAAGCTCTTTTGAAAAGTAAAGCTGATCGGGAATGCGAGATGGTCATATTTGAAAGGGCCAAGCGCCAGCGACTAGACGAAAGAGTTGAGACACTCCCGTCAAATCAAAAGACATCCGTTGCGGATAAAAACAAATTCAAGACGAGGAAAAGGTTTGCTAAAGCCATATCAATGGGGATGAAGCTACCACCCTCTGAAGGAAACACTGCCGGTAAAGCAGAAATGCACCCTTCCTACTGCTTATATCATCAAAAGATTTTGCATCCCACCGAAGAGTGCAAAGCTTTCAATAGATAGTGGCAGGGGTATGTTGTTCACCGGCAACATCTTAAGCGGGAGAAGCGCAAAACTCGTCAGGAGCGGAAAAGTATGATCGAGGAGCTTAGAAGAACTACCAGCGATGTCGCATGGTTAACGCCGAGGAGGCGCAAATTCTCACATTCGGGAGCGACTCTGACGAGGAAATGGCTCTTAGCTCTCTCTTTAAAGAGTCCGCCTCGGGAAAAAAGGAAAAGCCGAAGGCCTGCGAAAATATCCGCCTGCATAATCGTACGCTACCCGAAAAGAATCTCGGACCCTCAAATAAAAAAGATAAGGGAAAATAAAAGGTCTCTGAGGATATCGTCCTAGATGACCAAGTCATGGAAGAGCTAACCGCCAAGGACCCGCCAAAAAAAAAATAAGATAGACTACAACGTTCTGGCACACTTGAGGAAGTTACCCTTGCAACTCAGTATTCTCGATGCCCTCTTACTATCAAAAGAAGCAAGAGATTCATTGATCAAAGCGCTACAGGAGCCAGAGAAATTCCAAGCTTTTCTTGTCGAAGAAAAGATGAAGGACGAGCTGGAAGAAGTGCACACAGCCGATGTCATTTTCGGTGATGAAGACCTCTTCCTTGGGACGTGCGAACACAATCGTCCCCTCTATGTCTCAGGGTACTGCCACGATATAAAGATTGGCAAAATCTAGGTTGACAATGGGTCTTCCGTCAATCTCCTCAATGTACGGGTATTGAAGGAAATCTGCATGAGCGTCCAACACCTCGCTCGGGATAAGATCACCATCTCCGGGTTCGACTCTCAATCATCACGGACTCTCGGGTCTGTGATACTAACGTTACGCTTTGGGCTACTCGTCACGGACATTAAATTCCATGTCATAGACGCCAAGACATGCTATAATGCTTTGCTCGGTCGGCCCTGGTTACATGAGTATAACATCATTCCTTCTACACAACATCAGTGTATGAAATATTTCAAGGAAGGTCTCGAGTATACCGTGACGGGAGAGCTGAACCCATTCTCCGTGAACGAAGTTCGCAAATATGAAGATACAAAATACTTCCTACCGGATTTATGTCACGACCCGAATATTTCGACTCATGACCGGCACTTAATCACGCAACGTCTACAGGCGTAACGCGACTAAGTAAGCCGAACCCAGAAATCAAAACCATTTAAAACTAGTGAGTGTTGAAAACATTTAATTAAAACATTTAGAAAACCTTAAATAGTTCAATAAAGTTCTTTTAAAGTTAAGTTATCCTCATAATAATTTGGCAGCATTTCCTTTGTAAAAGTAACCCCGAAATCGGGTACAAAATAGGATATAAGTGAAAATGATATATCATGAAATAAAGCATCCCCAAACGGGAGCAATCACGCCCAATGGTGGAAACCATCATCACAAGAGTAATATACGACGCCGTAGCGAAGAAATGAGCAATAAGTAAAAACATCACAGAATACTAAAAGCTGCATATATACGTCGGCTCCCACGAGCTCGACACCAGAATACAACTAATATACATCATCGTCCTCACACTGTCTCTAAGTCCAGTACATATATGGTAGATGGAGAATACTAGATACAAAGTGTGTACAGTAAAAGTAACCAGATACCACAACCCACCTAATACCAAAACAGCTCTCCCACCAACTGTAGTGGTATCTGTAGCCAAAAGATGTAAGAAGGCAGCCTGCCGTGACTACTCTGAAGGGCGATCTGTAAATACCGTGGCACAACGGGGGTGAGTTGCCAACTCATGAATAGAGATAACATATAAAGGTAATCGCGAGCATGTACGTGCTGCGCTACTCTATCAAATGCCAGCAGATAAGTATATATGCAATAAGCAGTATGTGCATAATCATGCAAGTGCTCTGTCAAGTAAAATAACTACAGGATAAGATGCAAAATAATAAATGCTGAGCATGGGATGAAATAACATCTACACGGAATGTCAACGTGGAAAGATAATCGGTACCGACCAATGCATCCAAATCCCTACAACCCAGACGCCGTCACTCCCATCGGCCCTCAAATCCTGTACATCTCTGAGAATCACGAGTGCCCAACATCGGCACCTAAACATCATAAATACTCGTGTCCAGCATCGACATGCAAATCCTCATATATCGCGCATCCGTCAGTCTGGGTCAGCCCCCTCTCTGATATATCGGGCATCCGTCAGTCCGGGATAGCCCCCTCTCATATATCGGGCATCCGTCAGTCCGGGTCATCCCCCTCTCATATATCGGGCATCCGTCTTTCCGGGTCATCCCACTCTCATATATCTATCACTCTAGCACCGAGAAAACACATGGTGGACGCACTGAAATATCATATCAAGGGAAACCGGGTTTTTAAATAATTACCTATTCTCTTTTGAAATATCCACGGTTCCCAAATCTAGAAATAACATGGAAACAACATATCTCAATGCGCAAATCTATGCAAGTATGAAGATATCAATATATACATGGCATATGTATGGATATGTGATGTATATGTGTCCAAGTATGAATATAACATCTGCTGATATGCGGCAAATCATGACAAACATCAATAAAGCGGAATCAATATGATATATGATTTATAGCAGTCCTATAATGTGAGTGTCATGGCAATCACTAACGGTGTGAGTGTAGCATATAAATCGTGCTCGTGCAACTTGAACCGTTAGTAATAGTGCGGTGTTCTATCAATTTTAGTTTATATACACATAGCAGGGAATGCGGTATGCAACAACCAGTAATCATGTAGGTGAATGCAATATGTCGCTATAAGGTCCTATCAGCCCTGACGCATAACGCCATGCGGGCGATATCCCCGTAGATGTTAAATCTACTCACCGTAATCTCGCGCTAAGTGTAGCCGACGTCTTGTTTCCCCTTCTTCGCGGCGTCCATCGCACTCGCCTGCGAACCTAGAATTACACAATATATCACACATAAGCTCAAAACCACACAAACACGACATTAGAGTCAAACTAGAAACCCGTGTCGCAAACCAAGCACGCGTGTGCGCGATACGCTAAAACATGTGATTACGCGCCTGAAGCTACCCCGACGCCTTGCGATACGCAGAACACCCCAAACCCACACACGTAACACGCGTGTCGCGAAGATTTAAAATACGGAAAATAGGGTATTTAACTCCATATTTTGATACAGAAATGATATTACAAAAATATATATACCATAAGATTACACATAGTAGCAGACACCAAACACCCCAAACCCCAACCCAAAACACCCTCATCTGGCCGTAAATTGCGGCCAGAACGTATATTTCGGCGGCCTGGATAGGGAGATGGGCTCCCAGGTTTTGTGTGTGCACTCTATTCCCCATATACAAGCTACAGTAAATACAATTTTATTCTGAAACACCCCGGGTAGAAGCAGATTTCAACAGAGCCCTAATTCTAGTTAAAAATCACACTTTGGCACTAAAATGATACTTAGGGTGTTTTTGTGCAAACTGAAGCAAACCCAGGTCTAAAATCACACTAATAACTCATTACCAAGCTAATCAAGCCATAAAAATGCTAATTTTAACATATCATCACAAAATCCTTCAATAGCACTAAAATGGCACAAAAAGTGATATTTTGATAGAAATACTACAAGATATGGGAAAAGGGTGTTTAAACATGAATCAATACCTTAAAAAGACCTTAAGAATACCAAAAAGTCCCAGCTCTAGCCCCAAGTGTACAGCTTTGCTCCAAACACCTCAAAATAGCCACCTTAACAAGGGTTTTTGTGAATAAAAATGGGTTTTTGGTGTAGGGTTTTGTGTAGATTTAAAGAGAAGTGAAAAGAGGAAAAAGAGATGAAGAAAATGCCATGTTTGCTGCTGCTATTCTACAGGAGGTGCAAAAAATGAGAGAAGGGAAAGAAATGAGAGAGAAATTAATAGTCAACCCAAGTCAAAACCTTCACCTACCCACCATACCTCATATTCTATTTGAATTTGAATTATAAAAAGGGGGTTTTGACTTGATTAAAATGGGTGGGGGATTAAATACAACCATACAAGAAAATGAAAAGGGTTAACATGATACATTTTCTCATCTAAGTCTCAAAATGCTAAGTGTGCATGTGTGCACTTAACACAAAAATTCACACTTAGGGTAAACCCGACTCAAAATAATTAAAAACCCTACAAATATATATAAATATATATATATATATATATATATATATAAACACTTCACAACACAATTATCACTAGCTAAGAAGGAAAAATAAGATATCCGTTTTTATGGAAAAAAAAACACCCACACTTGCTAATTAACGCGAAAACACCCTAAACGAAATTTCAAGGCGTTACAATCTTCCCCACTTAAAGAAATTCGGTACCCGAATTTAAAAATCTAACTACTCGTACCTTCAAAGAGATGGGGATACCTTTTTCTCATCTCGCTCTCGGTCTCCCAAGTGACCTCCTCGCTGCTCAGGCCACACCAAAGTACCTTGACGGACGATATCTCTTTTTATCTCAATTTCTTCACTTGTCGATCCTAGATCATCACCGGCTGCTCTGCATAGGAAAGGTCGCGCTCAAGCTGGATCGTCGGGTGCTGAATCGCATGCGAAGGATCATGAAGATACTTGCGGAGCATCGAAACGTGAAATACGGGGTGTACATCTGGAAAACTGGGCGGAAGGGCTAACCGATACGCAACTGCACCAACACGCTCGAGGATCTCGAAGGGGCCCACATATCTGGGACTAAGCTTCCCCTTCTTCCCAAATCTCATCACACCTTTCATTGGGGAGACCCTCAAGAAAACATGATCACCAACAGAAAACTCAAGTCTGCGCCGACAACGGTCCGCATAAGATCTCTGCCTACTCTGGGCTGCTCTCATCCTATCGCGAATCAACTGGATCTTCGCGGTCGTCTCCTCCACAATCTGCGGCCCTAAGATACTGCTCTCACTGAGCTCAGTCCAACAGGTGGGCGATCTGCATCTCCTCCCATAAATAGCCTCAAATGGTGCCATCTGAATGGTTTCCTGGTAGCTGTTATTGTAGGAGAACTCTACTAAGGGTAAATGATGATCACAGCTACCTCCGAAGTCTAATACGCACGCTCTGAGCATGTCCTCGAGAGTCTGAATAGTCCGCTCTGACTGTCCGTCGTTCTGCGGATGAAATGCTGTGCTGAAACTCAAGCGGGTGCCCAAAGCCTCCTGAAGCCTCTGCCATAATCGGCTGGTAAACTGGGTGCCTCTGTCGGACACGATACATGTCGGAACTCCGTGCAGTCGTACAATCCCATTGATGTAAATCTGGGCATACTGAGCAAATCCGAAAGTCGTCTTCACCGGTAGGAAGTGAGCCGCTTTCGTCAAACGATCCACGATCACCCAGATGGAGTCATACCCCCAACTAGTCCTGGGTAGACCCACAATGAAGTCCATAGAAATATGTTCCCATTTCCACTCCGGAATGGGTAACGGCTGTAGCTCTCCCGCAGGCTTCTGATGCTCAGCCTTGACTTGCTGACAAGTCAGGCATCTTGACACGAAATCTGCGATGTCCCTCTTCATTCCGTCCCACCAGTAAACATCTTTCATGTTATGGTACATCTTGGTGGAACCTGGATGAACACTGTTCACCGATCGATGTGCCTCCTCATGAATCTCACGCCGCAGTCCCTCAGCATCTGGTATGCACAGTCTAGTACTAAATCGCAGTATCCCCTGATCATCGATAACGAACTCGGAAAATCTACCCTGTCCAATCTGTGCCCCGATCTTTGAACATCGGTCATCACTGTGCTGTGCCTCATATATACGGTCGAGCAACTGTGGGCGTGCACGAACATGCACAATCTGTCCTCCGATCAGCGTAAACTCGAACTGTACCCGGCTGTCGCAGAAGATCTGCCAATCCGCCGACGACTGCCTCTGTACTGCGGTCAAACAAGATAGACTACCCCCGGGCCTCCTGCTCAAAGCATCCGCCACTACATTCGCCCTGCCCGGGTGATACAAGATCTCACAATCGTAGTCCTTCACTAACTCCATCCATCGGCGCTGTCTAATGTTCAGGTCTCGCTGCTGAAATATATACTTTAAGCTCTTGTGATCAGTGAATATCTGGCACGACTCGCCGTATAGATAATATCGCCAGATCTTAAGTGCAAAGACTACTGCAGCCATCTCCAAATCGTGAGTGGGGTAGTTCTGTTCATGTTTCTTCAATTGTCGTGAAGCATACGCGATCACCCTATCATGCTGCATCAATATGCATCCTAGCCCCACTCGAGAAGCATCACAATAGACCACAAATCCGCCTGATCCTGAAGGCAATGATAACACCGGCGCCGTAGTCAGTCGAGTCCGTAGCTGCTGAAAACTGTGCTCACACTCCTCCGTCCAATCGAAAGGAGCTCCCTTCCGCGTCAACCCGGTCAAAGGTGTAGCAATACGGGAGAAGTCCTACATGAATCGCCTGTAATCGCCGGCCAGCCTTAGAAAGCTGCGAATCTCTATAACTGATGTGGGTCTAGGCCAACTCCGAACGGCCTCGATCTTCCTCGGGTCTACACATATACCATCTCGTGTAATCACGTGGCCCAAGAAGTCTACGCTATCCAGCCAGAAAGCACACTTGGAGAATTTGGCAAAAAGCTGATGCTCCCTCAAGGTCTGCAGTGTAATCCGCAGGTGCTGCTCGTGCTCCTCACTACTCCGAGAATACACCAAGATATCGTCGATGAATACGATGATGAACAAATCAAGATATGGCCGGAAAATACGGTTCATCAAGTCCATGAATGCTGCTGGCGCGTTGGTGAGTCCGAACGACATCACCAAAAACTCATAATGGCTGTAGCGCGTGCGGAAAGCCGTCCTAGAAATGTCCTCCTGTCGAACCCGCAGCTGATGGTAGCCTGATCGCAAATCGATCCTCGAAAAGTATCCTGCCCCCTGAAGCTGGTCGAACAAATCGTCGATGCGTGGCAAAGGATATTTGTTTCTCACTGTAACCCTGTTCAGCTGGCGGTAGTCGATACACAGACGCAAACTGCCGTCCTTCTTCTTGACAAACAGGAATGGAGCACCCCAAGGAGAAACACTGGGTCGAATAAGTCCCTTATCCAGCAAATCTTGCAACTGACCCTTCAATTCTTGAAGTTCCGCCGGGGCTATCCGATAAGGCGGTACAGAAATAGGCCCCATGCCCGGAACCAAATCAATACAGAAAGAAATGTCACGCTCGGGCAATAGCCCAGGAAGCTCGTCAAGGAACACATCAGGGAACTCGCTCACAACCGGAACCTGATCCAACAGAACCTCTGTAGCTCTAGTATCACAAACATAGGAGAGAAATCCCTGACATCACTTCCTCAGAAGCTGTCCAGCGCGAAAAGAAGAAATCACACTGTGAGGGGCGGCACCACGGTCCCCCAACACAACAAAAACCGACTCGCCGGGAAAACAAAATCTAATTGTCTTCTCACGGCAGTCCATGGAAGCATACCACGTGGCTAACCAATCCATGCCCAAAAGAACGTCGAAGTCCAATATCTCAAGAAGGATCAAGTCGACAGGCAACTCTCTCTCGCCAATACGGACAGTACAGGATCGGAACACGTGTCTAGCAACAAACGACTCTCCCACAGGAGTGGTCACAACAAGCGGCTGATCAAGCAAACCGGACTCTCTACCCAAACTCGGCACAAAGTGTGTGGATACGTACGAGTGCGTGGATCCGGGATCGAATAATACGTGTGCATCAACAGAACATACTGGAAGGATACCTGAGACCACCGCATTGGACGCCTGCGCGTCCTGATGCGTTAAGGTAAAAACCCGTGCCTATCCTCCACCTGTGACTGACTGTCCCCCTGCCGGCAGCTGGCTGCCCTCTGCCTCGGTCACCTCGTCCTCTATGAACAAATCCTCCGCGACCACGACCTCTCTGTGCATGAGTCTGACGCGGAGTAACAGTAGGTACAATAGGCAACGCCGTCTGGGGTGGTGAAGGTGGTAATATGCCATGCGGTGCTGCTGCCTCCGGGGTATCTCAGGACAATCTCGTATACGATGATAAAAACTCCCGCAGCGAAAACATCTCGACGATGACCGCTGACCCTCCTAGGGATAGGAACTGAAAAACTGACCTCGTCCTAAATCTCTGCTACCTGCAAGATGTCTATCACGGCGCCGAAAAGGCTGTCTCTGCGCTGATGTATCCGCATGAACTCTCTTCGGCTCTGGAACTACCGAAGTCTCCGCAAGGCTCTCCTCGACTAATAGGGCTGCGTCTACAGCTGCTGCATATGTCTCATAATGCTGTGCGCTAATCACAAGAAACAGTGGTGTAAGCAAGCCTCGGACAAATCTCTCGACTCGCAACTCCTCAGTAGCCACTAGATACGGGGCATAGACTGATAGCTCTGTAAACAACACGTCATACTCTGCCACTGACATCTCCGGAGTCTGACGTAAGGACTCGAACCTGCGTGCTCTAGCATCTCTGATGCTCAGTGGAAGAAAGCGGGCAAGGAATAGCACCACAAACTCCGTCCAGGTCATAGAAGGAAGACCTGCTGCTCTGCCCTTCTCGACTGATTCACACCATTTCTGCGCAAGACCTTCCAGGCGAAAGCTCGCGAACTCAACCCATCTTGCATCTGCGCATCTAAGTGAACGACATATCCGCGCCATCCTATCAATGAAAGACTGTGGGTTCTCGGCTGCATCGGTGCCTATGAAGACCGGAGGCTTCAGCCTCATAAACTCTGACAGTGATACTGAGATGACCTCTGTAGCGGTAGGGACAACTGCCTGTGCTGTGGGTATCACCGCGGTCTCTGCAACGGGTGGAACTACCTCTGGTCGCTGCGCTCGAATTGTCTCAACTAGAGATCCCATCATCTGGCGCATCTCCCGTATACTGGATCCCACCATCTAGCGCATCTCCTGCATACTGGATCTCACCGTCTGGCGCATCTCCTGCATACCAGCCCGTAACATGGCAATCTGATCTGTCACGGGAGGAACAGCCTGCTCGGGCACAACCGGTGTACTATCCGAATCAGATCTCGTATCAGACGAATCAACTCTAATCTCGGCCCTCGCGGCCGCTCTCTGCGCCCTCGTACTCTTTGGCGGCATAATGGCTGAAAGGAAAAGTAGGATTCGATAAGGATGCAAAAATCGAATCGCAAGAATGTATATACTCAAGAAGGAATTTAAATCAATAAGTCCTAAGGTCCCTTTGGCGGAGTACCGTATCGTGAGTATGCCGCAGAACATACGCACGCTACGCCATTCTGCTTCAGCTACCTACTCCATCATACCAGGGTCATCCTACACTCCGAAGGTAAAACCTACGCTCTGATACCAACTTTTTCACGACCCGAATATTTCGACTCGTGACCGACACTTAATCACGCAACGTCTACAGGCGTAACGCGACTAAGTAAGCCGAACCCAGAAATCAAAACCATTTAAAAGTAGTGAGTGTTGAAAACATTTAATTAAAACATTTAGAAAACGTTAAATAGTTCAATAAAGTTCTTTTAAAGTTAAGTTATCCTCATAATAATTTTGGCAGCATTTCCTTTGTAAAAGTAACCCCGAAATCGGGTAGAAAACAGGATATAAGTGAAAATGATATATCATGAAATAAAGCATCCCCAAACGGGAGCAATCACGCCCAACGACGGAAACCATCATCACAAGAGCAATATACGACGCTGTAGCGAAGAAATGAGAAATAAGTAAAAACATCACAAAATACTAAAAGCTGCATATATACGTCGGCTCCCACAAGCTCGACACCAGAATACAAATAATATACATCATCGTCCTCACACTGTCTCTAAGTCCAGTACATATATGGTAGATGGAGAATACTAGATACAAAGTGTGTACAGTAAAAGTAACCAGATACCACAACCCACCTAATAGCAAAACAGCTCTCGCACCAACTGTAGTGGTATCTGTAGCCAAAAGATGTAAGAAGGCAGCCTGCCGCGACTACTCTGAAGGGCGACCTGCAAATACTGTGGCACAACGGGGGTGAGTTTCCAACTCGTGAATAGAGATAACATATAAAGGTAATCGCGAGCATGCACGTGCTGCGCTACTCTATCAAATACCAGCAGATAAGTCTATATGCAATAAGCAGTATGTGCATAATCATACAAGTGCTCTGTCAAGTAAAATAACTACAGGATGAGATGCAAAATAATAAATGCTGAGCATGGGATGAAATAACATCTACACGGAATGTCAACGTGGAAAGATAATCGGTACCCACCAATGCATCCAAATCCCAACAGCCCAGACGCCGGCACTCCCATCGGCCCTCAAATCCTGTACTTCTCTGAGAATCACGAGTGCCCAACATCGGCACCCAAATATCATAAATACTCGTGTCCAGTATCGACACACAAATCCTCATATATCTGGCATCCGTCAGTCCGGGTCAGCCCCCTCTCTCATATATCGGGCATCCGTCAGTCCGGGTCAGCCCCCTCTCATATATCGGGCATCCGTAAGTCCGGGTCAGCCCCCTTTCATATATCGGGCATCCGTCAGTCTGGGTCAGCCCCCTCTCATATATCTATCACTCTAGCACCGAGAAAACACATGGTGGACGCACTGAAATATCATATCAAGGGAAACCGGGTTTTTAAATAATTACCTATTCTCTTTTGAAATATCAACGGTTCCCAAATCCAGAAATAACATGGAAACAACATATCTCAATGCGTAAATATGATCCTTTCTCTAAGAGCAACAGGTTTCAGAGGTCGTCGGCGCCATTGAAAAGATTTTCCTCCATGCAAGTATGAAGATATCAATATATACATGGCATATGTATGGATATGTGATGTATATGTGTCTAAGTATGAATATAACATCTGCTGATATGCGGAAAATCATGAAAAACATCAATAAAGCGGAATCAATATGATATATGATTTATAACAGCCCTATAATGTGAGTGTCATGGCAATCACTAACGGTGTGAGCGTAGCATATAAATCGTGCTCGTGAAACTTGAGCCGTTAGTAATAGTGCGGTATTATATCAATTCTAGTTTATATACACATAGCAGGGAATGCGGTATGCAACAACCAGTAATCATGTAGGTGAATGCAATATATCGATATAAGGTCCTATCAGCCCTGACGCATAACGCCATGCGGGCAATATCCCCATAGATGTTAAATCTACTCACCGTAGTCTCGCGCTAAGTGTAACCGACGACTTGTTTCCCCTTCTTCGCGGCGTCCGTCGCACTCGCCTGTGAACCTAAAATTACACAATATATCACACATAAGCTCAAAACCACACAAACACGACATTAGATTAAAACTAGAAACCCGTGTCGCAAACCAAGCGCGCGTGTGCGCTATACTCTAAAATGTGTGATTACGCGCCTGAAGCTACCCCGACGCGTCGCGATACGCAGAACACCCCAAACACACACACGTAACACGCGTGTCGCGAAAATTTAAAATATGGAAAATAGGGTATTTAACTCCATATTTTGATACAGAAATGATATTACAAAAATATATATACCATAAGATTACACATAGTAGCAAACACCAAACACCCCAAACCCCAACCCAAAACACCCCCATCTGGCCGCAAATTGCGGCCAGAACGTATATTTCAGCGGCCTGGGTAGGGAGATGGGCTCCCAGGTTTTGTGTGTGCACTCTATTCCCCATGTAAAAGCTACAATATATAAAATTTTATTCTGAAACACCCCGGGTAGAAGCAGATTTCAACAGAGCCCTAATTCTAGTTAAAAATCACACTTTGGCACAAAAATGATACTTAGGGTGTTTTTGTGCAAACTGAAGCAAACCCAGGTCTAAAATCACACTAATAACTCATTACCAAGCTAATCAAGCAATAAAAACGCTAATTTTAACATATCATCACAAAATCCCTTCAATAGCACTAAAATGGCACAAAAAAGTGATATTTTGATAGAAATACTACAAGATATGGGAAAAGGGTGTTTAAACATGAATCAATACCTTAAAAAGACCTTAAGAATACCAAAAAGTCCCAGCTCTAGCCCCAAGTGTACAGCTTTGCTCCAAACACCTCAAAAGAGCCACCTTAACAAGGGTTTTTGTGAATAAAAATGGGTTTTTGGTGTAGGGTTTTGTGTAGATTTAAAGAGAAGTGAAAAGAGGAAAAAGAGATGAAGAAAATGCCATGTTTGCTGCTTCCATTCTGCAGGAGGTGCAGAAAATGAGAGAAGGGAAAGAAATGAGAGAGAAATCAATAGTCAACCCAAGTCAAAACCTTCACCTACCCACCATACCTCATATTCTATTTGAATTTGAATTATAAAAAGGGGGTTTTAACTTGATTAAAATGGGTGGGGGATTAAATACAACCATACAAGAAAATGAAAAGACTTATCATGATACATTTTCTCATCTAAGTCTCAAGATGCTAAGTGTGGATGTGTGCACTTAACACAAAAATTCACACTTAGGGTAAACCCGACTAAAAATAATTAATAACCCTACAAATATATATAAATATATATATAAACACTTCACAACACAATTATCACTAGCCAAGAAGGATAAATAAGATATCCGTTTTTATGAAAAAAAACACGCACACTTGCTAATTAACGCGAAAACACCCTAAACGAAATTTCAAGGCGTTACAATTTCGAGGACGCAGAGAGATGTCACAAGCCGGAGAACAAAGCTATCGCCACCATCCCTGTCTTCGGGAGTGATACTGAAGAAGAGGAAGAGATGGTTTATTCGGGTCCACCCCAATACAAGCGGGGACCATCCGCTCCTATGTTGATCTTTGGCAGTGACTCGGAAGATGAAGTCCACGCTATATTTTCCGCTCGGCTTTCAGTACAAACATTAGCTGATGAGGAACAAAGTCTGCAAGTTGCCATGGTTCCACCCAAACATCATAAAGAACTGGACGCGCTTGATACCTACAGTGTGGAAGAGCTGCAGACGTTCTACGTCCCTCCCAGACGAGAAGGCGAAAAGGAGATCCTATTCTACCACTCCGGGGAAACCAAAGTAGAAAAAGAAATCTGGCATGGCGCAGATTCTACACTTGATAGGCTCCAGCCAATCCATTTACCCAGATATTACACGGACGGACTAAAGAGACTCTTGAGGCGCCAAGGTGTACCCCTTAAGCAAACTGCTCGAAAAGCTAAGTTCTATGACAGGATCTTGAACATTCCCGGAACTCAGCGCAAGTTGCCCAATGGGAGAATGGAAGCAATCAGGCTTGGATATGTTCGTTCCAAGATACGGGAGCTACTCCGCGACTGCTATGTTGTGCATAACTTTGATGAAGAAGGGGATGCTCAATGGGAAGATGTTAACCATGAGCCAGAAAAAGTCCCCGACGTAAAAATGCCCAGTCCGTCGTTCGAAGAACAAATGGACAAGCTTATAAGGGAAGCTGGTCAAAAAGTTCGAGACGACCACAACCGCGAAATGGCCATCTACGAGAAAGCCAGGACGCAACGCCTCCTCCAACAGGCTGTGAAAGACGAAAGTGCCGCTCCCTGTCAACCTGTTGTAAAAAAGGCCCAACGCAGAGGCAGAAACAAGTCAAAAAGCGAAAAAGGCATTCAGCAACGACAAAACGGGACCAAAAATTCATGCGAGCGGGGATCGAGCAGTCTGGATTTGTCTCTTATGAAGAAGATGAGTCGAGTATACTCTTTTCCTCAAGATAAGACAAAGAAGATACTTGACCTAGCTATAAAACACCAAATGATTATGCTTCCGGAGTCCAAGCACCCCGAACAAGTAGGCGAAGTCTCACACCCGAACTATTGCTCTTATCACAGGGTAATAGGACACCTTCTCGAAGATTGCTTCACCTTCAAGAATTGGGTCGAAGATCAGTATCAGCTCAGCGAGTTCGCTCTATCTGACAGCTGTAGGGTAACGCCACCACAGAAGCATGAACCCAAAGCCACGAGAGCAAAACCAGATCCACATCGGTCTTGGAAGCGAGCTCATACTTGTCATATGATAACTATATTAAAAGAAGAGCCCGAGAATATAGATGACCTTCCCTGGTGCTTCGAAAACAGCGATAACGAGGTGATCTCAGAATTTCCACCAGCGCCGAAAGAGCTGGAAGATGGAATACACACCACTGCCGATAACCTCAAGAAAATTGAGTTGGGGACGGCGAACGACCCGCGACCGACATTCGTTAGTGAACTGTTGTTTGAAGGAAGGGTAGCTTCATTAAAAGACGTGCTTATGCAGCATAAAGATTTCTTCGCATGGAACTATTCCGAAATGCCAGGACTAGATCCAGAAATTGCTATGCATAAATTGGCGATATCCCCGGACGTTAAACCAATCAAACAAGCACCGAGAAGAATGCGGCTCGAGCTTGAGATGAGCTTTAACGCCGAAGTCAAGAAGCTGATCGACTCTGGGTTTATCCAGGAAGTTCAGTATCCCGATTGGATCGCCAACATCGTCCCGGTGATGAAGAAAAATGGCACGGTGCGCATATGTGTAGACTTTCGAGATCTCAATAAAGCCTGCCCGAAGGACGATTTCCTAATGCCAATCACCGAGCTGATGATAAATAACACGTCCACTCACAAGGTTTTCTCCTTCATGGACGGCTCATCAGGATATAATCAGATAAAGATGCATCCCGAAGGCCAGAAGCACACCGCTTTCCGGACCCCTTTGGGTATATTCTGCTACAAGGTGATGCCCTTCGGTCTAAAGAACGCCGGTGCCACCTATCAAAGGGCCATGACAAAGATCTTTGATGACCTTATACATGAAATCGTCGAATACTATATCGACGACCTCGTGGTAAAGAGCAAATCATACGAGGAGCATTTAGAGCATCTGAAGACCGTATTTCAACACCTTCGACAATACAACTTGAAGATGAACCCTCTCAAGTGCGCATTCGGAGTTTCCTCGGGCAAATTCATAGGATTCATCATCCGACACCAAGGTATCGAGATAGATCCGTCAAAGATCAAGGCATCATGGAAATGCCTCCGCCAAGGACTCTCAAGCAATTGCGTTCTCTCCGAGGGAAGCTCGCGTACATCCGGCGATTTATAGCCAACCTTTCAGGAAAGTGCCGCCCTTACAGTCACCTGATGAAGAAGGGAACCCCTTTCGTTTGGGATCACAAATGCCAGAGCGCGCTGGAAGAAATCAAGCAATACCTGTAGAATCCGCCAGTGTTGGCTACTCCGGTCAAGGGAAAGCCTCTCATTCTTTATACAGCCGCCCTCGAAGGTTCCTTAGGCGCATTATGGGCATAAGAGAACGACCAAGGGAAAGAAAGAGCTCTTTATTACTTAAGTCGAGTTCTCCTGCGGGCAGAAAGCAACTACTCCCCCATCGAAAAACACTTCCTGGCATTGATCTTCGCGATAACAAAGCTCAGGCACTATGCGTTGGCGCATGAAGTCCGTCTCATTTCGAAGGTGGACCCCCTTAAATATTTAATGTCGAAGGCCATATTGACAGGGAGACTCGCTAAATGGGCCTTGCTCTTAATGGAGTTTTCGATAACCTATCAGCCTCTTAAGGCAGTGAAAGGCTAGGCCATCGCCGACTTCCTCGCTGAGCATCTGATACCTGCCGATTCTCCTCTGAATTGTGAACTTCCAGACGAACATGCGTTCGACACGGTCGACGGAAGTGGTACCCGATGGGAGCTTTATTTCGATGGAGCATCCTCCATGAAGAAGCGCAAACAGAACACGCCGATAATCAAATCGGGAGTAGGCCTTATCTTCGTGACCACGCAAGGAGGGATAATGCGATTCGCCTTCTCCTTGACAGAGCCAAGGACGAATAATGAAGATGAATACGAAGCTTTGATAGCAGGTCTCGAGATCACCATCGACATGGGAATTGAGAAGCTCGTCATATACGGAGACTCCCAACTTGTCGTTAGTCAAGTGAATGGCGACTACAAAACATGCAAACCAGAGCTGGTGAAGTACGGCGAGAAGGTGCAGCAATTGTTGACCCAGATTCCTTCCTACACTCTGGAAAGCATAACGCGTGCGGAAAATAGCAAAGCAGATGCACTAGCTAAGCTCGCTAAAGAACTGGCCGACGAGAACCTCGATGACGTAAGAATCGTGGTACAAAGCCGTCAGGTGCTTGCCCCATCAGAAATATCTCCGGAATCATCCGAAGAAAAGGGAGTGATTGAGCAAATGGCTATGCAAATAAAAGACCAGGAAAAGGCTGAGGATTGGAGAGAAGTCTTTATAGACTACTTCAAATCCCGTCGAACGCCTGAAGATGCGTCCTCAAGACATCGGCTCATGAAACGAGCTATGTCTTGTTAGTGTATATGCCCTAGAGGCCATTACTGTATCATACTAGTATGTATATTACTTGATGGAAGCTTGGGATATTCACAGTTGTACAGACAATCTTGCTCAATATAGTAGTATGCTACTTGGTTTGTCTCTGCTTTAATGTGTACATGTGTGTTTATTTATTATATCACCTATACGCATTAGTAAAGCCCTTAGGATCTTTGCTTGATTACCGGCGTTGTGATGGCGATCACACTCGTGGGGGCTGGGTAATCTACAAGCACATCCTTATACACGTCCCTGGTCATGGGAGTATCGAGATAGGGCATCGATGCTCCGGAGTAGACTAGCGTATGCGCTTCTCATCCCAGCACGGGAGACGGTCTGTCCCACAGCCGTCGGTACGTCGTACTTGAGATAGTATGCGGGTGCTCGTTGGGTTACGAGTACACTGGACAGGACTCGCAGGGAACTGATGGTTGGTATTATACCTATCGTCAGTTATCAGTTCCCAGGTGACATGAGTACAGCTTAGTCCGCTGACTTGACACTGTCACTTTGCCTCGAGTGTGTTCCCACTGTTCTTTGATTGCTACCCTACCACGGCTCTACTGAGTCGTGCAAACAGGTAGTAGTTGGGAGCAGTCCCGAAGCACTTGGAGGCAGTGACGGTTAGACAGGATTCGTCTCTCCCAGTATTGGGGTTTGACATCACGCTGTGTCTAGGAGAGCCATTACACAAGTAGTCCCTGGCCAGGGCAAGCGAGATATACTGGTAGGTTTCCAGTGTTATCTCAGGGTGTATTGGGCTTCACTCCGACACGACTTGTACCGCTATTAGGGGACTGACGTTTACCGCCCCCTAGGCCCGCCATGCGATGTATCAGACGAACAGACCGGACTGTACGGAGAATGTCACATTCAGACTCAGTAGGAGTTCAGATGGGGTTTCACCTCGTCAGCCTTCTTGTCGGCATCTACCTGGGGACCGTTACGCACAGCTAGTGCCGCTTGCGGTCTGTGGTTAAACCCACTGCCAGCGTAGTGTCGAGTCTTTAGAGTCCCACACAGAGGGCATTCACCTCTGGGCAAAACAGAGTAGAGGTCGCATGGTTTTGCGACAGGGTTCGTTCTCATCCGCGCACTTGTGCACGTTTGGAGTCCGGACGGATATTGCCAGCAGGCTCTGGTTTGAGCCGGATACTGGTATATGTTTTGGGGTTGCTTTTAAATCTTGGTATTCTTGTTCCTCGGAACGAGAATGCAGGTGTGTATGCACAGTTGCTTGAGGCGGAGGATGAGGTTTTTCATTAGGGTTTCGGAACGGGTCCGTATGCACAGTTGACAGTTATCATTTTCCAAACCCTAATGGATTTATGGATTATCTATTAATAATAGTAATTAAATGAGAATTATGTTATGGTTGATTTTTTGTTGACTTGTTGACCATGGTTGACTTGTTGACCATGGTTGAATATTGACCACCATCATGCTTTGTAAAGATACTCCTTGATTTATGCTTACACTCATTTATTGAAAGTATGATAGTGGTCATTCCAAATTAACCATCAACTATTCTCATTTTCAATTATTATTATTAATTAGATATTTCCTTTTTCTTTTATTGATGGTTGCTAAAAGAAAATAGCTCATTCTTTCATATCTATTCTCTCTCCTCTCTTCATCTTCTTCTTCCTCAAGCTCAAGGTGATTCCTTCTCATGTGTTGAGAATCCTTCACCTTGAAAAGAAAACAACCCCTAAACACTCTCTACTCTCTCTAGGGTTCAAGGTTTAGCAAGCCGGAAATCCTAGTTCACTCAAAGATCGAGGAAGAGCCCAAAGGATGAAGCCCTCAGGTGGATCTATCTTCGGCAAAGAGGAGGCGAGGAGGGGAAGCCATTCAAGATACTACAAAGAACAAGAAAGAAGAACAACAACAAGAAGAGAAGGAGTTCAAGTTGAGGTATAACCACTTTGCATAGTAGTTAACTCTTCTTTGCAAGTATGCTAGTTTAGTTTAGCAAAGATCCGGCTTTTACGGTCCATGTTACAAAGTTTAGAAAAATTTTGATTTACCGTTTCCGCAACCCCGAAAGTACCGGGAGAGGTAACGTGGACCTAACAGTGGTATCAGAGCCTAACTAAACTTAAACTAGCTTGGTAGTGAAGTGTAACGAAGTTCGGAACCGAAAAATCACAAAACCGGAAAACCAAAACCTTAAGTTTCTGTTGAAATTTTTTCTGCTCAAAATGAAAAACTTTATACTTGTAAATTCGTCTCAGGGTTTTCTAAGAACACCCAAGAAAAACGATAGCATGATTCATCAAAAGCGCCGCCCTTCCGCGGCCTCACCTATTCATCTGGCCGCGGAACCGCCGCTGTTTGGTGTCATCTTTGCATCGTTTTTCGTGCAGTGTTCTTCTGTGTTGGTTTTGGGATTTTTAAAATATATTATATGTACCCAGATTTTCCAGAACTGAAATTCACTTTTGGGGTCCTATAATTCCGTATTTTTTCCGAACTTCACTGCACTTTGGCTATGTTGGTTATATCTGTGATGTTTGCATGTATTGAACGTCGGCTAATCGCTATAAGTCGATTAGTCGGGGTTATACATGATCTGTAATGTGCTGGAATGTGTATATGAATGTGTTGGACTGTCGCGGGTGAATAGCCGGGGTGGATGTGAGATGAGCTTTTGTTTTTCTTTCATTCATTTGTAAATGTAAATTGATGTAATTATATTATTTGTTTGGCCGCACAACCGGGTTGGGGTTGTAGCCGTCATTGTATAATTCCTTTTTTACTGTTTTTGCTCCTAGGATAGACCCATGGAGGGGGTGCACAAACTGCCGAGTACTTGGCGGGTAGTTTGCCGCACCCGTAGGGGTCTTGGGTGGGGTATTTGGCTATTCACCGCGACCGTGTAATCCGCTTTTCGTTGCAGGCTCGAAAGGATTGCGGATTGCTAGTATATCCAATGTATTCATCTGTGATCTGTAATGTCTATCATTGCTTTACTATTTAGGCGTTGCTTATGTTTTACAGCCGCGCTAGCCCAGCCCCCGCTCTGTCGTTAGTTAAGTAACCTAACGAGTGATGACGGGACCCCGTGGCGAATGCGAATGGCATAAGCGTACGTCATATTTTGGTTGTTTTCTGCAATGGTAGGATTAAATGATGGGACGCATTAAAAGAACTAATGCAAGAATATCACGCATTAAAAGAACTAATGCAAGAAAATAAACCTAAAAGACGTTGTTGGAACAAGTTTTTCAAAAAGCTGTTATTACAAGGACGTTCATTTTTGTTTTGCATCGCGGTATTCGGTTATGAATACCCAGCACCTCAGTCGACGAGGCAAGGGCCGAGATCCCTTCACCGGGAGTGACCCCTTGGACAAAAGTTTGCGTCAGGGTAATAACTTCACTATAGTCGATTATTCTTGCTTTGCATCGAGATATTTATTTTGTAATATCCTGCACCTCATTCGACGAGGAAAGAGCCAAGATCCCTTCACAGGGAGTGGCCTCTTTAGCAAAAAGTTTTTCGCCACTATATTTTCAAAAAAGGTGTATCACGTTCCTTCAACGACATCAAGTTCATTACGTTAACGGGTTTTTTCGCCTAAAACCCAGCCGTAGCCCTCCGTCGTTTCTTATAAGTTATACTTAGTATTCGTGCTGCGTTTGTTGACTGTGTCAAGGCGCAGTGAACGGTAGCTAAGTGTTGCTTATTTGCTGGATACAATGTGATTGGTTAGGACATCTGTGTAACCTTGTTGACTGTGTCAAGGGTTATGCAGGTGGGTTTTAATGCAATCAAGACAACGACGGGATGAACTTGACTAGGACTTTTTGATTTGTTGACTGTGTCAAGATCACTTGAGTCCTAGGGGCAAAAACCACATCGGGAGTTTCAAAAGAACTGAAACTTGCAGATTTAGCATACCTTCTGGAGTGTGGTGACTAGAGTGGATTCCATCTAGGTTATCACACAATGACAGTTGGATCCCGATCCCACTGATGAGTTGGTTTACTCTCGGGAGATTATTTCACTTAACGATCAATGCTATAAACCTAGTAGGTGTCTAGAAAGGTGTTAGCGGGGTTACGCCCCCAGGGAAAAGAGGTTCTTTAATTAAGGAACTTCGCGAAAGCGTTGGAAAACCTCCCTCGAAGTACCGACACTAGCCTGGCTGAAAGGTTAAGCAAGTATTGTGACGTGAATCAAAACCCGGCTAGTTCTTCTTTTAAAAGGGTTTTAAGAAGAATTTAAGGAAACAGTGGGAGACATCCTGGTTAGATAAATTAATAAAACCAATCTAATCTTGCAAGAGCATACGCTGAGTGTTTCTTTTCTCTCTCCAGGCAGCAACCTTTTCACGCCCTAATCAAGATAATAAAATGTATCGCTTGACCGATCTGAATTTTTATTCGGGACTGGGGAAAGTTGGTTCAGCTCTAACTTGTGACAACAGTCATGAGTATGAGAATGGGAAAGAGGACAGTATGGATTTCCAGAATGCCCAGTCGAAGAAGAAGCATGGTTTTGCATCTACTTCAGGTGTTCTTGTAATTGAGAACTGTTTTACGGTCAGCCCTACCTCCTGGGTACTTGATACCGGATCAGGATCTCATATCTGTAATTTATTACAGGGACTGAGAAAAAGTAGGAAAGTTGCACCGGGTGATATGTCGCTCAGAGTAGCGAACGGAGCACAAGTTAATGCGGCAGCCGTCGGTGAATATCACCTAGTATTGCCAAATGGCAAGACTATGATTTTGAACGATTGCTACTATGTACCCTCCATGGTTTGCAACATCATATCAGTTTCTTTACTCGATAAAGATAGATATAAGTTTGTTCTTGAAAAGAATATCATGAACATTTACCTTGATAAGGTACTGGTTGCAGAGGGTACACTGTTTAATGGTATCTACGTTCTAAATCAGAATACAGTTCTCAATATACAAAGCACACGCAAGAGGAAAAATTCAGATACGAATGAATCCTACTTGTGGCATTGTAGACTTGGTCATGTCGGAGAGAAAAGACTGAGTAAGTTGCATAGAGATGGACTCTTGGATACGTTCGAGTTTTCATCTTATGAAACTTGTCAGTCTTGTCTCAAAGGGAAGATGACCAAATCTCCGTTTACCGGACATGGAGAAAGAGCAGCAGAGCTCTTGGGACTCGTACATAGTGATGTATGTGGTCCGATGTCTATACATGCAAGGGGTGGGTTCTCGTACTTCATCACATTCACTGACGATCTCTCTAGGTTCGGATATGTGTATCTGATAAAACACAAATCTGAAGCTTTTGAGAAATTCAAGGAATTCAGAAAGGAAGTAGAGAACCAGACAGGCAAAAGTATCAAGATCCTCCGGTCTGACAGGGGAGGGGAGTACTTAAGCACGGAATTCCTAGATTACTTAAAAGAGAATGGTATTCTCTCTCAGCTTACTCCTCCTTATACACCACAGCACAACGGTGTATCGGAGCGGAGGAATCGTACCCTACTGGATATGGTTCGCTCCATGATGAGTAGTGCTGAGTTACCTCTTTCATTCTGGGGATATGCACTTCAAACTGCAGCACATCTATTGAATCAAGTTCCATCCAAATCCGTGCCCAAGACTCCGTATGAAATATGGAGTGGTAAAAGTTTGTATCTTAAACGTATTAAGATTTGGGGTTGCCCAGCTTATGTCAAAAAGCAGAACCCAGACAAACTTGAGGCACGGGCGGTTTTGTGTAAGTTTGTGGGATACCCAAAAGATTCTAGTGGGTATCTATTCTACCATGCAGAGGAACAGAAGATAATTGTTTCAAGAAATGCCACATTTTTAGAAAAAGAATTTCTTGTTAAAAACATTAGTGGCAGCACGGTAGAACTGGATGAAATTCCAGAAACACAAGCTTTAACAGAAAATTTGGAGGAACCGCTAGATTCAATAACCCCAAACGAACCTCAGCCACTCCGCAGATCTGGTAGGATTTCTCATCCGCCCGAGAGATACTACGGTTTTCTCATAGACGGGGATCGAGAGGATTGCATCTTGGAAGAAGATGACCCTACCAGTTTCAGGCAGGCCATTATCAGTAGGGACTCTGATAAGTGGCAGGAAGCAATGCAATCCGAAATGGAGTCCATGTATGCCAATAAAGTGTGGACCATGGATATTGCTCCACCTGGGGTAAAACCCGTTGGATGCAAATGGATCTACAAAAGGAAACTTGGTGTAGATGGGCAGGTGGAAACCTATAAAGCTAGACTCGTTGCAAAAGGTTTTCGTCAAAGACCTGGTTTGGACTATGATGAAACTTTTTCTCCGGTGGCTATGCTCAAATCCATTCGAATCCTACTTGCCATTGCTGCCTTCCATGACTATGAAATCTGGTAGATGGATGTTAAGACGGCTTTCCTAAACGGTTGTTTGGAAGAGTGCGTTTACATGGATCAACCAGAAGGTTTCGTAGACAGTGGGAGCAGCGGAAAAGTGTGCAAGTTGCTTAAATCCATTTATGGATTAAAGAAGGCATCGCGGAGCTGGAACATCTGTTTTGATGAGGCAATCAAGGAATTTGATTTCATCAAGAACGAAGATGAACCCTGTGTATATAAGAAGATTGTAGGACGAACTGTCGTATTCCTAGTCTTGTACGTGGACGACATTCTTTTGATAGGAAATGATATTCCTATGCTACAATCGGTCAAGCTATTTTTGTCACAAAGGTTCTCCATGAAGGACCTGGGTGATGCCTCGTACATTCTGGGGATCAAGATCTATAGAGATAGATCCAAGAGACTATTGGGACTTTCGCAGTCCAGGTACATAGAGACCGTGCTAAAGAGATTTAGTATGGAGGATTCCAAGCGCGGTAACATACCCGCATTGCACGGAATTACTCTCTCCAAGAAGATGTCTCCTAAGACTGACGAGGAGAGGGTTCGCATGAGCACTATACCCTACGCTTCGGCGGTAGGATCTATAATGTATGCGATGCTATGTACAAGACCAGATGTAGCTTACGCGTTGAGCACGGTAAGCCGGTATCAGTCAGACCCAGGGGAGGACCACTGGATAGCAGTGAAGAACATTCTCAAGTACCTGAGGAGGACTAAGGAGATGTTCCTGGTTTACGGTAATGGAGACCTCAGGGTCGAGTCCTTTACCGATTCAAGCTTCCAGAGTGACAAAGATGACAGCAAGTCTATCTCGGGTTTTGTGTTTACCCTCAACGGAGGGGCGGTATGTTGGAGGAGTTCCAAGCAGGATACCGTCGCAGACTCGACGATGGAGGCTGAATACATTGCTGCAAGCGATGCCGCAAAAGAGGCAGTCTGGATTAAGAAGTTCATTAGTGAACTTCAGGTGGTTCCGTCCATTGTTGACCCAATACCTTTGTATTGCGATAACAATGGGGCTATAGCTTTAGCGAAGGAACCAAGGTCCCATCAGAAATCCAGGCACATCTTAAGGCGGTATCACCTGATCAGGGAGATCATTGATCGACAGGAGATCGAGGTGCGGAGAGTGGATACAAAGGACAACACTGCGGACCCATTCACAAAGGCTTTACCCCAGACTCAGTTCGAGCGGCTGATCGAGATGATAGGTCTTCGATACGCCAGTACTTGGCCTTAGTGAAAGTGGGAGATTGTTAGTGTATATGCCCTAGAGGCCATTACTGTATCATACTAGTATGTATATTACTTGATGGAAGCTTGGGATATTCACAGTTGTACAGACAATCTTGCTCAATATAGTAGTATGCTACTTGGTTTGTCTCTGCTTTAATGTGTACATGTGTGTTTATTTATTATATCACCTATACGCATTAGTAGAGCCCTTAGGATCTTTGCTTGATTACCGGCGTTGTGATGGCGATCACACTCGTGGGGTCTGGGTAATCTACAAGCACATCCTTATACACGTCCCTGGTCGTGGGAGTATCGAGATAGGGCATCGATGCTCCGGAGTAGACTAGCGTATGCGCTTCTCATCCCAGCACGGGAGACGGTCTGTCCCACAGCCGTCGGTACGTCGTACTTGAGATAGTATGCGGGTGCTCGTTGGGTTACGAGTACACTGGACAGGACTCGCAGGGAACTGATGGTTGGTATTATACCTATCGTCAGTTATCAGTTCCCAGGTGACATGAGTACAGCTTAGTCCGCTGACTTGACACTGTCACTTTGCCTCGAGTGTGTTCCCACTGTTCTTTGATTCCTACCCTACCACGGCTCTACTGAGTCGTGCAAACAGGTAGTAGTTGGGAGCAGTCCCGAAGCACTTGGAGGCAGTGACGGTTAGACAGGATTCGTCTCTCCCGGTATTGGGGGTTGACATCGCGCTGTGTCTAGGAGAGCCATTACACAAGTAGTCCCTGGCCAGGGCAAGCGAGATATACTGGTAGGTTTCCAGTGTTATCTCAGGGTGTATTGGGCTTCACTCCGACACGACTTGTACCGCTATTAGGGGACTGACGTTTACCGCCCCCCTAGGCCCGCCATGCGATGTATCAGACGAACAGACCGGACTGTACGGAGAATGTCACATTCAGACTCAGTAGGAGTTCAGATGGGGTTTCACCTCGTCAGCCTTCTTGTCGGCATCTACCTGGGGACCGTTACGCACAGCTAGTGCCGCTTGCGGTCTGTGGTTAAACCCACTGCCAGCGTAGTGTCGAGTCTTTAGAGTCCCACACAGAGGGCATTCACCTCTGGGCAAAACAGAGTAGAGGTCGCATGGTTTTGCGACAGGGTTCGTTCTCATCCGCGCACTTGTGCACGTTTGGAGTCCGGACGGATATTGCCAGCAGGCTCTGGTTTGAGCCGGATACTGGTATATGTTTTGGGGTTGCTTTTAAATCTTGGTATTCTTGTTCCTCGGAACGAGAATGCAGGTGTGTATGCACAGTTGCTTGAGGCGGAGGATGAGGTTTTTCATTAGGGTTTCGGAACGGGTGCGTATGCACAGTTGACAGTTATCATTTTCCAAACCCTAATGGATTTATGGATTATCTATTAATAATAGTAATTAAATGAGAATTATGTTATGGTTGATTTTTTGTTGACTTGTTGACCATGGTTGACTTGTTGACCATGGTTGAATATTGACCACCATCATGCTTTGTAAAGATACTCCTTGATTTATGCTTACACTCATTTATTGAAAGTATGATAGTGGTCATTCCAAATTAACCATCAACTATTCTCATTTTCAATTATTATTATTAATTAGATATTTCCTTTTTCTTTTAGTGATGGTTGCTAAAAGAAAATAGCTCATTCTTTCATATCTATTCTCTCTCCTCTCTTCATCTTCTTCTTCCTCAAGCTCAAGGTGATTCCTTCTCATGTGTTGAGAATCCTTCACCTTGAAAAGAAAACAACCCCTAAACACTCTCTACTCTCTCTAGGGTTCAAGGTTTAGCAAGCCGGAAATCCTAGTTCACTCAAAGATCGAGGAAGAGCCCAAAGGATGAAGCCCTCAGGTGGATCTATCTTCGGCAAAGAGGAGGCGAGGAGGGGAAGCCATTCAAGCTACTACAAAGAACAAGAAAGAAGAACAACAACAAGAAGAGAAGGAGTTCAAGTTGAGGTATAACCACTTTGCATAGTAGTTAACTCTTCTTTGCAAGTATGCTAGTTTAGTTTAGCAAAGATCCGGCTTTTACGGTCCATGTTACAAAGTTTAGAAAAATTTTGATTTACCGTTTCCGCAACCCCGAAAGTACCGGGAGAGGTAACGTGGACCTAACATGTCTTTCGCCTTCGTCAATGATACTCTGTACAAGAGGTCGTTTGATTCTCTGTGGTTGAGATGTCTGGGACCTGAAGAGGCGAAAAGAGTCGTTCAGGAAGTTCACGATGGACTCTGCGGTTCTCACCAAGCAGGCCCGAAGATGAAGTTGAAGATTAAACGGATGGGACACTATTGGCCCACGATGATTCAGGACTGCCTCGAATATGCGAAGCAATGCCACTCATGCCAGATTCATGGGGACTTTATCCATCAGTACCCAAATCCTCTAAATCCAACAGTAGCCAGCTGGCCGTTCGAAATGTGGGGGACTGACGTAATCGGCCCCATCGAACCAGCATCGTCCAGGGGACATCGATTCATCTTGGCGACGACTGACTACTTCTCCAAATGGGCAGAAGCAGTACCGCTGAGGGATGTGAAGACGGAGAATATCCTCCATTTCTTCAAGACGCACGTCATTTATCGGTTTGGAACTCCGAGACGGGTCATCTCCGATAACGGGCCAGCCTACAGAAGCCACAAGATCAACCGCTTCGCGCAACAACACAACATAGACTGGAGATATTCCTCAGTTTATAATCCCCGAGCTAACGGTCTAGCTGAGGCTTTCAACAAGACCTTGACGAAGATCGTAAAGAAGACGGTGTTCCGAAATAAGAAGGACTGGCATGAGAGACTGCAAGAAGCTCTCTGGGCGTATCGAAGTACGTTCAAGACAGCCACGAACACAACGCCGTACGCGTTGGTATTCGGTACAGAAGCAGTACTCCCCTCGAAATAAAATTACCCTCTCTACGAGTGGCAGTCCACTACGAGCTGACGGACGAAGAAAATGCTCACCTTCTGCTTGAGGAGCTTGATGCCTTTGATGAAACCCGGCTCATAGCGCAACAAAATCTGGAGGCTTATAAAGCAAAGATGACGCGCTCATATGAAAGATTGACCAGGCCGAGGACATTCCGCCAAGGCGAACTCGTGCTAGTGGTCAAAAGACCTATGATCCCCAATCGCGCCAAGCGGGGAAAATTCGAGCCGAACTATGAAGGCCCGTACATCATAGACAAGGTCTACTAGGGTGGAGCCTATCTACTCATGGATATGCACGGTGAAAGGCCTTTCAGGCCAATAAACGGTCGCTTCCTAAAGAAATACTACGCTTAATGAGTCACAACCTAGGTCAATGATAGATGACGACGACTATGTCCGCTCGCTATCTTCCTAAGCCTAAACTCTATAAGAAGTAGCTGGCCTTCTTCAACAACGGACCGAAACGTCCTGAAACTAATGATGGACCACTACGTCCTAAAACTAGATGTTGACCGAGATGTCGATAAACTACGGTGGATTGCAACATCCCAAAGCCGATACAAAAAAAAAAGAATAAAAAAATAAAAATAAAAACGGTATGTCCATAAGCAAAATGGGCACGGGTGAAAACCCGAAAGGGCTCCGTGAGTAAAAACAGCAGGGCTACCGGCGAGTCTTGTGAAAACCTGAAAGAGCGCAACCTCGTTAGAAAAAAGAATAAAAAGAATAAAAAAAAGAAGACGGTATATCCATAAGCAAAATGGGCACGGATGAAAACCCAAAAGGGCTCCGTGAGTAAAAACAGCAGGGCTACCGGCGAGTGTTTGTGAAAACCCGAAAGGGCGCAACCTCGTTAAAAGACACTTGCAGGGTCCTCTCGACCTTGTAAGGAGAAACCACCCGCGTGAGATCCTTACGACTCACAAGGGAGCAACACACTTAGGGGTACTCACGATTCCTAAGGAGAAATTACACTTGCGAGATCCTCATGACTCGTAAGGAGAACACTCTTATGGGACCCTCACGGCTCATAAGATTTGAAAGTCTTAAGTTACAAAGACCTGAACCTGTTCTTAAGCAACCCCCACAACCTTCGATATTGCCCTACAAGTGGCTCAATACTGACCCTTGTATATAATCCACGGGCGCTAATAAACATTTCCCTAACCAAGTCCCATCCGTGACTGGGGATATGTTCACACGGTGAACAACCCTTGTATGTCCTCTCGACTTATAAGGAGAAAGCACACTTGTAAGATCCTTACGACTTATAAGAGAACATACACTTAGGAATCTCCACGATTCCTAAGGAGAAAACACACCTACGAGATCCTCACGACTTGTAGAGAGAAATACCTTTGTGAGACCCTTACGGCTCATGAAGTCAAAAGCCTTAGTCGACAGGATCCTAACCCTGTTTACTAAGCCACCTTTGTTCAACATCGACATAGGCAAATGATGATTCTCTCCTGGCAACATACCAGTTGTAGCGGTGTTGATGCCGGAATCGGTGTCTAATCCCAAGCTTGCGGCGAAAAGACAGCAAGCCACATATGCATACAAAATAGCCGAAATGATGGGGCAACTTGCAAGAAAATCAGCAAGTAAAAATGAATGCATGAAAAATAGCCGAAATGATTGGGCAACTCGCAATAAAAAGCAGCGAGTGAAAATAAAATAAATAGCCGAAATGATGGGGCACCGCGAAAAAACAGCCGAAATGATTGGGCAATCGCGACCTTCGCGATATAAAAGCTGAAATGATAGAGCATCGCGGAAAGAAATAAAATGAAAAATATATATAATGAAATTTATACCCTACAGGCGATATCACAGCAATCCCTGTATACAATCCAGGGGCACAAACACAGAAGGAAACACATCTTCCCTCCCCATGCTCTATCAGAAAACGGAGCCAAGTCTTGACGGCAACTCATATAAAACCTGAAAGACAATCGGAGATCATCTCACACCAGCGTGGAGTGGTCACCACCTCGACGTTCATCTCAATACAACAGACGAGATGTCACGACAGCGTTCTTCCTCCAACAGGATTCGGACGTGACAAAGCAAACGAAGCGAAGGCCAAATTCCTAACTTCAGGGTCTTGACGGTAACTCATATAAAACCTGAAAGACCATCGGACATCATCTCATACCAGCGCGGAGTGGTCACCACCTCGACGTTCATCTCGATACAGCAGAAGAGATGTCACCCCAGCGTTCTTCCTCTAGCAGGATTCAGACGCGACAATCAAACAACGGAGCCACGGCAAAATCCCTAGTTCCAAACCTCGACGGTTCACCAACAACCTAGAGACAACCGCGACATTCGTCTTGATATAGCGGACGCAATGCCAGCAAAAGAAGCAAAAGCCAAATTTCTAACTTCAGGGTCTTGACGGCAACTCATATAAAACATGAAAGACTATCGGAGATCATCCCACACCAGCGCGGAGTGGTTATGACTCATCGGGGCTCTCCAAAATGAGCCTAACCTCAAGTAAAAAGAGGCATGGCAAAATTCTTAAAACTTTCTCTTCTGACGGTCAAACTGCCTAGGAGGATTGCTTGAAGACGTCTTGTCCAGCCCCCGAAAGGATCAGAGACACGACAGTCGCAAGGCTACTCGAACAGCAAGATTGCCTATCGAGGAATACATCAGCCAACGCGACGGTACGACGGATAAAACCCTAAGTACCACAGACCCTAACGGACCTCTGTCGTAAAGAGCAGAGGTTAACTGTGACGTTAGGATATTCTTGCGAGAACTGCTCGACGTAAGTGCACGGCGGCGCCCCGGCCGTTAATCCGACGGCCAAATGCGGAAGCGGTGAAAAACTTTAATTTTGCGAACTTTGCAAACCGGCACCACCGCGCACTAAACCCCGGATCGGGCCATTAAACTAGTTCTAGCTAACTACAAGATAGGAAGAGATATACCGAGTGATCCGAGTCCTCCGGTCTTCTCGTCATCGTCCCGATCTCCTGCGGAAACTCCGGTCGTCGCCTCCTTGCCGGAAGGGCACCACATCGCCTGCATCTTTTACGGGCTCCCGCCTCTATACCGAGGCAACTCGGGCATGAAGCTGGCAAGTCGACATGCCCAAGATTTGCTGTAGAATGTGTAGGGTTGTGTCTCATTTGGGATTTTGTTGCCTTTGTAGATGGAGGAATGAGGTCAAGAAAAATGGTGCTTTCATTTTTCATGCAAGGAAATTGAGATGAAGATAAATTGCCACAAGCTCACCAAAATGAAACTCTCTCTCTCTCCCTCAAAGAAGTGGCCGGCCATATCAAGAGAATGGTGGAGGGAAAAATGAAATCAACCATCATTAAATCAAGAAGGAGAGTGAGTGTAGTAAAAGTAGAAAGGTGACCATAAACAAAACATCATCATCACAAACTTACATCCAAACCATACCCTCTCATTAATGTAAGTGATGGTGGAAAAGAAAAGATGCCATCATAATCAAAGCATTTGCAAGAAACCCCCTCCACAAATGTTATTTGCACAATTGCAAATAACCTACTCCATCGGAAAAGTCCGGCCGGGAAAGAACAAAGGAAAACCGGCCGGAACGGAATGCAAACTGGCAACTCCAGAAAACTGGTCCCGTAATAAATTACAGGAAAACCCCAATACTGTGCATACACACCCACATCTGTATTCCGTCCGGATACAAATGCAAAGAGACAAAATCTACACTGTACTAAACTAGGATCCGGCTTAAACCAAAGCCGGCTAGTAATGTTCGTCCGATCCTGATCCGTGCAATACCGCACGAATCTGATCGAACCCTGCCATATAACTATACGGCCTCTAGTACAAACCGTCCGATCCTGATCCGTGCAATACCGCACGTATCTGATCGGACCCTGCCATATCTCCATACGGCCTCTACAGCGTTTCGCCCGAAAGCTTGAGTAACTGAAAGTGTGGTGGACTCTAAAGACTCGTCAATACAATGGCTGTGGATTTAACCACTAGCACGTCAGAGGTATAAGCCAATACGTAACGAGCCACCAGCTATTGACCAAAAGGGACGTCGATGAGCGAACTCATCCTGACACCCTACTGAGCCTGTCGGTGACAATATCCGTACAGTCCGGTCCGTTCGTCTATGAGCATCGCATGTCGGGCCTAGGGGGTTGGTAAAAGTCAGACCCCCAAAAGCGGTACAAGTCGTGTCGGAGTGTAGCCCAGAACACCCTGAGATACTACTGGAATACCTACCAGTAAATCTCCTGCCTTGGCCAAGGACTTCGTGTAATGGCTCTCCTAGACACAGCGCGACCTCACCCCCAATACCGGGAGAGACGAACCCCCGAAGATCCGCTCACTGCCTCCATGTGGCTCGGGACTGTACCCAACTAAAACCTGTTTGCACGACTCCTTTGAGCCGTGGTAGGGAAGTAATCAAAGCACAGTGGGAACTCACACGAGACAAATGACGATCCCCAGGTCGATGAACTAACCTGTACATATGTCACCTGGGAACTGCTATCTGACATGAGGTATAAGACCAACTAGCATGTTCCCGGCGAGTCCTGTCCGGTGTACTCATAACCCAATGAGCACCTGTATACATCTTAGGTGATCCAACTGACACCAGTGGCTTGTGAGACCGGCCACCGCCCCTCATCGGGGTCTCGACTGTATATACTAGTCTACTCTGGAGAATCGATGCCCTGTCTCGAAACTCCCACGACTAGAGACCTTTTAAGGATGTGGTTATAGACCCCAGCTCCCACTTATATGATCGCCCTCATACTGCTGGTGGTCAAGCAAGAATCCTAGGGGCTCTATCAACGTGCAATAGTGACCTGTCAGGTCACCTGAAGCAGTACACGATGATAAAGGTAAACCAGATAGCACACTATCATCTCGAGTAAGACTGTCGTACCGGGATAGGTCCTCCCTCAATCATTGCAATCACGTGCCTGTGACCCAATAATTGACTCTGAGGGCACTATCTCCAACAATCTCCCACTTGCACTCAAGGCTAATTATTGCGATGTCGCATACTCACAGCCCGTGTGATACCGAACACCCAACTCGTCTACTAGTCAGTCTCACAAAGCTCGTTTGCGAGACTATTGCGTTCGAGGAATAGCCTCATCGAGTGGATCCGCTCTGATGTTTCTTTTTTTGTCTCTCTATATCTCAAGTTCGCGGAGAATGCCATCTCCCGAAATGAGCAATACCTGTCTTAGAATGTCTGGATGTCTGATGGGATCTAGCTCATAAATGAACTCCAAATCCAAACTTCTTAGACTGTATCGTCAACTGAACTTAATCAGTATCCTGCGCCAAGCCTCCCTCAGTATCTGCCTGGATCACCTGTCCAGAATACTGCCCCTCGTCAGAAGGAAAACTATAACTCTGACAACCTCCTTGTCGTCCATGTCACCTTGGAAGCCTGGAATGATAACTGTCTCCTAAATGAGGCTGTCGTTATCATATCCCTAGAACATCCACTTATGTTCTAAAACTGCTTCCGACTGTTTCTCCAGGATTGGATCAATGTCAACTTATTGCATCTAGTGCAAGAACAACATCTGGTGTGGTACTTGACATCTCATGATTGACTCAATTGCCTAAGCAAGTGATCTTCCAATCATGCATATCCCTCTCTACTTTAGTCTATAAGACACCTTTAGAGAGGGTGACTCCATCACCTGCAGGTACACTACCGTGCCAGGAGTCGTCCATTCTAAATACTCTTAGAATGCTGTCAAAGTACCCAGATTGGGAAACCACCCAAATCTAGATCTAAAACCATAGATCTAGTAACCAGTATGTCTGATATAATGTCCAAGTCCCTTGTGGAGAAACCACTGTGTGACGACCAAAGTATAACCGATCGTAGTATAGGAATGTCACTTCCTACTTTGTGTATGTCATCCAAAACCCGGATATCACACCCTACTACCTACTCAACAGATCCATCCCCTATTCTGATGAAGTCAAACCTATGACTGTCACATCAGAAATAGATGATCTATCTCCGCTACATCTGCTTTAGTCTATAAATAGACATGAGCCTGATGTCCACCAATGCTTCCGCTGCTCCCACTGACTACGACAACCCTCTGGCAGAGTCATATAGACGTGCACTTCTAAAGCTAGTTTAGAACGACGCTATACTCATCCTCCTGCTGGGTCTCGCAGCCTGGAACAACAACAATGGCAAGTGTGGGTAAACAAGAACTTCCCTGTCACCGTCCTTGAGGCTACCGGAGTACCTCTCGGGTGCCTGAAGTTACCCACCTTATCTGCGGAGTGGCCAATGGAATGTCAAACCAGATTGAATCTTTAGGTTCCTATCAAATCTTCCGTAATCGTTTGTGGTTCTGGAATCACTTCCAGTTCTACCATACTCCCACTACTGTATTTCTGAAAAATCCATTTTTATTAAAATTGTGGCGAGTCCAGAACAATATTTCTATTGATCTGCCTGATGGTAGAAAAGCCAACCCTCGTCATAGCCTGGGTCAACCCACAAACAGCCATTACAGAAACGTGCCTTGAGTCGTCCAGTGTCTGGTTTTAATCATAAGCCGGACAACTCCCCGTACCTTAACAACGTTAAGATACGAACTGTTCTATATCAAATATAGGACTAGAGGCACTGATTTAATTGAACCAGATTCAAATCATGCAGCTGTCTCCAGTGCATGTTAACTAAATGGAAAGAGGCCGATCAGCGTTACTCAACTTAGGAATGCTTCCAATTATGAGTAACCTGAAAGAGAAGCAAGTTCTCTTATTCATTACTATCAACTGAACACCATGCACAAGTATCTACATCCTTGATCACTTTGAAGAATCCTGATACTTGCGATACCTGGTTCTCTACTTTATCCATATACCTATAACTTCTCAAAATTCGGACCCTGCGTTTCCACGAAACACCTGTCTAAAAACTAGAGAAGTCATAAGTAAACAGAATATAGTATGAGGACCAACCCCTCTGTCCTAATGGACACTGGACAACATACAATTTCTCTGTATAAGTCCGCTGAGTCTAACAACTCTTTCACTGTGTGTCGTAGGTTGAAAACTGTACTTATGGTTAAGAAGAATTACACCGCTGTTTAATGCTCCTTTCCTAACCATCCACTGATATAGGTAAATGTCATCGACATAATATCAAAATGTATATCTCACTCTATGAAAATAGACGTACAGATATATCAATTTGAAATTGGTGCACAACAGCGGATATTCAAAACCAAATATTTGCCGACCGGCAAACAGCCCAGATGATCTCCTCAAATATCACCGATTACAACGAATCCCGATATAATGAGGATGATCACCCTATTTCCAATAACTTACTCCCACTTATCATCTGTAAAACCATACAGATGTGAGAATCAAACCTGGTAAATACATACCCTGGAGCAAGTGTCCAATCGGGAAAACAGTTTTCTTTTAACAGTACACAGTTGAACTGAAACATTGAAATGTTTCGATGGGGTATTCTGGTATTCCTAGTAATGCCTCTTCCATTATCCAGATTCACAACTGTAACCGTATATTTCTTTTCCACCTCTCCAAATCCTTTATATGTCTTTAGTCATTACCTTCTGCACACCCCTTTAGGCCAATTGGTTTTCTTCCTTCCCTACCGTTCGGCACCAGCCTATGGTTTAGAAGAAGACTATCTAATAAGCATAATGGGTGTACTGTCCTAGTCCTAGGAGCACTCGCAATGCGAGAGAAGGTGAAGATAAAAGACAACTGAATAAATCTTATTCCTATTTCTCCTGAACCAGAATCCATCCCCGAACTAGAACAAGTTCCTTTCGAGTTCGTATATAACCATATGATGGAATATCCAAATAACTGTGGATCTTCGTAGTGATACGGAGTGTCCTGGAGAAATACAAAGGTGATGTGGGAGTGGTAATGAAATACTTGGTTTTGTCGTGAATATCAGTCGTAATTTACTTTGCCCTCTTACTAATCCCTTGCTTTGTCTTAACTTAATACCTTCTGTACACCATCGTTATGCTAATTGGTTTTCTTCATTCCCCACCGTTCGGCACCTGCCTAAGGTTTGGAAGAAGACTATCCAATTTGCGTAATAGGTGTACTATCTCCTAAACCAAGGAGTACTCGCAATGAGAAAAGGTGAAAAGAAAAGACAACTGAATAATCCTATTCGTTTTCTCCAGAACCAGAAACCATCCTCGAAGTCCTTCGAGTTCGTATATAACCATACGATGGTTTTGTCCAATGGAAGTGGACGTTCGTAGTAATACGGGGTGTCCTGGAGAAAAGGGTAAAAGTAGGAGTGGCAATGAGATTTGCAACTCTGACAATCCAAAAGCCTGTGTTAAGAAGGTTCGGTCAACTTGGTCTCTGAGTCATAGTCTTAGGGTCGGGTCAATGGTCGCTGCCAGAGAGAAAGAGAGAAAAGAAACACTCAGCGTGCACTCTAACCTAGATTAGAATGGTTACCAATTTATCTAATCTGGAAACCTCCCACTGTACCTCAAATTCTCCTCGAAACCTAAAAGAAGAATTAGTCGGGAATACCCGAGGAGTAAACCAACTCATCAGTGGGAATCGGGATCCAACTCTCATCGCATGATAACGTGACGGAATCCGCTCACGGTATCCCACTCCAGAAGGTATGTGCATATCTGGCAAGTTTCAGTTCTTTTGAAACTCCTGATGTGATTTCTGCCCCATGCTCTTATGACCTTGACGAAGGTCAACAAATCATAAGTCACATGTCAAGTTCCACCCGTCATTGTCCAGGTTAATTTGAACCCACCCGTACAAGCCCTTGACGAAGGTCAACAAGGCTATACGACTGTCCCAAACCAACACATTTATCTATGCAACAGAAAAGCAACAAGCAGCTACCATGCACTATGCCTTGACGAAGGTCAACAAACATAGCATGAATACTACGTGCTACCTGTCTGAAACGACGGAGGGCTACGAATGGTTTCTGGCGAAAACCTTTAACGTAATGAACTTGATATCGTTGAAGGAACGGATAGCTTTTTAGAAAATATAGTGACGAAAACCTTTACTAAAGAGGTCACTCCCGGTGAAGGGATCTCGGCTCTTTCCCCGTAGAATGGGGTGCAGGATATTCCAAATGAATACCACGATGCAAAGCAAAAGTAATCGGCTATAGTGAAGTTAATGCCCTGACGCAAACTTCTGTCCAAGGGGTCACTCCCGGTGAAGGGATCTCGGCCCTTGCCTCGTCGACTGAGGAGCAGGATATTCTAAATGAATACCACGATGCAAAACAAAAGTGAACGTCCTTGCAATAACAGCTTTTTGAAAAGTGTTCCAACAACATCAGAATAGGTTTGTTTAACATGCATTGATCCGAATCAACGCAGTCCCATCAATTGATCACACCACAAAGAACGAAAATATACTGACGTACGTATATGCCATCCGCATTCGCCACTGGGTCCCGTCATCACCCGTTAGGTTAGCTAACTAACGGCAGAGCGGGGACTGGACTAGCGCGGATGAAAAACATATACAACATCTACTAATATATATACCAATATATTATATTTCGCTCAAGGCGTGAATAAAATGCAACATCACAGAAATATACAGCATCACAGAACAATACAGATATCTGGGATCCCCGGGTTTCACAGAGCCACTACTGAAACCCGACGTTCCCCTGGTCCTGTGGATAGCCTGTGCAATGAAATCCTAGACCCCTACGGGCGCGGCAAATCACCCGCCAAAACCTGAAGCGAGGCAGCCCCCTTCAGCACCGTGAATGGACCACCCAGCACTTCACGGAATCCGGAAACTTGGGCACCCCTCCTGGGTCAACCTGTACCCCCTACGAGTGCGGCGAATAGCCCACCAATTCCAGACTGAAGCCCCTCCGTCTCAATGCCCTGAGATGCGGGCCCGTTGCCCTCTAGAACCCGGCTATCCGTGCACCCCTCCGCGGGGTAATCCTAGTACAGAAAGTAAAATATACATACAACGGGTACATCGACCGCAACCAGGTCGTGCCCCAAAAGAATAATACAAACAGGCAGTGACGGCAATCCACATGTCGGACGCACGCCCCGCAATATCAAATGTACATAATACAACAAAACTGTACTAGCATTGCATCCAGGCTATCCCCCACGACCGATCCGCAACAACACAGCAAAACACAGAACATCAACGTGAAAGTCACGTTCGCAAATCCGTCTAACCGGGCTATAGCAGTTAGACCGGATTTACCGATCAAGTGACATTCACGGTCGCAGATATAATGTAAATACTGTGAAATAATGTGTTTAAAATATCCGATCGATTAAAAATTAACAAGTGGGCCCCCAAGCAATACTGTAGCACTCACAGAAATTCTGGGCCCAATTTTAATATTCCAAAACCCCTATTTTTAGCCCACAAGCCCACTGAAAAAAAAAGATGACATGATCCCTCAAATATGCGGCGGATCCGCGGCCTCCAGAGTGGTTATGGCCGCGGTTCCGCGGTCGTACGGAGGGATCGTGTTGTCGAATTTTTCCAGTGTTCTTAGAACTCCCTGCACATCATTCTGAGACAACCTGAAAAATTTTTGGACTTCAAAAAATTTCGACAGAAAACTGATGTAAAGAAAAACGCGGGTTTTTTGAATTTTGGTCGATCGGAAATGCAAACACATCAAACAAAGCTAGACGAAGTTAATGGCGAGGCTCTGATACCACTGTAAGTGCACGGCGGCGCCCCGGCCGTCAATCCGACGGCCAAATGCGGAAGCGGTGAAAAACTTTAATTTTGCGAACTTTGCAAACCGGCACCACCGCGCACTAAACCCCGGATCGGGCCATTAAACTAGTTCTAGCTAACTACAAGATGGGAAGAGATATACCGAGTGATCCGAGTCCTCCGGTCTTCTCGTCATCGTCCCGATCTCCTGCGGAAACTCCGGTCGTCGCCTCCTTGCCGGAAGGGCACCACATCGCCTGCATCTTTTACGGGCTCCTGCCTCTATACCGAGGCAACTCGGGCATGAAGCTGGCAAGTCGACATGCCCAAGATTTGCTGTAGAATGTGTAGGGTTGTGTCTCATTTGGGATTTTGTTGCCTTTGTAGATGGAGGAATGAGGTCAAGAAAAATGGTGCTTTCATTTTTCATGCAAGGAAATTGAGATGAAGATAAAATGCCACAAGCTCACCAAAATGAAACTCTCTCTCTCTCCCTCAAAGAAGTGGCCGGCCATATCAAGAGAATGGTGGAGGGAAAAATGAAATCAACCATCATTAAATCAAGAAGGAGAGTGAGTGTAGTAAAAGTAGAAAGGTGACCATAAACAAAACATCATCATCACAAACTTACATCCAAACCATACCCTCTCATTAATGCAAGTGATGGTGGAAAAGAAAAGTTGCCATCATAATCAAAGCATTTGCAAGAAACCCCCTCCACAAATGTTATTTGCACAATTGCAAATAACCCCCTCCATCGGAAAAGTCCGGCCGGGAAAGAACAAAGGAAAACCGGCCGGAATGGAATGCAAACTGGCAACTCCAAAAAACTGATCCCGTAATAAATTACAGGAAAACCCCAATACTGTGCATACACACCCGCATCTGTATTCCGTCCGGATACAAATGCAAAGAGACAAAATCTACACTGTACTAAACTAGGATCCGGCTTAAACCAAAGCCGGCTAGTAATGTTCGTCCGATCCTGATCCGTGCAATACCGCACGAATCTGATCGAACCCTGCCATATAACTATACGGCCTCTAGTACAAACCGTCCGATCCTGATCCGTGCAATACCGCACGTATCTGATCGGACCCTGCTATATCTCCATACGGCCTCTACAGCGTTTCATCCGAAAGCTTGAGTAACTGAAAGTGTGGTGGACTCTAAAGACTCGTCAATACAATGGCTGTGGATTTAACCACTAGCACGTCAGAGGTATAAGCCAATACGTAACGAGCCACCAGCTATTGACCAAAAGGGACGTCGATGAGCGAACTCATCCTGACACCCTACTGAGCCTGTCGGTGACAATATCCGTACAGTCCGGTCCGTTCGTCTATGAGCATCGCATGTCGGGCCTAGGGGGTTGGTAAAAGTCAGACCCCCAAAAGCGGTACAAGTCGTGTCGAAGTGTAGCCCAGAACACCCTGAGATACTACAGGAATACCTACCAGTAAATCTCCTGCCTTGGCCAAGGACTTCGTGTAATGGCTCTCCTAGACACAGCGCGACCTCACCCCCAATACCGGGAGAGACGAACCCCCGAAGATCCGCTCACTGCCTCCATGTGGCTTGGGACTGTACCCAACTAAAACCTGTTTGCACGACTCCTTTGAGCCATGGTAGGGAAGTAATCAAAGCACAGTGGAAACTCACACGAGACAAATGACGATCCCCCGGTCGATGAACTAACCTGTACACATGTCACCTGGGAACTGCTATCTGACATGAGGTATAAGACCGACTAGCATGTTCCCGGCGAGTCCTGTCCGGTGTACTCATAACCCAATTAGCACCTGTATACATCTTAGGTGATCCAACTGACACCAGTGGCTTGTGAGACCGGCCACCGCCCCTCGTCGGGGTCTCGACTGTATACACTAGTCTACTCTGGAGAATCGATGCCCTGTCTCGAAACTCCCACGACTAGGGACCTTTTAAGGATGTGCTTATAGACCCCAGCTCCCACTTATATGATCGCCCTCATACTGCTGGTGGTCAAGCAAGAATCCTAGGGGCTCTATCAACGTGCAATAGTGACCTGTCAGGTCACCTGAAGCAGTACACGATGATAAAGGTAAACCAGATAGCACACTATCATCTCGAGTAAGACTGTCGTACCGGGATAGGTCCTCCCTCAATCATTGCAATCACGTGCCTGTGACCCAATAATTGACTCTGAGGGCACTATCTCCAACACTCGATTCGTCTCGACTCGTGAGGAAATTAGTATCTTTGTGAGAACTTCTCGATTCGTCTCGACTTGTGAGATAAAGCCTTAGGCAGCGGGGATTAAAAAACCAGTTTCCTAAGCACTGGGACCCTGCGAGTCGATCCAAAATAGACTCTTGCATACTATTCGCGGGTCACACTCTCCAAAGTCAAATCTCGATAAGGAGGGAAACAACCGCTTACGGGTCCTCTCGACTCGTAAGAGGGAAAATTCTCTTATAAGATCCTTTTGACTTATAAGAGAAAACGCACTTAGGAATCCTCAAGATTCCTAAGGAGAAAATACACCTATGAGATCCTCTCGATCCGTAGGGAGAAAAGTCTTTGTGAGACCCTCACGGCTCTTAAAGTTGAAAAGCCTTAGGCAGTAGATCTGAACCTGCCTCCTAAGCCATCACTACCTCTTGAAGAAGCCAAGACAGGATGCTCGCTCTATCATCTATCGACCATGTTTACTAAGGTAACATGATGATAATAAAAGAAAGAAGAAAACGGAGAAATGACACAAGACATTATGAAGAATGTATATCTTTTATTCATAAATTCGATTGAGTACAAGATACATTGTGTTAAAGAATAAAAGAAACAAATACATTTTATTTACAATTACAAATGATACAAAATATTCATGGAGAAGGAAGCGTCTTCAATAAATCCGCAAGCTGCTCTCGCACTTCCTTCAACGCCTCCTCCTTAGCGGCTGCCGCAGCCAACTCTGCTTCCACCTGGGCCCGCTGCTGTATGTAAGATGAAAGTTGTTCTTCGACGGCTCGTTGAGCTACTTCGCGACTTTGGGCATCACGCTCAACGGCATCGAGCTTCTGCTTCAATGTTATCCCATCAGAAATACTTTGCAGAAGGCCCTCGAAGATAGCCTTCACCCGGGCAGCGTTCGCGTCGACCTCGGCACACAGTCGAGCAGACTCACTTGAGGTCTCTTGGCATTCCCTCCGCCTTAAAGCCGCTTCTTGTTCCAGATGGCAGAAGTAAGAAGCGCTCTGGTCGATCCATGCCGCCTGTTGAGTACTCGTGGCCAAAATCTCGGGGCCAGGGCGCATAAGCTCCAGCTGATGCAGGCGGGCCTCGATCTCCCTGCAGTGGTTAACCCAAGACTCGACGACGCCTTCATTATGGAAATTTACAAGCGTTGCCAGCATCGGATTAACCACGGCAGCGAAATCTGCGGCAGATGTGGGAGCTTCTGCGTCAAGCTCCTCGACGCATCCGCTTAGCATACTCAGACTCATCGCAACACCCTTTGAGGATGGACGTCTGGAGAATGGGCCTGCCGGCATCATGATGCGAGACTCGAAGGGGGCCGGAATCGGAACGACAGCTGAAAAACAAAACACAATCAAATGAAGATTCAAGGAATATAAGAAATTCATCAGTGAGGGAGTTTACTATAACAGTTGCGGCAGGCGGCAAGCCGGGAGGACCGGTGGCGCGACTGATCTTACATCTCCTCCTTCGATCTGTAGCACTGCAATCAGGGCAAGGAAGAATCAGAAATAATTCCATTATTGAAAAAATAAAGGGTATTAATTGAAAACTATACTCACCAGCGCCACTGGAGGAAGAAAGCTCCGACGGGAAGGAGAAGTATGGATGCAGCACCTGTACAGGTGATCAAAAAGCACTCCTGCAAAGACGCAATAGTACAACATCAGTACATAAATTATGCAGCCAAGATAAAACTAATGGGTTACAAATCCATACCTTCCAGCATTTGCGACGGTGCGAGAGAAGGTAGAGACGTGGCCACCGTCAAGACAGTAACTGACGGCGCTCCCTCGAGCAATGGGGCAACAACACTAGCCGCACCTGCATTGGAAAACAAGATAAGCCTTTTCAGGAAGGATTGCAGAATAAAAAAAAAGAAGAAGAAGGACGGTAACCCAAAATTTCCCTGATGAGTCGCCAGCCGAAACTGCGGCGTCTCCCTCCTCCATTGGCAGGGGTTCACCTACCGTTGCCTCATCGCCAGACTCTACGGGAGCCGTCGCCGTGCTCGTAAGGCCAGGAGATGGCGAAGGACTGTAGACGGGGAGAGCAATTATCGGAGCAGTGCCAGACTCTTGAGAAAGAGCGGCCGGCTCGTCCTCAGGAATCATGCCCGTCTCACCCGCTACCCCCTCGGGCTCAGCGGTTGCGGCCGTCTCGTCCACCGCTGCCATAGGTTCGTCGGTCTCAGCCGCTCCATCAGCTGCCGCCCCAGGATCAGTTGTAGCAGCCGTCTCACCTGCCGCCCCCTCGGGCTCAGCATCGGTAACCTTCTCGGGCATAGTTGTAACCCTTCGAAAATCGTTTAGGCAGTTTTTCGGTAATCGGCTAATTTTTCGGCTTTTTCCGTAAAAAGTCAAAATAGGTATTTTTCATTATAGATCTAATTATACAAAATTTAGATAAGATATTACTATAATTTTGTCACTAAAATGTCATTTATAATTTTCTAGTTAAATAAAAAATATTTCGTAATTAATTTTTTTATAATTATTTTAAGCTTTTAAATATATATTTAATTAGTAATAAATACAAATTTAAATGGTTAAATTACACACTTAATAACCATTATAAACTAAAAATTAGTGTTAACAAAAATTTTATCAAAACTTACCAAGAATTGTGGTTTTATGGTAAAAAATGAATGAAAAATGGGGTTTTTGTGTAAAAAGTGATGTGATATGCATTTATTGACCTTAGATGATAAATTTTTGTGTAGAATTTTCCACACAACTCTTCTCTACACTCCCCTTCTTGCTCAGGTCGAGCTCAATCAGCAGGAAACCCCCATTTCCCCCTCTCTTTCTTGCTTCAAAAATCATGAAAAAATGCACAAAAATCCACAAAATACACACTTTTCTTCACTAATTCAAACCTAAATCCTTTTCCACCTCTTCTCAAACCCTAAATTGTTTAAAACAAGGAGAAAGAAGACATCTTTGGAGGCTAAGTGCAAGAGGTTCACCACTTGTGAGGTATAAGTTCTAATCAAGTTGTTAAATTTGTAGTTTGTTTATGCTAAATTAGAAGTTTAAAGTGTTAATTTCATTATAATGGGTTGTCTTGAAAATTCAAGAAAGGGATTTGATTTTGAATTAGGGTTTGAAGCATGGTTGATGGTTTAAGTTAGGGCTTTGGTTATCTAATTGGTTAAAGTGGTTAATTGTGCGATGTTGCGCTCGCTAGATCGATAAAATTGCGATATTTGCATCGAATCGGTATGCAATTGCTTGCTAGATTTTTATGTAAATTAGGAGGTGGTCAAATTGCGTTATATTAGCGATATAATTAGCATCCTATACGACTATTAGTGTGCGCGAATGCGGGGTTTTGTCTAGCCGGGTTTTAGTTTTGTCGATTTCCCTGAAAAGACGATTCTAGTTAAAGATTAGCGATTTTCGTGCGTTTTCCCGCGCACCGAGTGCACGTTACGTTTAATTCGAGAGCGTCGGTATTTGTATATTGTCACTTTCATCGTTTTAGGATATGTAATCTTATGCTTGGTGTTGTGCAAATATAGGATCGGTCGGGGAAACATCGGACACGGCGCGTAAAGGCAAGGCGGTGGTCGGATCGGATTAGCGAGGCATTCAGGTGAGTAGATGTATTCATCTATGAGGGAATCGTCTGGATGGCGTGAGGCGCCCCCTAGTTAGGATTACCTTATTTCTTGCAAGATTTATATTGTTAGTTAGCTTACCCCTTTATTTACACTGCATACCCTTATAGTTAATAGTATGCTAGATTGCATGGTTATGCATATGCACATACGCGATAACACTTCGTAGGACACGAACACTATTACCATTGGCATCTGTTGCACGCGCACTATTCACGTGACACACACGCCTTTGGTAATTGCCATGCCACGTGCACTATAGAACCTGTTTAACTTGATATCGCCATTAGCATTCATACGTGATATATGAAATTGCATAGCATGCATATACCTCGCATTATCATCATATTTACATAGATTTCTATCCAAAATTCACATCATATACATTGATTTCATAGACATTTATTATATATAACATGTGAACATTATGATTTTTCTTAAGGATTTCAGTATTGCTGCGATTTCTGGATTTTTGGGGAAAACCGCAAGAATTTAACAAAAGCTTACATTTGTCATTTTTAAAACAAAGTTGCGGTTTTCTCGTGATGTATGTGTCGTCCACCATGAGTTTTCGTGTTTTCTGTTGGATTTCGAGGCCCGATTCGGGGAGTGGATGAACCGTCTCGGGTACATGGTGGGCCCGGTATGGTACCCCGGGGCAAGAAGATCGAGTTGTAGACGATGAGCCTGGCAGGGGAAGACTACCTACCGGTGATGTCTGGCGCGGCGGATATCCGGAGGATACCGACCGTTGTCGTGAGATTGGATGATATGGGCCGATCCGGACTGACGGAGCCCGATATTTGAGATATTGATACAGTGAGATATTGAGACAGATATGATTTCATATTTGGTGTCGATGCTTGACACGGGTTTTCAGATGATTTCTTGATGGTACTTAGCTATTATACAGATATTCATTTTCTAAAGTTAAGAATCCAATACCCTTAGCATTTAAAACACTTAAAGAGTTAGTAATGACATTGCATACATGTGCATGCATACTAGAAGTATTATATCACATATGGACATACATGTTGTGACGCATTGCGTGCATTCTTACGATTGCCTTACTAGATGTTATATTCTACTCACGAGCTGGCAACTCACCCCCGTTGTGCCACAGTGTCTTGCAGGTCGGACCCGTCACCCTTGTAGCGGCGGGCTATCTTATCATCAGCTTCTTTTGCTCAGACTCGCGACATCGCCCGTAGGTGGGTTGCGAGCATATTTTATTTCTTTTGCTCTATCATTGTATCTAGTATTCTCCATCTACCATTTTATATTGTATATGCGACCTAGTGATGAGACTGAGAGACTTGTATATATGTGGTTTCTTTTGGGTCGAGCTCACTTGAGCCGGCGTTGTGTTTTCTGATATTTTGCGTTTCTTTATGCTCTTTTCTTGATACTACTATTATATTGCATGTGGTTGTGATCCGCCTTGGGCGAAGAGCTAGCTCCCGCTTGGGAATGCCATTTTATGTTTACAGGTTTATTTTCTTGTTGTATCCATTTTGGGGGACAGAAAATACAGGGGAGACTCTGCCGAAATTTTCGGAAATTTTTGATGTTTTAAAAAGGGATTCTATGCAACTTAAATGATTTTTAAAAACCATTTTCATTAAAGGTTTTCCTTCACTCTCTTTCGTTTTCGGTTTAGATTCTTCTGGGCTTTGGCTGACTTAGGTTACGGTACGCCTTTTTGACGTCTCGTAATCTAAGTGCCAGTCGCGTTCCGTACTTTCGGGATGTGACAATAGTAGGCGTGACTGTCTCGTCAGCCACTACCTCGGACCCGGCAACTATGGCTGCACCACCTACCATCGCCTCGGTTTCGGCTGCTGCCTTCTCCAACGTCCCTTCAGGCTCGACGGTCGCCGCCACTCCTTCAGTTGGACTCGGCCCTGCAGGACAAGATGTTTAAGAACTGATAGTTTTACAACTCTTACAACAAAAGCCTCGAAAAACACATTACCTGAGGTGGATTGATCGTTGGCTTCCCGAGCTGCATGCACTGCCCGTCTATGAGCAGTAGACAAGGCAACCGGGGGCTCCTCGGAAAGAGTAGTAGCGGGAGTAACGGCGCTTGGGCCCGCTCCCACGGCCAAAGCAGCGCTACGCTCCTTCGCTGCGCGCCTCAAGCGCTTCCTCTCCTCCCGGGCCGTCACGACGGACCTCTTGGAAACCTCCTTCAGCAAGGCGTCATCGTCCGCGTTCAGAGTTTCCTCTAAAGCCTTCAAGGCATCCATCATCGGCTTTTGAGTTGGGTCTCTCGCGGCAGCCCCGAAGAGGCCGGGACTTCGGTAGTTGGCCCAGGGAGAATCCCCGCATCGGCTTGCGAGGCAGGTCCTGCGGTCCCTGCAATGAGACAAAGAAAAGGTTAGATTGGGCCATAAAAAGGAGAATAAAGACTCAGTGAGCTGAGACGTACCAACGCCCGATAGAGTGCGTTTCATCTCTTCCTCCTGGAAAGTTTTGAGAGAAGCAGCGATGGCTTCTTCGGTAGAAATGCCTGTTTAAAAAGGAAGAGCGTTAGTCAAAGAAAATGATAAAAGTACGATAAAATGACGAAGAATACAACTAGTGATTACCTGATTGCGCGAGTTTATCCAACCACGCTTCGAGCCTTGCCGATCGCTCAGAAGCCGCGATGGCGGATGCCAGATCGGTGTCTGCTGGCTCTACAAAGAAACCCTCGTTGCTTCCGTACTCGCTTAGGCTTTCGGTAAGAGGGGCCTGAGGCTCTAAGACGAGCACGGCATCAAGAGAAAGAACGGATTTCTTCTTCGTCTTCTGCGCACGGACCCCGGTCGCCGCCAAAATCAGCTTATGCTTCGCAGGCACCTTAAGATGGCGGGTCCCGATGTCCGAGCCCATCCCGGACTCCGGCGAAACCACATTCACCGTCTCCACCGGAACACGGGGCGCTGGGGCACGTCCACGGTATCACGAGGCAATCCGCACGGGGGGCTCAGCACGCGCGGTGGCTCAGCTCCAGTATCTCTCAGCGGAGGAACGACAGGGATCCTTGGCCTCAGGGGAGCTTTGCGGTCGCTGCCAGGGGGCACACCCTTGCGGTCAACCAACAGCCGCTTCTCTTCCCGGATGACGGCACCCATAACGTGCGCGTACCAGGCCACGTACACTTTGAGGGCCCATGGGACGCAGCTCGGCTCGCTGATAAAGAAGTGGGAGCCCGTGTTCAGCCGCATAAAATGGTGCAGCGCGCTCCGTATCCCCTCCCTGGTGGCCGCAGGATCTTCCAAAAACGCCTCCAGTGGAACCCCCTGGTTATAGCTTGATTGTTGGGCGAACCGATGGGGGTTGTACCTCATGAAGAGCACCATATCGTTTTTCCTGAATACCAGGAAGCCCGGCTGGATGGAGTATAAGTGAAGAATCTCCCGGGCTTTCAATACGGAGGCCCCGTCCTTGAAACTATCACGCAGCGCCAACACCGCCTTGGAGGTCTCCGGGCCGATGGTCATGACTTTGTCCGTGAAAGAAATTCTCACTACGACCATGCGCGGACGAAGAAGCAACCCCCTAGCCTCCCGCGGAGACGGATTCACAATAGAGGTGCCAATCAGTCGCATAACTCTTGGGAGTCTGCACTTCTCGAAAAACGAGGGGCTCTTATGAATGCCAAATACCCCGAGCACATGCATTTCCATCCACGAAGTAAAGTAGTGCATCGGGAAATTGGCAGGTTGCACCCCAGGTTCATTTGCGTCCGCCGCCACGCTGAGTCCATGGTATAGGTGAGCCAGCCCGGCGATTCCGATTGACAATTGTATGCCAGCCACCATCCGATGCGCTGGGTAGAAAACGGACGGCCTCATGTAGCGCGGGTGCATGGGGAGCGCGAACCAGCACGGCCATAATCCCAGAAACCCGAGAAAGAAGGTCTCCTCATAGATGCCGGAGACGGTGATTTCCAATAAGGGCATGATGGCGGCATCGGGAAGATAAAAACCCTTTTGATCGTCTTCCAATACTGGTCGACGATCTAAGCCAAAGCCGAAGGGGTCGTCGAGCTTGGCGAACTTCTTGCTCCGCTGCGATAGAATCTCCGGTCGAAGGAAGCGGGCGATGAAATCTCCAAAACTAACTCCCCGTCCCCCCGATTCCAACTAGAGACTCTCATACATATTCAACACCTTTACCAGACTCGGAAACTGGTACTGAATAGCATTCTCCGGCGTTAGGCCCATTACCAAAGGCTTGGTGGCAAAGACATGCTCATCCGGAGGAAGTAACTCCTCATAGTTCTCCCCCCTCACCGGTAGACCGGAGATCTCAGCAAATTCTTCCAGGGGGATGGAGACTTCCCTGTCCGTCTGAAGAAAAGTATGGGTGGGGGTGTTCCATTGTTCCACGAATGCCTTAACCCACCACGTCGGAGTAGCAGGGTACTCAAAGAGCGAGGCGTAGACTGCATGTTACAGACCAATCTTCATCAAGTGCGTCTTCTTCGCTGACAAGATATACTCAGCCCACTGCAAATACCCGGCCGATTGTCGAGGGGTCAATCCAAGGTTATAAGCTTGTCCCCAAGGGCGCGCCTCACCCTGGCATATGCGCCGCCCCAGAATGTCCACGGCTGCCGGCGGCTACACAGGGATGGCAGCAATCGAAGGCTGGAGAAGATCCTCTGAGTTCTAATTTACGACCTCCACGACATAGTTCACCTGGGGTGCATCCGCATATGGGATCGATGAGATTGGCTCTGACGGCGTCGCACAAGAGAAGCTTCGGCGACCCTTGATGATTTCACTGTACCATCTGCCCCACAGATGAATGTTTTTATGCTCCGGGTCATGATCCTTAATGAGAGCGAGAACCTCCCGGTCCACCGGTGCCTCAGGGAATCCTCCCTCTGAGTGGAAGAATGGGAACGAAAGATCAGCAGACATGTTTTCTGCAAGAGAAAGCAAAGTTCCATTATCAATATCATCATTTAATTTTAAAAGCCTGACACTTGATACTTTAAAATTTGTATCACACTGCAATGCAGTGGAGAGGGGACCCACAAAATCCAGATGACAATGCATCAGTTAATAAGACAGCCCCATCATTGGATGAGACTGTCAATTAATGAGGAGATCCCCAAAAGAATATTCTCATTAAATGAGAAATCCCTTGAGACAATGAGAAAATCTCCCTTTTCAGAGCAAAGCTCTGTCACAGAGTTACACTTGTCAAACTTTGGTCACAAGGGAATAAAATTCCTTAAAATAGCCTAGCTCTGTAATAATGATGGAAAAATCCATCAAAGAAAAAAATTAATTTCTAAAAAAAATTAAAGTTTGGTATCTTAAAAGATTCATGAAAAAACTCTTAAGAGTTCATCATCAGAAGATCAAAAGATCTATCGTTTTGTCAATGAGCAAAGCTCTGTTCATGGGTTAAGAAACCCAGAAACAAATTCTTGAGAGCAAAACTCTGTTTATGAAACCCCAAAAGGGTTTTCTTTAGATCAAAAGATCTATGAGAGCAAGGCTCTTTTAATTAAAATTAATTTAATTAAGTTAAGTTAATTTTACCTAAGATGTTTCTACAGTTCTAACTCTGAAAATGAGAGCAAAGCTCTGAGGTTCTTGAAAACAAGAGCAAGGCTCTGAAGATAAAATTCTTGAAGATGATAATCATTTGCTGAGGACCAAGGGTCCTATTTATAGGCGCTTAAGTGCCCCTTCAACTCCTGAGTTGATCTAACGGTTGGGATCTTGCCACCGCTGCACTCATGTGTGCGCCACGTGAGCGCAACGGTGGGGGGCATTTGTTTCCCCCAATCAGAGCAAAGCTCTGTTTGAATTTCAAATTCAAAAGGTGAAGCAACGCTTCAGATTTCTTGCGCTGCGTGCAGAGCGCCACGTGTCAAAAGCAGACACGCCAGCGCAAGGGGCGCTGCGCCCAAGGCAGCGCACCCCAATCAGAGCAAGGCTCTGTTTTAAAATTTAAATTTTAAAAATAAAGGAAGCAACGCTTCAGAAGACTTGCGCTCTGTGCTGCGCGACACATGTCAGCGCGGTTGCGCTGCGCTCTGCGCTGCGCGACACGTGTCTGCGCTCTGCGTTGCGCGACACGTGTCAGCGCGGATGCGCTAGCGCGGGTGTGCTGCGCTCTGCGCTGCGCGACACGTGTCAAGCGCAGATGCACTTGCGCCAACTGTGCCGGCACTAAAACTTAAATAATGAATTATTTAATAAGAATTAAAATTCTAGAAAGATCTTTTTAATCTTATTAAAACAAGAAGATTATCTTCTGTAAAACAAAGGCCTTAGGATCAAAGATTCAAATGTGGGGAAATATCCCCAGATCAAACAGAGAACGATCTCTGTAACTAAGCTAACAAACTAATTGGCCCTATATAAAGGCCCCTAGACTCCAAGTTTCAGATATACAGAACTCCTCTAAAAACTTTGAGAAAAACTCAAAGAGAAAAAAAATGTAAACCTTTGAAAAAAGAAGAATTTCTTCTAAAAAGATCAAAAATCTAAGAACAAGATCAAGATCTTCAATAAAAAGAAAAAGATAAAAAAAAAAAAGAGATCCAATCATAAAAGAAAAAAGAAGTAATTTACTTCATTATTAGATCTTTTGATCTATATAAAAGCATTGCTTTTTGATGAGAATCAGAACCATTGGTTCTTGAATCTTGAGGTAGAACCTCTTTAGAACGAGAAAGATTCTTTTCTTTGATCTAAATTTGATCAAGATGCGCTCTACGCTATTGGACAGTGCCCTGCACTCTTAATTTGCGCTCCTTGGACTGGCGCAAGTCACCAGATAGCGCCACGTGTCAATCTGCGCCTTGCGCTCCTAAAAACAGAGCGCTGCGCTTTTGGATTGGCGCACCTCACCAGAGTGCGCCACGTGTCAGCAGCGCACTGGCGCAGCGCATTGCGCTAACAAACTTGCGCTCAGCAGAGCGTGACACGTGTCACCTCCACATGCGCTGGCGCCTTGCGCTTTTTAATTGGCGTAGAGCGCCTGACAGGACATGTGGCGCACTGTCAGAAAAATAAATGCCGTGCATTATTAAAAAAGGGCAGAGCCCAATTAAGAAGCCTAACAGGCCTAATATAAATGCCATGCATTTAAATAAAAAGCCCAATACTATGCATTTTTTAAAAAAGGACAGAGCCCAAGTAAAGGCCTAACAGGCCAAATATAAATAAAATGTTGAACATTTTCAAATGGACTTAACCCAATTCTGGCCATAAGTCCTCAATTTAAATTGAACCGAGCACAACTGCTCTCTCAAATTAATTTACACCCGGTTCAAGGGTACTTCTCTGAACTCCTCTGATATTTGTCGTTGTAATCCTTCAATGTCATCAAAGAGGCGACGGGTCCCGATAACCATACATTGCTACGGACTGTGGGGTCCTTAAACTCATGGACCGAAATGTCATTAAACTAATATTCATCCCCAAAATGGGAATGTTGGACCGAAATGTCATTAAACTAATATTCATCCCCAAAATGGGAATGTTGGACCACCATGTCCTTAAACTGGCAATGGGCCACTATGTCCCTAAACTAGAACAATAGAGCCCCCAAATGCTCTTTTGTCGGATCTAAATGATCCTGTTAAGCTGATCTTAGTCTCAAATTAGACTAACGTATCCTTAACAAACGTTTAAGTTGATCTTAGCCTCAAATATGGCTAACGTATCCTTAAACCAAAACCCCAAACCCAAATCTAAGAAAATACGGATTTGGACTAATCCACATCCTACGGGTGACAACATAAATTAGTCTCCGTATACAATCCACGGGCAACCACAAACAAAAAAAACACCCACGACACGAAGTGACCAGCTGGAGAAGGAGAAAGTTGTTACCGCGATGCGGTAGCATAATTAACTGCAAGGGCTTGCGCTTGCAGGGAAGAGCGTCCCCACAATCAAAAACCGCTCGAATGAGGGGGAATCTGACAAAGTCTGCTACATCGGCTGCATCCGTTTAAACCTTCGATACATGGTGCCATAAATCAACTTGGCATCTTCGGAGAGGTGGACGGATAGCACCAAATAGCATCTGCCCCGAATCTCAGGCAAGACGTCTATGTCGCGCCGTCTTTCGGAGGGGAACAGGGTTTCAGGTGTTGTTTATTTTTTCTACCTTTTCATGTGATGATTAACTCAAAGCAAAGGCAATTCGGAGTGTTTCATAGTCGTAATTTTAACTGTTTTCGGGATATTTTAGACGTTTCTAAAAAGTTCAAATGGATGTCAAATACCCGCTTTAACCCTTGCCGGAAAAATTTCCAAGTGTTGGATTTTTCCCGTAGTTAAAAAGCTTTCAAAGATCACGCAAGTTATTCGATGGACCCTCTAGAAGAATGAAACCCTAACTCGAGATGTGACCACGGAACTGCGTCTAAGCCTTAGGGTTTACCGTAGTTAGTGGCGCCACAAATGAGGCTTGGGTTTGCCCTTCTACGGCTGGTCCATTGGTACTGTGGCGTGTGCTGAATAACTTTAAACTACGCTCAAGTGTTGAGCTTTTTGGGTGATTGTGGGTGTTCGTTGATTCAATTGGAATGTTTAACATCATCTAGGCTTTTCTCTGTGATGTCATGACATGTGATGTTCTGTGATGCTGTATATGTTATATTGGATCGTCGTGTTTTGAATAGCTGGGTTTTTTATATGAGATGAGAGTTTTTATTTTCATTCATGTAAAATTAAATGTATGTAATATTCTTTTATTGGGGCACTTCCGGGTTGAGGGTGATGTTACCATTAATATATATTATTTACTTTTCCACACTTGGATAGACCCAAGGAGGAGTGCATAAGTAACCCGGTTCTAGAGTCCAGTGGAAGACCAACTCGAGGAGTCGAGTCCAGGTCTTCTAACTCTAGAATTGGTAGGGTTGCTTGCCGCTCTCTTGGGGGTCTAGGAGTGTGGGTTTGGCTATTCATCGCGACCGTGGAATCCGTGTTTTATAGAGGCTCAAAATAAAACACGGACCTCCTAGTATATCCAATATTTCATATGTTTCTTCTGCTGCGATATCTGTGATGTGATCATCTGATATGTTGAGATGGATACTGTATATAGTATATAGACGTTACTTATGTTTTACACCCGCGCTAGCCCTGCCTCGCTCTGTCGTTAGTTACCTAACCTAACGGTGCATGACAGGACATCGAGGCGAATGCGGATGGCATAAGTGTACGTCGTATTTATCTGTGATGTTTAGGTGACTTAAATGATGGGACTTCATTAATGTGATTAATGAAAGAAAAGAAACCTAAAAGATGTTGTAGAATCAAATTTTCAAAAAGGGTAGCTACAGTTTTGCTTTGCATTGTGATATATATGATATATCCCGCACCTTATTCGATGAGGAAAGAGCCGAGATCCCTTCACCAGGAATGACCTCTTTAGCAAAACTGGCAAATGCTACAACACTCAGTTTGTCTTTTGATTGCTTTTGGAGTTTTTCTTTGTATAGTGATATATATGATATATCCCGCACCTTATTCTATGAGGAAAGAGCTGAGATCCCTTCACCGGGAATGACCTCTTTAGCAAAACTAATGAAAGTCTTAAAAACACTCCTTTTCAAAATTTACTTGTTTCTACAACGATATCAAGTTCATTATGCAATAGGTTTTCAGAAAAACCTGTCGTAGCCCTCCGTCATTTCAGATAAGTCCTACTTAGTATTCGTGCTACGTTTGTTGACTTCCGTCAAGGCGTAGTGTGCGGTAGCTAACTAGTATTTATCTGCTTATGCATAAGATGCAGATTGGATTAGGGTAGTCGTACGACCTTGTTGACCTCCGTCAAGGATCGTGCGGGTGGGTTTGATTCAATCAAGAAATGACGGGTTGAACTTGACTTGCACCCTATGGTTTGTTGACCTCCATCAAGGTCATGGGATGATTGGGGCAAAATATTATTGGGAATTTCAATTGTTGAAATTTGCAACGAGATTGCATACCTTCTATGAGATAGTTGGATCCCGGTACCCACTGCGAGTAATTGTTACTCCTGGGAGAGTTTTACACAGGACAATTAGCCGATCAAGTAGGTGTCTAGAAAGGTGTCAACAGGGTTATGCCTCTGGGAAAATGAGAATTATTTTAATTAGGTCCGTGTGAAAGTATGGGGAACCTCCCTCAAAGTACCGACACTGGCCTGGCTGAAAGATCGGCGAAATTGTAGGGTGTAATTAATCCCGGCTAGTCTTTACTTTTAGGGTTTGAAGGAAGATTTGATAAAAACAGTGGGAGCCATCCTGATTAGATAAAATAATAACCAATATGATCTTGCAAGAGCATACGCTAAATTGTTTTCTTCTCTCTCTCTCCAGGTAGCGACCATATCATGCCTTAATCAAGATAATAATATGGATGTATTGACCGAACCCGCATGTTATACTATGATGGGAAACGTTGGTTCCGTTCTTTCTTATAAAAGTTATAAGACTGAACAGGATATAGGGGAATACCAGGATTCCTATGCCACCCGAATGAAGAAAGTACATATTGATGCATTTTCTTTGGGTGTGTTCGTTAAAGAGAACTGTTTCTCCATTTGCTCTACGTCCTGGGTATTAGATACGAGTCAGGATCCCATATATGTAATCAGTTACATGGGCTAAGAAAAGGTAGAGAACTTGGAGAAGGTGATAAAGACATAAGGGTTCGAAATGGTGCAATTGTTGCAACTAAATCCGTCGGGGAATATCACCTTGTATTACCAACTGGTAATACGTTGATTCTGAACGAATGTTATTACATGCTGAACCTGATATGCAACATTATATCGGTTTCTTTATTAAGTAAAGAGGGATATAATTTTGTATTACAGGATAATGTTATGAACATTTTCCTTAACCAAAAGTTGGTTGGATCAGGCACATTGTGCAATGGCATTTATGTTCTAAATCAATCAACAGTTCTGAGCATAACAAACACACAAAAGAGGAATAGTTCAGAACTGAACGAATCCTTATTATGGCATTGTAGACTAGGTCACATCAATGCAACATGGCTAGCTAAGTTGCATAAGGATGGATATTTGAATCCGTTCGAATTTTCATCTTATGACACTTTCCAGTCATGTCTCAAAGGCAAGATGACCAAAACTCCGTTTACGGGACACGGAGAAAGAGTTACAGAACTCGTGGGACTGATACATAGTGATGTATGCGGTCCTATGTCTTCACATGCCAGGGATGGTTCTGCGTACTTCATTACATTCACTGACGATCTCTCTAGATTCGGATATGTGTTCCTGATGAAACAAAAATCAGAAGCTTTTGAGAAATTTAGAGAATATAAACAAGAAGTCGATGGTCAAATCGGGAAAAGTATTAAAATCCTTCGATCTGATCGAGAAGGTGAATACTTGAGCAATGAATTCCTGGACTTCCTAAAAGAGAATGGGATTCTCTATCAGCTAACTCCTCCATATACACCACAACACAACGGTGTATCGGAAAGGAGAAACCGCACCCTATTAGATATAGTGCGCTCTATGATGAGCATAGCCGAGTTACCTATTTCCTTCTGGGGGTATGCAGTGGAGACAGCGGCATACCTGCTAAATAGAGTTCCTACCAAATCCTTGCCTACCACCCCATATGATATATGGGAGGGGAAGAGACCATATCTTAATTTTATTAAGATATGGGGTTGCCCGGCCTATGTCAAAAGAAAAAAAAAACCGGACAAACTCGAGGCAAGGTCTGTTTTGTGTAAGTTTGTTGGATATCCCAAGCATTCGCGAGGGTATATCTTCTACTACAGTAAGGAACAAAGGGTGTTTGTTGCTCAGCACACCACCTTTTTAGAAAAGGAATTTCTTGCAAAAGAGATTAGTGGCTCTATGGTAGAACTGGAAGAGGTTCCAGCTGTACAAACCACAACAGAAGATTTAGTGGAACCAGAGGATTCGGTAGTTCCCGATGAACCCTAGCCACTCCGCTGATCTAGTAGGGTTCCTCACCCACTTGAGAGATACTACGGTTTTCTCATGGATTGTTGGAGCGAGGATTGCATCATGGAGGATGATGACCCAACTAGCTTCGAGCAGGCCATCACGAGTGGTGACTTAGTGAAATGGCTCGATGCAATGCGGTCCAAGGTGGAATCCATGTACACGAACAAAGTGTGGACTTTGGAAGATGCTCCTGAAGGGGTAAAACCCATTGGGAGCAAGTGGATCTTCAAGAAAAAACTTGGTGTAGATGGGAAAGTGGAGACTTTCAAAGCTAGACTTGTTGCAAAGGGTTTTCGTCAATGACCAAGTGTCGATTATGACAAAACCTTTTCTTCAGTCGCTATGCTTAAATCCATCCGGATCATGATTGCCATCGCTGCATATCATGACTACAAAATCTGGCAAATGGATGTTAAGACCACTTTTCTAAATGGTGATTTAGAAGAGAGCATGTACATGACTCAGCCAGAGGGCTTCGCAGCTAGTGGGAAGGTGTGCAAGCTGATTAATCCATTTATGGATTAAAGCAACCATCGCGGAGTTGGAACATCTGCTTTGATGTCGTTATCAAAGAGTCTGATTTCATCAAAAACGTAGATGAACCTTGTATATACAAGAAGGTGGCAGAGAGTAAGGTTGTCTTCCTCGTATTGTACGTGGACGACATACTCTTGATAGGAAATGACATTCCTATGCTGCAATCGGTCAATCTCTTCTTATCACAAAGATTCTCAATGAAAGATCTAGGGGATGCCTCCTACATCTTGGGGATTAAGATCTATAGAGATAGATCTAAATGGATACTGGGATTCTCCCAATCCAGGTACATTGACACCATACTAAAGCGGTTTAGCATCGAAGAATCCAAGCGTGGGTTTTTACCCACGATCTCAGGACTCATTCTATCCAAAGAGATGTCTCCCAAGACTGATTTGGAGAGAGCTCGCATGCAAGGGATACCCTATGCTTCGGCAGTAGGCTCTATCATGTACACGATGCTATGTACCAGACCCAATGTAGCGTCCTAACTAAGTGTAGTGAGTAGGTATCAAGCAGATCCTGGAGAGAGTCACTGGACAGCTGTGAAGAGCATTCTCAAGTACTTACGAAGGACTAAAGATATGCTCTTGCTGTATGGTAACGGAGAACTCCAAGTGGAGTCCTTTACCGATTCCAGCTTCCAGAGTGATAAGGACGACTCTAAGTCGCACTCGGGATTAGTCTTTAACCTCTACGGAGGGGCGGTATGCTAGAAGAGTTCGAAGCAGGAAACCGTGGCAGACTCGACGATGGAGGCTGAATACATCGCTGCCAACAATGCTGCCAAAGAGGCTGTCTGGATCAAGAAGTTCATAACTGAACATGGAGTGGTTCCATCCATTAAGGATCCAATACCTTTGTATTGTGATAACAATGGAGCGGTGGCTTTGGCTAAGGAACCCAGGTCTCATCAGCGATCCAGGCATATTCTGAGGCGGTATCACCTGATCCGGGAGATAGTTGATCGCCGGGAGATCGAGGTCAGGAGGGTTGACACGAAGAACAACACAGCGGATCCACACACGAAGGCCATTCCCCAGATACAGTTCGAGAGACTCTTCGGGATGCTTGGTATGCGATAATACAGCAGATAGCCCTAGTGCAAGTGGGAGATTGTTAGTTGTATGTATGCCCTAGAGGCCAGTATTGTACATATGATGTATATTATATTGGATGCTTGGACATATATAGAGAGGACTTTCTTGCTCGACATGATAGTATGCTATCTGGTTGCTCTTTATCTTAACATGTATACTTGTCTCTTGATACTGTCTTATGGTTACATGTCAGTAAAGCCCTTAGGATGTATACTTGACTACCAGGACTATGATACAGATCATACTAGTGGGGCCATGGTAGTCCATAAGTTCATCCTTTAATGTCCCTAGTCGTAGGTGTATTGAGACGGGGCATCGATATACCAAAGTAGACTAGCGTGTACGCTTCTCGACCCATGAGATGGGCGATGGATGATCCCATATCCATTGGTGTATGACATCAGAGATGTTATACGGGTGCTCAGTGGAGGCTGGGTACACTGGACGGATTTGCCCAGAACTCCCAGATGGTATTATACCTCACGTCAGATGGCAGTTCTCTGGTGACACTTGTACAGGGTAGTCTGTACACCCGAGATCGTCATAGAGTCTTGTGTGTTTCCCACCGTGCATTGATTTCCACCTTACTACGTCCAAGAGGAGGTGCAAAACGGTGGTTTTTGGGTACAGTCCCGAGTCACATGGAGGCAATGAGCAATAGGAGGGGTTTCGTCTCTCCCGGTATTGGGAGTTGATGTTGTACTGTGCTCGATTGGCCATAACAGGGAAGTCCCTGGTTAGGGCTGATTTAGAGATTTACTGGTAAGTGTTACCAGTAGTTTCTCGACCCGTTTTGAGCCTCACATCGGCATGACTTATCGGTTATTGGGGGTCTGACGTTTGCCAGCCCTAGACTTGATATGCGACACATCAGACGAGGAGACCGGACTGTACGGCAAGTGTTACCGTCAGGCTTTTGCTGGAGTTGGAGCGGGCTTGCTTGCTGATCTTCTGATTGGTCAATACCCGGGTAGCCATTGCGTCTAGCTAGTACCGCTGACGGCTTGTGGGTGCTTGATGTGATCATAACCTACTGCCGGCGTATTGACGAGTCTTTAGAGTCCTACATAGAGATTTCATTGGCTCAGGAAAAACGAAATAGGAGTGTAAGGTTTGTCTAGCACCCTATAATGATTTTTGAAGCATCACATGTCCCAAAGTTTAAATTTTGATGGTGCTAAACAAGCATGCAAAGGAATCGATCCAAGAAAATTAGGGTTATGAAACTTTAAAGCGAACAAATCTTGGGATTCGAGACTACAACCTTTGTAGCTCCCTTTCGCTGGACTCCTTGGTGTCTTGGGAGTTGGAAGAAGGTCCTCATGAAGTCCTCTCAGGTCCACGACGATCCACCCGGAGTTCGCCGTCCAAGCTCGCAACTTCGAGAATCGAAGAAAACACTCTAAACAAGTTGGCTAAACTTGTGTAGAATGATGTTGTGGTTTAGAATCTCACTTCAAAAACCTTTCTTTAAGTGTGTTTTACTCACTAGAAAAAACTAGAGAGCAAATGGTGAAGGAGGATGAAGATGGTAGCTTTTCTTTTTAGCAAGAGTAAAAGATAAAAGATGATCCATAAAAAGAAATGAAATATATCCTTTTATATTTTATTCCTTCTTGCATCCAACCATGGTTAAGTGATGGAGAGTTTATTTAACTTGAGTTTTAAACCATAAAGAGAAGGATAACTCAAGGTTAGAGGTAGGTGAGCTTGGTTAGATTAAAAGAAGAATGTAGAAGCTAGAAAGAATTATCCTTTTCTTTTCAATTTTGTTTTAAATACAAAATCAAATAAAAATCCATCACTTAATCCATGGTGTGAATCTTGTATTGCCACCATTTCCATGTGTTAACAACCATGATAGATGGGTGTATGTATGTATGTATCTATGCACATCCATATGTGCATGAAACTAGAAAGAAAGAAGAAAATCATACATGCATGCATACATCCATCAAATACTAGAAAGATTTCAAGTGAGAAAACTAATGGTTAGATAATAAATCAACACTTGATTTATCAATCCGGTCATATCTCATATGACCCCACCAAAAGCAGACCGCCCGATCAATGTTCGGTATCAAATACGCATATTTTAATCGGGTGCATGCGCAAATCGCATACACACACCACAACGTTTCGCCTGGACTGGGTAACTCCTTTGTGGGACTCTAAGACTCGTCAATACGCCGGCAGAGGGTGATGATCATATCAGGTACCCCCAAGCCGCAAGCGGTCAGCTAAACGTAACGGCCACCCGGGTATTGAGCGATCAGAAGAAAACAAAGGAACCTGCTACAACTCCTGTCGAGCCAACGGGAAACACTACCGTACAGTCCGGTCTCTTCGTCAGATATGCTGCATATTGAGCCTAGGGATGGTCACGTCGACCCTAATAACTCAATAAGTCGTGCCGGTGAATGGTCTATAACAGATCGAGAAACTACTGATAACACATATCAGCAAATCTCAGCAGCCCTGGCCAGGGACTTACTGATATAACCAGTCGGGCATAGTACATCATCAACTCCCAATACCGGGAGAGACGAAACCCCTCCTATCGCTCATTGCCTTCGTGTGTATCAGGACTGTACCCAACGGCCGCCTGTTTCCACGACTCAGTAGAGCCGTGGTAGGGTGGCAATCAAAGTACAGTGGGAGAACACACAAGACTCCATGACGATCTCGGGTCTACAGACTAACCTGTACCAGTGTCACCTGAGAACTGCTATCCGACGATAGATATAATTCCATATAGGAGTTCTCGGTGAGTCCGTCCAGTGTACCCAGTCAGCACTGAGCACCCGTATATGATCTTGATGTCAAACATCGATGAATGTGGGAACATCCATCGCCCATCGTATGGGTCTAGTATCATATACGCTAGTCTACACTGGTATATCAATGCCCCGTCTCGATATACCTACGACTAGGGACTTTCCAGGATATGCTTATAGACTACAGATGTCCCACTAGTATGATCTCCATCATAATCAGAGTAGTCAAGCCGATATCCTCAGGGCTTTATCAGCATGTATGAATGAATAAAAGCATGATCAGATCATCATGTAAGATAAAGAAGAACCAGATAGCATACTATCATGTCGAGCAAGAATGCATACTGAATATATATACATGTATAGATACATCCACTATCACATAATGGCCTCTAGGGCATACATATATCCAACAATCTCCCACTTGCACTAAGGCCAGTTATTGGCGTATCTCATACCCAACATCTCAAAAAGTCGCTCATGCTGCGGCTGAGGGAGGGCCTTGGTGAATGGATCCGCGGCGTTATTCTTTGTGTCTACCCTCCTAATCTCGATCTCGCGGCGATCTACAATCTCCCGGATCAAATGAAAACGCCTAAGGATGTGTCTGGACCTCTGATAGGATCTGGGCTCCTTGGCTAACGCCATAGCCCCATTATTGTCACAATACAAAGGTATTGGATCAATAATGGTTGGAACTACTTGTAGCTCCGAGACGAACTTCTTCATCCAGACAGCTTCCTTGGCGGCATCATTTGCAGCAATATACTCAGCTTCCATCGTAGAGTCTGCAACGGTATCTTGTTTGGAACTTTTCCAACTCACCGCCCCTCCATTAAGGGTAAATACAAACCCAGAGATAGATTTGCTGTCGTCGTTATCGCTCTGGAAGCTCGAATCGGTAAAGGCCTCCATTTGGAGATCTCCATTACCATACACCAAGAACAATTCTTTAGTCCTTCGCAAGTACTTAAAAATGTTCTTCACAGCTGTCCAGTGATTCTCCCCTGGGTTGGATTGATACCTGCTTACAACACTAAGTGCATAAGCTACATCGGGGCGTGTACACAACATCGCATACATTATAGATCCTACTGCCGAAGCATAGGGTATAATACTCATGCGAGCTCTCTCTTCATCGGTCTTTGGGCAAGAATCCTTGGAGAGAGTGACCCCATGGCAAGCGGGTAAGGCACCCCGTTTGGAGTCTTCCATACTAAACCTTTTTAGGATGGTGTCAATGTACCTGGTTTGGGACAATCCCAATAACCTTTTGGATCTATCTCTATAGATCCTTATGCCCAGAATGTATGTGGCATCACCCAGGTCCTTCATAGAGAACCTCAATGATAAGAAAGATTTGACCGACTGTAGCATAGGAATATCATTTCCTATCAGAAGAATGTCATCCACGTACAATACGAGGAATGTGACAGCTCTTCCTACAGCCTTCTTATAAACACAAGGTTCATCTGGATTTTTGATGAAATCAAACTCTTTGATAACATCATCGAAACAGATGTTCCAACTCCGAGATGCCTGCTTTAACCCATATATGGATTTAAGCAATCTACATGCTTTCCCGCTGCTCCCACTGTCAATGAAGCCTTTTGGCTGATCCATATAAACGCATTCTTCTAAATCTCCATTTAGAAATGTTGTTTTAATGTCCATCTGCCAGATTTCATAGTCGTAGTGAGCAGCAATAGCAAGTAGGATCCGAATGGATTTAAGCATGGCTACGGGCGAAAAAGTTTCGTCATAGTCCAAACCTGGCCTTTGACGAAAGCCTTTCGCCACAAGTCTTGCCTTATAGGTCTCTACCTGCCCATCTACACCAATCTTTCTTTAAAAGATCCATTTGCACCCCACAGGTTTTACCCCAGGGGGTACAACGTCCAAAGTCCATACTTTGTTGGTGTACATAGACTCCATTTCGGATCTCATGGCATCCAGCCACTTCACAGAGTCTCTACTCGTGATAGCTTGCTGAAAACTGGTAGGATCATCATCATCCATGATACAGTCTTCTCTGTCACCATCAATGAGGAAACCGTAGTACCTCTCCGGTGGGCGAGAAGTCCTACCAGACCTACGGAGTGGCCGAGGTTCTTCAGTTTCTGTTGCAACAGCCGGTTCAACCAAATCGTCATTTGTAGTTTGCGTCTCTAGAACCTCTTCTAGATCCACCACTTTGCCATCATCTTTATCTATGAAAAACACTTTTTCCAAGAATGTGGCATGTTGAGAAACAAACACTTTTTGTTCCTCTTTGTGGTAGAATAGATATCCATAAGAATTCTTTGGATATCCCACAAAGTTATACATGACTGACCGTGTCTCGAGCTTGTCCGGATTCTGCTTTTTAACATAGGCCGGGCAACCCCAAATCTTAATTCTCTTAAGAGATGGTCTCTTCCCATGCCATATCTCATATGGCGTGGTAGATACGGTTTTGGTTGGAACCCTGTTTAGCAGAAATGCTGCAGTCTCCAATGCATGCCCCCAAAACGAGACGGGTAACTCAGCGTCACTCATCATGGACTGGACCATATTTAATAGGGTCCTATTCCGTCGTTCTGACACACCGTTGTGCTGTGGTGTGTAAGGAGGAGTGAGCTGAGAGAGAATCCCATTCTTTTTTAGGAAGTTTGCAAATTCTGTACTGAGATACTCACCACCTCGATCTGATCGAAGCATCTTGATACTCAAGCCGGTTTGTTTTTCTACTTCTTGTTTATATTCAATGAATTTCTCGAAAGCTTCGGATTTGTGCTTTAATAAAAATACATGGCCGAATCTTGAGAAATCGTCAGTGAATGTAATGAAGTATGAAAAACCGCCTCTAGCCTGTGTAGACATTGGCCCACATACATCACTATGTATGAGGCCCAGGAGCTGAGTAGCTCTTTCTCCGTGTCCGGTAAACGGAGTTTTGGTCATTTTACCCTTGATACAAGACTGGCAAGTCACATAAGATTTATATTCAAAAGAATTTAAATATCCATCTTTGTGTAACTTGTTTAGTCTTGTTTCGTTAATATGACCAAGTCTACAGTGCCAAAGAAAAGCTTCATTAAATTCTGAAAGTTTTCTTTTATTAGTGTGTTGTATACTGAAAACTATGTGTTGATTTAGGACATATATTCCGTTATTAAGCGTACCATACCCAACCAACATTTGATTCAGGTGAATGTTCATAACATTGTTCTGCAATACAAAATTATATCCTTCATTGTCCAACAAAGAAACGGATATTATATTACATAACATACTTGGTACAAAATAATATGGATTCAAAACCAAAATACATCCAGATGGCAACCCGAAGTGATACTCTCCCACTGCGACTGTATGTACATTGGAACCATTTCCAACGCGGAGAGTATGGTCACCTGTCTTCAAAACTTTGCTATTTCTCAGTCCCTGCATAGAATTGCAAATGTGAGGACCTGAACCGGTATCCAATACCCAGGAAGTAGAGTTTATTGAAAAACAGTTTTCTGTCACAAACGCACCTGAAGCAGAAGCATCACCATGCTTCTTCTTGAGACTTAAGTACTCTGTGCAATTGCGCTTCCAATGTCCTGTCTTGTGGCAATGAAAACATTCGCCCTTCCCCGAGTCTCCAGCCTTGGACTTTCCCTTTCCCTTCACCTTTTTAACTCCGCCCTTAGGATTAGTGGGTTTCTTCTTTTTCTTTCCCTTGGCCTTAGCTTTCGGGCGAGAAGAGGAAGACTATCCAATAGTCATAACGGGAGTTTTTGCTAACTTCATGGTGCTCTCTGCACTCCTTAACATATTAAGGAGTTCAGGGAGTTCCTTCTCCATGCCATGCATGTTGAAGTTCACTATGAACTGAGCAAAGGTGGAGGGGAGGGACTGCAGAATAATATCTATATATTGTTCATTGTCCATCGTCCATCCAAGGTCCTCAAGCTCTTCTATAAGAGCTATCATCTTCAGAACATGGTCTCCTACTGGTGTGCCAGGGGCCATCCGCATCTGAAACAATTTCCTTGATGCTTCGTATCGTAATACGCGGGATTGCTCTCCATACAACTCCTTTGTATGGACCAATATACCGTGAATTTCCATGTCCTCGTGCTGCTTTTGATGTGTGTTGTCCATCGATGCAAGCGTGAGGCATTTGGCTGTGGCACAGTCAGCATCCCATGTCTTGCGGACTTCAATGTCCGCAACTGAGGATTTTGGACCAGGGACGGGCGGGGCTGAAGCCGTGAGGACATATGATACTTTATCATAAGTCAAGGCAATTTTCAGATTCCACAGCCAGTCTTTATAGTTGGTCCCATTCAGTTTGTTTTTATCTAGTAAAAGCTTGAGTCCAGTCATGGGTATCTGCCATTAAGAGAGAGAAAAGAATACACTCAGCGAAAGCTCTTGCATAGATCAGATTGGTTATTATCTTATCTAATCGATGTTTCCCACTGCTTTTATCGAGTTTTTCTTTCAAACCTTAAAAAGAAAAACTAGCCAGGATTAATTACAGTCTACAACTTCGCTAACCGTTCAGCCAGGCCAGTATCGGTACTTGAGGGAGGTTCCCCGTGCTTTCGCACGGACCTAATTAAAGTAAACCTCATTTTCCCAGAGGCGGAGCCCCGTTAACACCTTTCTAGACACCTAATGAGTTAGCTAATTGTAAACTGTAAAACTCTCCTAGGAGCAACTATTGCCCACAGTGGGATCGGGATCCAACCATCACATGGAAGGTATGCAATCTCAATGCAAATTTCAACTATTGAAATTCCCGATGTGGTTTTTTACCCCTAATACTCGTGACCTTGGCTAAGGTCAACAAATCACGAGTACTAGTCAAGCTCAGCCCGTTATTTCTTGATTAATTAGACCCGTTTACATTTCCCTTGGCTAAGGTCAACAAAGTCATATGCCCGTCCTAATTAATCTGCATCATATGCATTTGTAGGAAGACATCACTTAGCTACCGTACACTACGCCTTAGCTAAGGTCAACAAACGTAGCACGAATACTAAGTACTCTACTTCCTAAAATGACGGAGGGTTGCTGATGATTTTTAAGAAAATCTTTAACGCTTTGAGCTTGATATCGTTGTAGAATCAAATGGTTTTCAAAAGGAGTGGCTTAAGCTCCGCAGTTTTGAAATATAGCTTTTTCATAAATAGCCGAGTGGTTTTTAAATCCAATTCTACAACATCTTTTTAGGTTTATTTTCTTTACATTAATCACATTAATGTAATCTCATCATTTAAGTCCTTAAGCCAATCACAGAAAAGAAACGAAAATAACACGTACGCTTATGCCATCCGCATTCGCCGCAATGTTCCGTTATGCACCATTAGGTTACTTAACTAATGGCATACCGGGACGGGACTAGCGCGAGTGTAAAACATAAGCAACGTCTACTATATATCATATATATAATATGTCATTCGTCTCAGATATCACAGAACACAGGCAGCAGAAACATAGATATAAAGTGGGATATACTAGGACGTCCGTATTTAGTATTTAGCCAGAATAGAAAATACGGATTCCACAGCCGCGATGAATAGCCAAGCCCACACCCTGGACCCCTACGAGAGCGGCAAGTGACCCTACCAATTCTGGAGTTTAGGAGACCCGGTCTCGACTCCTCGAGATGGCCTCCCACTGAACCCCAGAACCCGGTCACCTGTGCTCCCCTCCTTGGGTCCATCCTAATGCGGAAAAGTAAATAATATACAACACTGGTGACACAACCTCAACCCGGAAGTGCCCCAAATAAAAGAATATTACATTACATTTGAATTTACATGAATGAAAATATAAAACTCTCATCTCACATAAAACCCCCGGCTATTCAATCGCTACAATCCTGCACATCATATCTCAGCAACACATAATATCTCATATCATCAATGTAACTAAGTATGCATACCCCAATTGTCGTTGATGTATAGCAACGAAACCGGCGATATCGTACATACTACACTTACGGTCACAGAAAAGAAAGTGTAAAACTACAATATTTGGAATCCACATTCTTTTTAGACATCATAAATGCGAAATATCACATATTTCGTATTTCATGCCTAAACTATATGAATTCCACATATTGTATCACATTCCAGATAAACAGACAGTATTAAAGTTTTTCGAACGAAAGATCAAGTACTCAAGATTCACTAAAGCTCAACACTTGAGCAGGGTTCAAAAATCCAGAGTGTGACACAGTAGTAGCGGTCCAGCCGTAGAAGGGTCAAGCCAACGCCTCACATGTGGCACGCCGTACTGCCCCAAACCCTAAGGTTCAAAGGGCAGTTCAAGACGGTCACATAATCGAGTTAAGGTTTGTTGTCTTCTAGGGGGACCACCACAAAAAGACTTGCACGTATTTCCAAAGTATTTAAACCCCGTGAACAGTGAGCAAATGATACTCGTTCAAACACTTCAATACTTTCTAATTTACCCGGAAAAGCCACGAAATCAAAATTCCGATCGAATCGACGAGTCCAAAACCATCTCCAGAATTTATCAAAACTAAATACAGATTAAAAATACCCTAAAAAATATACAAGCAGATTCCAGAATTACTGTAAAAAAATTATCCATGAATAGATGTATACGACCGCGGAACCTCGGCCTAAGCAAGCTTAGGCCGCGTTTCCGCGGCAACAATTACTGTTCATTGAATAATTTTTGTACAGTAATCCTTATTATTACCTGCTGAATTTTTTACATATTTTTAATTCTGAAAAATGTCAAAGTTTAGAAAATTTCCAGAGAGCACTCTAAAATGCCGTATTTCGGTTCGATCGGAGTTTTAACTTCATAAAAAGGTCGCCTAATGTTCTAGGTCGGCTCTGATACCAATGTAAGGTTTGTCTAGCACCCTATAATGAGTTTTGAAGCATCACATGTCCCAAAGTTTAAATTTTGATGGTGCTAAACAAGCATGCAAAGGAATTGATCCTAGAAAATTAGGGTTATGAAACTTTAAAGCGAACAAATCTAGGGATTCATGACTACAACCTTTGTAGCTCCCTTTCGCTGGACTCCTTGGTGTCTTGGGAGTTGGAAGAAGGTCCTCTTGAAGTCCTCTCACGTCCACGACGATCCACCCGAAGTTCGCCGTCCAAGCTCGCAACTTCGAGAATCGAAGAGAACACTCTAAACAAGTTGGCTAAACTTGTGTAGAATCATATTGTGATTTAGAATCTCACTTCAAAAACCTTTCTTTAAGTGTGTTTTACTCACTAGAAAAAACTAGAGAGCAAATGGTGAAGGAGGATGAAGATGGTAACTTTTCTTTTTAGCAAGAGTAAAAGATAAAAGATGATCCATAAAAAGAAATGAAATATATCCTTTTATATTTTATTCCTTCTTGCATCCAACCATGGTTAAGTGATGGAGAGTTTATTTAACTTGAGTTTTAAACCATAAAGAGAAGGATAACTCAAGGTTAGAGGTAGGTGAGCTTGGTTAGATTAAAAGAAGAATGTAGAAGCTAGAAAGAATTATCCTTTTCTTTTCAATTTTGTTTTAAATACAAAATCAAATAAAAATCCATCACTTAATCCATAGTGTGAGTCTTGTATTACCACCATTTCCATGTGTTAACAACCATGATAGATGGGTGTATGTATGTTTGTATCTATGCACATCCATATGTGCATGAAACTAGAAAGAAAGAAGAAAATCATACATGCATGCATACATCCATCAAATACTAAAAAGGTTTCAAGTGAGAAAACTAATGGTTAGATGATAAATCAACACTTGATTTATCAATCCAGTCATATCTCATATGACCCCACCAAAAGCAGGCCGCCCGATCAATGTTCGGTATCAAATACGCACATTTTAATCGGGTTCATGCGCATATCGCATACCCGCACCACAACGTTTCGCCTGGACTGGGTAACTCCTTTGTGGGACTCTAAGACTCGTCAATACGCCGGCAGAGGGTGATGATCATATCAGGTACCCCCAAGCCGCAAGCGGTCAGCTAAACGTAACGGCCACCCGGGTATTGAGCGATCGGAAGAAAACAAGCGAACCTGCTACAACTCCTGTCGAGCCAACCGGCAACACTACCGTACAGTCCGGTCTCTTCGTCAGATATGCTGCATATTGAGCCTAGGGATGGTCACGTCGACCCTAATAACTCAATAAGTCATGCCAGTGAATGGTCTATAACAGATCGAGAAACAATTGATAACACTTATCAGCAAATCTCAGCAGCCCTGGCCAGGGACTTACTGATATAACCAGTCGGGCACAGTACAGCATCAACTCCCAATACCGGGAGAGACGAAACCCCTCCTATCGCTCATTGCCTTCGTGTGTCTCGGGACTGTACCCAACGGCCACCTGTTTGCACGACTCAGTAGAGCCGTGGTAGGGTGGTAATCAAAGTACAGTGGGAGAACACACAAGACTCCATAACGATCTCGGGTCTACAGACTAACCTGTACTAGTATCACCTGAGAACTGCTATCCGATGATAGATATAATTCCATATAGGAGTTCTCGGTGAGTCCGTCCAGTGTACCCAGTCAGCACTGAGCACCCGTATATGATCTTGATGTCAAACATCGATGAATGTGGGAACATCCATCGCCCATCGTATGGGTCTAGTATCATATACGCTAGTCTACACTGGTATATCAATGCCCCGTCTCGATATACCTACGACTAGGGACTTTCCAGGATATGCTTATAGACTACAGATGTCCCATTAGTATGATCTCCATCATAATCAGAGTAGTCAAGCCGATATCCTCAGGGCTTTATCAGCATGTATGAATGAATAAAAGCATGATCAGATCATCATGTCAGATAAAGAAGAACCAGATAGCATACTATCATGTCGAGCAAGAATGCATACTGAATATATATACATGTATAGATACATCCACTATCACATAATGGCCTCTAGGGCATACATATATCCAACAAGGAGCACATATGTGATATGTGTGGGACCGAGAATAATGCGTGTATGTAATACAGTATTCTATTCTCGCGACTTTTGTATCGATCGATTATATGTGATATAGCCGAGTAGTCAAATCAAGTGTTGATTCGATAAGTCGATACATTTGATGTTAGTCGGTTATATGTGATATAGCCGGATTATTAAATCAAGTGTTGATTTAATAATTTAGTGTATAATTGTATATTTGATATACTAATTTACATTAACTAACATTTACTCACTTAAGCATTTTTCTCACATGTACACACTTAATATATATATGATATATATTAAATTATGTTTTTCTTTTTGTATCATGGTTGTTGATACAACATACATGGGTGTATGAGACTTACACCATGCTATTTGTGATATTGGGTTTTAATATTTAAAGTGAAAACAAAATTAGTGGAATATTAGATTATTGCATGAAGCTAGTGGAAGCTTGTGGATGCTTTGACTAAGTCCATTAGTTTTTTTTACTTGAGATATTTAGTAACCTAACCATCACAATTAGCCATGGTTATGTCTCTACATGAGTTAGTATATAATACTCACTCAGCATGGTTCATTCTCTCACTTGATCATTTCATTCTCTTCTAATTTGTTCATCTTCTTCCTCAAGCTCAAAAAGCTTTATAGAGTTTGAAAAAGTGAGAAAGTATTGTGAGAAAAATAATTCTAAAGTGAGCCCACTTCCTATTTCCTCATCCTCTACTAGATTAGCACTTTAGTATAGGGTGTTTGCTTCACTAATCCTCTAGTTAGTGAAGTGGTAGCTTGAGCTAGTATTCTCTCGACGTAGATCATTTTCGGCCTCGAAGATTTTGAGCAAGAACGTTCCATTCGCCTTGTGAAGCCATGCAAGGGCCCGGGAGTTCCATCAACACAGCGAAGAGACTACTACAAGGAGCTTATAAAGTGAAGGACCGATCTACAAAGGCTGTATTTCTAGTTCACTTAGTTGTAAATGCTTTACTATAGTTTCCGTATTATATTCTAGTTAACGATTCTAGTTTAGAGTTCCTTGAAACGGCAAAAATTTTAAAATGGCATGGACGATGCGTCCCGAAACCTTGCTGCCGTCGATAGGAACCCTACACTTGCTTCCCCAAACTTTTTCTCACCCCATTTCCACTTCTTCAAGCTCCAAAAATTCATAAAAAAATCATCAAATAATCCCACAAACTCAAAAACAAATCAATACCCATTATTCTTTAGCCTTAATCAAGCTTGGATCTTCATGAAAGTTAGCATTTTGGAGGCTATTTTGGAAATCTTTTCGCAAGTTTAGAATCAAGTTTTGAGGTAAAAAATCCTAACCCTAAGCTTAGTTGTTGTTCTAATATATTAAGCCAGCTTATTAGATGTTTAAATAAGGCTTTAATTACCATGTTTAGAATTTCAAGAAAAGGTTTTTGAAGATTAAGTAAGGGTTTTGAGTATTGTAATGGTTAAGTGAGTTGTTTAGACAAGGAAAACTTAACCTAGTTGTGAGATTGTTAATTGTTATTTTCCTAATTGTCTAATTAAGCTTATTTGCAAATTAGCTTTTACTAAATCTTATATGGGTGAGATTAAAATTGTAGTAAAGGTTTGTGTGACTTAGTTAAGCTACTATGTAATGATTGTGGCTACTAGTTTTGGTTAAACTTCTAGATTTTAGCTAAAATAATTAAATGTTGTTTACTAGGTTTTCGTTAAAATTAGGTGTGGGTTTCAATTGACGTTACGATGTTATATATATTATCTTCCACGATATATATTGTGTTTTGAATGCACGATCGGTACGATCAAGGTCTAGGCTTGGTGGTTGTGTCGTTTAGCGTTCCTAGCTGAGGTTGTATCGATATCGTACGCGTTTTGTACACTAGGTGCACAGTATGTATATCTTATGGACGTTATCCTTGTGTTTCGTTATCTTTGTGTCGGCGCAGGATATTTAGTCTTATGTTTTTTGTTTGTGAAATTTTAGGATCGCGAGTAGGGACATCGGACGCCGCGAAGAAAGGGAAGCAGGTGGTCGGATTTACTTAGCTCGAGGTCATCGGTGAGTAGATTTAACATCTACAGGGGAATCGCCCGCATGGCGTTATGCGTCTGGGTTAGATTATATGACATGATTATTAGTTACAAGTATATGGACATTGATTGTGCATGTGTACCATTGTTGCATATATCATTGCTTATTGTATATGGACATAGTGTTAATGAGACACAACACTATTATTGACGGTCCATGTTGCACGAGCACAAATTTTATGCTACACACACACCGTCGGTAATTGCCATGACACGCACTACACCTATACATATGTGATATTGTATTGGATAGGGACATTGAGACATGATCCTTATTTCCATTGTGCATATGAAATATATCATACCTATATACCTACATGCTTACACATATGCCTTGCTATACCTACATGTTTACACATATACCCATATGGTATTACATCATTATTGATAGGTATATACTCATATCTTGCTATAGCTATATGTACATCATGCATACATACTTACATGTACACCCACATACTTTGCTACAGCTACATGTACATCATGGAAATATACTTACATGTATACCCACATACCCTTAAGTGGTATTGTATTGTCATTTGACATTGAGACGTTGATTTTTGTGCTATTACGCTTATGAAATGCATCATACATACCTGCTTACATGTAGATGCACATATCTTGCTATAGTTACATGTACACCTCATATGATGCTGCATATGATTTCGGAGGAATTGGGAACCGCATGATATATTTTAAAACTGGATTAATTTAAAAGAGCGATTTTCCTTTAATATGATCATATTGTTGTTTTACGTTGCATAAATCAGTTTTTCATGGATTTACGCAGTGAGATATGGATTTCATGTGATTTATGGATCTGAGAACCATGGGGATATTTCTAGAAATTATGTATTGTTTGAAAACCCGGTTTCTCTTGATATGATATTTTAGTGCGTCCACCATGAGTTTTCTCGGTTCTGAGACTTGTGTTAGATACCTGATTCGAGGAGCGGTAGGCACCATCTGCGGGTATATGGTGGACTTGGTATAGTTCCCTGGGGCAAGAGGTGATTTTCGTAGTATAGATGATGAGCCTGGCAGGAGGGCTAGTACCTACCGGTGATAGTATTTGGACTCGGCGGTTATCTGATGGATACCGACCGGAGTTATATACGAACATGCTATGTGGATTGCGAGTGTGGGACACTCAGGTTCCATGAGATGTACAGACATGAGGGCCGATCCTAGTGACGGCGCCTGAGATATGAGGATTTACGTGTCGATGCTGGACACGGGTTTCATGATGTTTTGAGTGTCGATGTTGGACACTCAGGTTCCATGATTTGATGTGCCGTTGATGGAAACACACACATATATATATCTATATACACAGGCATAGTTTTCATGATGTTTTCGAGTTTCGATGTTGGACACTCAGGTTCTATGAGACTTACAGGATATGAGGGTCGATCTGAGGATGTTGTGCCTGAAGTATTGGGATTTTGGATGTGTCGTTGGTGGACACTAGTTTCTCCATGATGAGGATTCCGTGTTGATGATATGTTTTATCCCATGCTCAGCATTTATTAATATCCATTGCTTCATGTTTTAGTAGTACTTGATAGAGTACCTTTCATGACTGTTGCATATACATATTGTCATTTGTTGCTATTAGCTTGCATGTGATAGATTATCGCAGTACGTGCATACCTGCGATTACCTGCATGATGTTATTTACTATTCATGAGTTGGAAACTCACCCCCGTTGCGCCACATTGTTTTGCAGGTAGACCCTCAAAGTAGTCGCGGCAGGGCTTCATATTATCTCTACTTTTGCGGATACCGCTACGGTTGGCTGTGAGGCCTTTTGCTATAGGTTGGTTCGCGGTTATCCGTTTATGTACCTTGTATACCTTTGCTTGTATCTAGTACTCTCCATCTACCACCTTCATGTATTTGCCTTAGAGACGAGTTGTGAGGATCGATGTTGTATTATTTTGTGACTTTAGGTACCGTGCTCGTGGGAGCCGGCCTTTGTTTTGCATTATTATCTCCTTATGTTGTCTTCATTTATATTTCTTCACTACGGCGTCGTATATATGCTTGTCGTAGTTGTTTCCGCCATTGGGCATGATTTGCTCAAGTTTAGGGATACTTTATTTTATATTCTATGTTGTACCCATTTCGGGGCTTGTTTTTACAAAGGAGGTGCTGTCGAAATTTTTAAGAAAGTAACCTAAGTTAAAGATTTTACTTGAGATTCCCAAAAGTTTTTAACATTGTTCTTATCACCTACTACTTTTGAAGGTTTATATTTCTGGGTTTTCGGCTTACATAAATTGCGTTACGCCTGTAGACGTTACGTGGTTTAAGGGTCATCACGTGCCAAATTTCGGGTCGTGACAAAGTCCATCTCAGGGTTTGTATTTACCCTAAATGGACGGGCGGTATGTTGGAAGAGTTCCAAGAAAGATACTGTCGCTGACTCCACGATAGAAGCTGAGTATGTTGCTGCTAATGATGCTGCAAAAGAGGCAGTCTGGATGAGGAAGTTCATTTCTGAACTTCAGGTTGTTCCATCCATTGCTAATCCAATACCTCTGTATTGCGATAAAAATGGAGCCATGGCTTTGGAAAAGGAACCGCGGTCCCATCAGAAATCCAGACATATCTTGAGGCGGTATCACCTCATCAGGGAGATAGTGGATCACTAAGACATCGAGGTACGGAGAGTAAACATGAAAGACAACATTGCAGATCCACTCACCAAGGCCATCCCTCAAGTCCAGTTTGAGAAATTGTTCGAGATGTTGGGCATGCGGTACGCCGGCAACTGGTTCTAGAGTAGACAGTGGGTACTTATTGCACCAACTACATGCCTTAGTGCAAGTAGGAGATTGTTAGATATGTATGCCCTAGAGGCCTGTATTGTATAGGATGCTAGGCATGTATATGTACAAAAATAATTTTTGCTCGAAATGATAGTATGCTATCTGATTTATCTTCATCTTAACGTGCGATGTATTGTATTTCATATCTTTATATACATGTTGATGAAGCATTTATGATTATGTTTGACTGCCAATATTATGATGTAGATCATACTAGTGGGGCTTGGGCAGTCTATAAGCAAATATTTTAATAGTTCCTAGTTGAGGGTATATCGAGACAGTGCATCGATATTACCAGAATATACTAGTGTGTACGTTTCTTGACCCTGGGGGCGATGGTTGATCCAGACATCAAAGATTGTACATAGGTACTCATTGGAGAATGGGTACACCAAACTGGACTCGCCGAGAACTCCTAGATGGTATATATACCTATTTTCATATAGCAGTTCTCTGGTGACACTTGTACAGGTTGGTCTGTAGACCCGAGAACGTCATAGTGTCTTATATGATTCCCACTGTGCTTTGATTTCCTCCCTACCACGGCTCTACAGAGTCGTGCAAACAGGTGGATTTTAGGTACTGTCCCGAATCACATGGAGGCAGTGAGTGATAGGAGGGGTTTCGTCTCTCCCGATATAGGGAGTTGATGTAGCGCTATGCTTGATTGGCCATAACAGCAAATCCCTGGCCAGGGTTGTCGATATTTACTGATAAGAGTTATCGGTAGTTTCTCGAACCGTTATGGGTCGTAAATCAGCATGACTTATAAAGTTACTGGGGTCTGACATTTACCACCTCAAGACTTCATATGCGACGTATCAGACGAAAAGACCGGACTGTACGGTAAGTGTTGCTTACAGGCTCGTTAGGGTTGGGACGAGTTCGCTCGTCGGCCACCTTTTTGTCACGTACCTGGGTAGCCTTTACGCACAGCTAGTACCGCTGATGTGCTTGTGGTAAACCCACTTCCGGCGTACTGTCGAGTCTTTAGATTCCCACACAGAGGGTTCCCTGGTTTAGGCAAAAGATGTAGAAGCTGTAAGTTGTTACGGCAGGGTTTCAATCATGTTCGTGTAATGGTTAGAGGAATAATGATTGGAAGGATAATACTGGAAGTCTTTGGTTTAAGCCGGATACCGGTATTATATTATTGGATTATTTGTATTCGTATTTTTCAGAATTCGGATACGGGTATACTTATACGGTATACGGTGAGAGGTATTCTTGTAATTGTATAAAAATACCTTCTAGAAGGGGACGCCTCATAAATGGTTTTCATTTTGCGAAAATGGAAATTATGAGGTGGAATTTGGAGAGAGTCAAAGGATGGATGAAGGAATGGCTTATATCATTTTATATTCATTTGGAGTTACTATTGAAGTATGGTGCATTATTTTGGAGAAAAATAATACATGCTTCAATTATTTTCTTTTAGCCATATCATTTTTCCATGCTTGATTTATTTCATTCATCACTCTCATCTTCTCTCTCCTCATTATCTCCTTCTTCCTCTTCTTGGATTTATCCTTCACGTGTGTTGTGAATCAAAATCTAAAGAGACATATTAATCCACTACATGATCTCTACATCATCTAAGTGATCATTTCTTACACACTTGATCTCTTAGTTAACTCTTAAGAAGATTTTGAAGCTTGTTCCATAGCTCTCGGGTGGATCATCTACGTCTTGAGGTGACCGGAGATCGAGGACATTTCAAGCATCCGAAAGAGCCTTGGAGTTGGATAAAAAAGAAGACCCGAAGGACCGGTTCATTAGGTATAACCCTTTCATAGTAGTTAAGAACTCTAGATAGGGTTTGCTAGTTAAGGTTTAAGCACATGATCTTGGGTTTTATGTGGGTGTTGCATGCAAGAAATTTTTCGTTTGCTACTTCCGCCTCCAAACAAGTGTTGTGAGGGTGTGCAACATCCACTAACAAAAACTACCCTAAAAACCAGAGCCCTGAATTCCCTTTCTTGGCCACCAGAATATTCTTATTGGCCGCAAATTGCGGCTCAGTCTTGGAGTTAGGGTACCAGTTTGGTCCACAGCTCAATCACTAGATGTCTAGGCCTATCCAATATGCAAAATGTTCTAATTTAACCTTAGGTAGAATCTGGGAGTGTTTTACTAAGTTGCTGATTTCGTTTTGCGACTTTTGAAAACTTGAGTTTCGATATTTGAGTTTTGACTCAGTCGCTTGACGTTCATACATCAACGCCGAGGGTTGTTTATGTTGGCTATAGTTTCCTCAATGCAATTATCATTGTCGCAGGCAGGTGATTATGATGATTGAGGGAGGACCTGTACCGGTAGAACAGTCTTACTCGAGATGATAGTATGCTATCTGGTTTGTCTTTATCATCATGTACAGTATTAGGTGGTATTACATATCACTATTACATATTGATAGAGCCCATAGGATTCTTGCTTGACTGCCAGCAGTATGATGGCGATCATATACGTGGGAGCTGGGTAGTCTATATGCACATCCTTATGTTAGTTATATGTATGCCCTAGAGGCCATTACTGTACATAGGATGTATATTGTAGTGGATGCTGGGACATATATAGGGAGGACTTTCTTGCTCGACATGATAGTATGCTATCTGGTTACCCTTTACCTTAACGTGTACACTGATTGTCTCTCTGTTACATGTTGGTAAAGCCCTTAAGATCTGTACTTGACTACCTGGACTATGATGCGGATCATACTAGTGGGGACATGGTAGTCCATAAGTACATCCTTCATAGTCCCTAGTCGTGGGTGTATCGAGACGGGGCATCGATATACCAGAGTAGACTAGCGTGTACCTTCTCGACCCATACAGATGGGCGATGGATGATCCCATATCCATTGGTGTTTGACTTCAGAGATGATATACGGGTGCTCAGTAGAGACTGGGTACACTGGACGGACTCGCCGAGAACTCCCAGATGGTATTATACCTCACGTCAGATGGCAGTTCTCTGGTGACACTGGTAAAGAGTTGTCTGTTGACCCGAGATCGTCATAGAGTCTTGTGTGGTTCCCACTGTGCTTTGATTTCCATCTTACCACGTCCAAGAGGGCATGCAAAACGGTGGTTTTTGGGTACAGTCCCGAGTCACATGGAGGCAATGAGCGATAGGAGGGGATTCGTCTCTCCCGGTATAGGGAGTTGATGTTGCGTTGTGTTCGATTGGCTATAACAGGAAATCCCTGGCCAGGGTTGCTGAGATTTACTGATAAGTGTTACCTATAGTTTCTCGAATTGCTATAGACCTCATATCGACACGACTTATTGAGCTATTGGGGTCTGACGTTTACCACCCCTAGGCGAGATATGCGACATATCAGACGAACAGACCGGACTGTACGGTAGTGTTACTGGTCGGATTCACTGGAGTGTGAGCGGGCTTGCTCGTCGATCTTCAGATCGCTCAATACCCGGGTGGCCGTTACGTTTAGCAGACCGCTTGCGGCTTGTGGGTGTTTGATATGATACCGAATCAGGATCCCAGATATGTAATCTGTTACATAGGGCTACAGAAAGGTAGAGAACTAAGAACGGGTGATAAGTTTCATGAGACAGAAAACGGGGCAAGAGTTGCAGCCAAGTCTGTCGGTCACTGTCACCCTGTATTACCAATACATTGATTCTGAACGAATGTTATTAGATAGCGAACCTGATATACCAAATCATATCACTCTCTTTGTTAGAAAAGAAAGGATATAATTTTGTATTGATGGATAATGTTTTGAACATTTCCTATATCAAAAGTTGATCGGTTCAGGCACGTTATCTAAAAGCATTGATGTTCTAAATCAAACTACAGTTCTTAGTATACAGAACACACACAAGAGGAAGAGTTCAAAAATGAACGGATTCTTCTTGAGGTATTGTAGACTAGGTCAGATCAATGTGACCCGACTAGCTGGAGTTACATAAAGATGTATATTTAAATTAGTTTGAACTTACATCTTGTGAAACTCGCCAGTCATGTCACAAAGATAAGATGACCATAGCTCCGTTTACTGGAAACAGAGAAAGAGTTAGTGAACTCTTGGGATGATACATGTTGATGTATGTGAGTCCCCTGTCTACACATACCAAGACCGATTCTTTTTACTTCATTACATTCTCTGATAATCTTTCGAGATTCAGACCTATGTTCCTGTTGAAACACATGTCCGAACCTTTTAAGATATTCACAGAATATAAGTTAGAAGTAGAGAACCAGAATACGGGTATAAGTATTATGTCCTTTGATGTGATCAAGGAGGAGAATACTTGAGCACGGAAATCCTGGACTATTCTAAAGGAGAATGAGATTCTCTCTCAGCATTACTCCTCCGTATACACCATAGCACGATGGTATATCGAGGCGGAGCGATCACACCCTATATGATAAGGTGTACTCTATGATGAGTACTACTGAGTTACCTATTTCCTTTTTGGGAGTTATGCACTTGAGAAGCTGCATACCTATTGAATAGGGTTCAAATCAAATCAGTTGCCTACCGCTCCATATGAGATATGGTATGGAATGAGCCCATGTCTTAAGCTAGTTAAGATTTGGGGTTGTCCAGCCTTTGTCTAAAAGCAAAATCCGGACAAGCTCAAGGCAAGGTCTGTTATGTAGAACTGGAAATGTTCCAGCTATACAGACTGCAGCTGATGATTTGATAGAACCAAAGGATTCAGTAGATTCCAACGAACCTCAGCCTCTCCGCCGATCTAGTAGGGTTCCTCACCCACCTGAGAGATACTTCGGTTTCTCTATGACAGTGGGAGCGAGGATTGCATCATGAGATGATAGACCCAACTAGTTTCGAGCTGGCCATCAGGAGTGAGACTCTGTAAGAATGGCTGGATGCTTAGCGATCTGAGATGGAATCCTTATACACCAACAAAGTATGGACTTTAGTTGCTATATCTGAAGGGTTAAATCCCCATCAGGAGCAAGTATATCTTGAGAAGATTACTTGGTGTATATGGAAAAGTTGAGACTTTCAAAGCTAGACTAGTTAAAGGTTTTCGTCATCGACCAGGCGTGGATAATGATGAAACCATTTCCAGTACCTATGCTTAAGTCCATCCAGATCCTACTTGCCACGGCTACATACCATGACTACGATATCTGGCGGTTGGGTGTCATGACTCATTTTCTAAATGATGTTTTAGAAGAGAACGTCTGTAAGTACACAGCCAGAGTGCTTCGTAGACAGTGGGAGCAGCGGAAACGTGTACAAGATGTTTTATCTGATAAAGCAGGCATCGCGGAGTTGGAACATCTGTTTTGATGAAGTAGTCAAAGAGTTTGACATCATCAAAATGGTAGATGAACCTTGTATAAACAAAAAGGTAGTAGGGAGTATGGTGGTGATCCTCGTATAGTACGTGGATAACATACTCTTGATAAGAAAGGAGTTTCTTATGCTACGCTCGATCAATCTCCGTATATCACAAAGATTCTCCGTGTAGGATCAAAATGATACCTACTAAATCCTGGATTTTGGATCTATGAGATAGATCTAATTGGATGTTAGAATACTCACTAGTTGTAGTGAGATCGTATCAATTGATCCTGGGAAGAATCAATGGAAGGGTTCCAGGGTGAAAAAGACGACTGAATGTCAGTCGCAGGCATTGTCTTTACCCTCAGTAAAGGGACGGTATGTTGGAAGAGTTCCAAGCTAGATACCGTGACATACTAGACGATAAAGGCAGGATACATCGCTACTTAAGATGCTACCAAAGAGGCTGTTTGGATGTATAATGGTTCATGAGATGAACTATGTTCCTCCCATTGTGTGACAATGAAGTTGTGGCTTTTGCCAAGGAACGTCCGTCCCATCAGTGATCCAGACATATTCTAAGGCAGTATCACCTGATCATGGAGATGGTTGATCTCCAAGATGATCGAGGCAAGGAGAGCAGACTCAGAGGATAACACGGCGGATCCACTCACGAAGGCCTATTCCCAGAGAGAGACTTTTATGGGATGGTTGAGTATGAGATACTTCGACCACTGCTACAGATGGCCCTAGTGCAAGTGGGAGATTGTTAGTTATATGTATGCCTTAGAGGCCATTACTGTACATAGGATGTATATTGTAGTGGATGCTGGGACATATATAGGGAGGACTTTCTTGCTCGACATGATAGTATGCTATCTGGTTACCCTTTACCTTAACGTGTACACTGATTGTCTCTCTGTTACATGTTGGTAAAGCCCTTAAGATCTGTACTTGACTACCTGGACTATGATGTGGATCATACTAGTAGGGACATGGTAGTCCATAAGTACATCCTTCATAGTCCCTAGTCATGGGTGTATCGAGACGGGGCATCGATATACCAGAGTAGACTAGCGTGTACCTTCTCGACCCATACAGATGGGCAATGGATGATCCCATATCCATTGGTGTTTGACATCATAGATGATATACGGGTGCTCAGTAGAGACTGGGTACACTGGACGGACTCGCCGAGAACTCCCAGATGGTATTATACCTCACGTCAGATGGCAGTTCTCTGGTGACACTGGTACAGAGTAGTCTGTTGACCCGAGATCGTCATAGAGTCTTGTGTGGTTCCCACTGTGCTTTGATTTCCATCTTACCACGTCCAAGAGGGCATGCAAAACGGTTGTTTTTGGGTACAGTCCCGAGTCACATGGAGGCAATGAGCGATAGGAGGGGATTCGTCTCTCCCGGTATAGGGAGTTGATGTTGCGCTGTGTTCGATTGGCTATAACAGGAAATCCCTGGCCAGGGTTGCTGAGATTTACTGGTAAGTGTTACCTGTAGTTTCTCGAATTGCTATAGACCTCATATCGACACGACTTATTGAGCTATTGGGGTCTGACGTTTACCACCCCTAGGCGAGATATGCGACATATCAGACGAACAGACCGGACTGTACGGTAGTGTTACTGGTCGGATTCACTGGAGTGTGAGCGGGCTTGCTCGTCGATCTTCAGATCGCTCAATACCCGGGTGGCCGTTACGTTTAGCAGACCGCTTGCGGCTTGTGGGTGTTTGATATGATCATCATCTGCTGCCGGCGTATTGACGAGTCTTTAGAGTCCTACACAGAGGTTTCCTGGCTCAAGCGAAATGAAATAGGAGCGCATATGAGATATGTGCGGGACCGAGAATAATGCGTGTATGTGATACCGTATTCCATTCTCGGGACGAATGTATCGAATGGTTGTATGCGATATAACCTAGTTATCGATTCAAGCGTTGATTCGATAAGCCGATACATTGTATACTAGTCGGTTGTGTGCGACATGACCGGATCATTGAATCAAGTGTTGATTTAATGATTTAATGTATAATTATATATTTGATATATTACTTTGCATTAACTAGTAATGGTTCACTTTAAATGGATTTTCTCACTTGGATTGTGCAAGTTGTATATGTGATATACTTTTATGCACATGTTTGTATCATGTTTGATGATGCATATTAACTTGGTTAAGTGTAAAGATTAAACCATGGTTTACTTAATGATTAGGGTTTTGATTATCTTATTCATTTATTTATATATTCATTTTGGATATTATTTAAGGATGGTGGCTTATTTTGTTTTATGTTGAAGTTTCTTGAAGGTTTGATCAAGTCAACCATTCTTATCTCATCCTTAACCCTAACCATTCCAACTAACCTTGGTTTAATCTCTACACTTGACCATGGTTTAGATTATGATAAGTTTTGATTTTTCTTTTCATTTTTAATTAACTTATCATAACAATTTCTAGCTTCTTCTTCCTTTCTTCACTTGAAGAAAGCAAGCCTCATCAATGGTGGATTGATGAAACAAGTGAGAAATCCAATTCTAAAGTCTACCCACTTCCTATTTCTTCATCCTCTACCTCTTGCCAAGTAGTAGAGTGTGTTCTCTTCATAAGTTTTTGGACTTGGTTAAGTCGGAGCTTGATTTAGCGATGCCTCGACGTAGATCATCTTCGGCATGGACATCGATGACCTAGCCCGTCCATTCTCCGATGAAGCCGACGCTAGAGCCCGGGACTTGTTATGGACAGCGAGGAGACTTCATTGCGGAGCTATGGAGGTGGAGAACCGGATCTACAAAGGTTGTATTTCCGTATCTCTTAGTTAAGTGTTAACTAGATTTCTTTTTCGCCTAGTTTTCAAGCCAACGATCCGTAGTCGGGTTTCTCGGCACCTAGAATTTTTGAAATTGGCATGGTTGATGCCTTGTGTGACCTCATTAGGGTGCCTAGGAACCCTACACCTTAAATGTCCCTAGTCGTGGGAGTTTCGAGACCGGGCATCGATACTCCAGAGTAGAGTAGTGTATACCCTGACGAGAAAGGTGGCCGATCTCACAAGCCATTGGTGTTAGTTTGTTCACCTAAGATGTATACAGATGCTCATTGGGTTATGAGTACACCGGACGGACTCGCCGGGAACATGCTAGTTGGTATTATACCTATTTTCAGATAGCAGTTCCCAGGTGACATGTGTACAGGTTAGTCTATCGACCTGAGATCATCATTTTTCTCGTGTGAGTTCCCACTGTGATTTGATTACTACCCTACCACGGCTCAAACGAGTCGTACAAACAAGTTTATTTGGGTACAGTCCCGAGCTACATAGAGGTAGTGAGCGGATCGTCGGGGGATTCGTCTCTCCTGATATTGGGGGTTGATGTTGCGGTTGTGCACGGATAGCCATCACCAGAAATCCATGGCCAAGGTAGTCGAGAATTACTGATTTAGTATCGGTAGTTTCTCAGGCGGTGATGTGCTTCATACAGACACAAAATGTCGTGTTATTAGGCGCCTGATTTTATCCACCCCCTAAACTCGATATGCGATACCCATAGACGAACGGACCAGACTGTATGGATATTGTCACTGTCAGGCTCAGTAGGGATTTCAGGATGAGTTTGCTCGTCGGCCTCCCTTTCACTCAATACCTGGGTAGCCGTTACGTACATCTAGTGCCGCTGACGTGCTTGTGGTTAAACCCACTGCCATCGTATTGACGAGTCTTTAGAGTCACATACAGAGGGTTTCCCTGCTTCGGGAGAAATGATGTAGAGGCCGTATGGTTTTACGGCAGGGTTCGATCACATACGTGTACTTGTGCACGGATGATTTTCGGACGGATAATACTAGTGGGCTTTGGTTTAAGTCGGATCCTAGTAGTATATTTGTTGGATTATTTTCGTCTCTTTGTATTCGTATTCTTCGGAATACGGATGCGGGTATGTATATATGGTTGAGGGTTATTCTTGTAATTTATTACAAGATTACTTTTAGAAGATTACACCTCATCATAGTTTAGACCGTTTTGGATTAAAAGGTTATTGAGGTGTAGGATGATATGTTTATTGCATTTTTGGGGCATGGCTAATTAGTGACCCATGGTTACTATTCTAGCATGCTTAGGGTTTTTGTTTGTTGTGAGATTATGTTGACTTGAGATATTTTTTATTGACTAAGATATTTTAGAGACATGGACATTTATATGATGACTCCATTATTTCTTATCACACTCATCCAACAAATAAAACACAAGCCATTATTCATTTTTTTCCTCTCTCTTGAGTTGCTCTCAACACCTCATTCTCATGGCATCTTCTTCTTACTCTAGCTCCACCCAAACCCTCTCATGAGTTAAGAATCCTTGGGTGTCTTCTTGAGACAAATTAATCCTTCATCACTCTCTACTTCATCTAAGGTATCTAGAGTAGCGATCTAGGTGCCCTAGTCGCCTCGGATATGAGGTTGGAGCTCGTTGCATAGACTCTCAGGTGGATCATCTTCGATGGAGGAAGACCGGAGATCAAGCTTGATCAAGGAAGCCCCTAGGAGCTTGGGATGATGGTTGAAGACCGAAGGACACGGATTTATTCGGTATAACCATTCTAACTCCTTTGCAAGTTTTGTTATCTAAGGCTTATGGGTAGATCTGGGTAATTGGTTATGGTAGTGCCAAGTTTTATAAATTTTTGTTCCACATTTGGTCACGGATTGATGGCCGGGGCGATTCCATAACACAGCATGGTATCAGAGCCACTCCATATGGGTTAGTTAACTCATTGCTACATTAGAAATCCACCGTTTTTGTCGTGCAAAAACTACCGACAAAAATAGTTCCGAAAACTGAAAGTTTGAGATATTTGCACACCCCGCGGGCTCACGGCTTGAGCTGGGAAGCCGCGGGGTGGTGCATGGGCCCCCCAGGGAATTCGAGAGGGGAGGAGACCGAACGGCTGGTCCCACTCCCCAAGACCTCCACAAGGTGGTCTTGGCAGTGGGGACCCGAAACTGCCCCATCTTAGGCAGTTTCGGGTCTGCCTCACCTCCTGGCCACCTCGTGGTGGCCTTGGGGGTGGGGTACCCCTTTTAGGCCCCCCGACTCGAAATTAATTTCGTGCTTTAACTCCCCGTGAAGGTTCGGGCGCGTTTCGTTTTGATTCGGACTTCTGAATTTTCTTTAAACGGTCGGTTTTTGAAACTTTAGCTCACTGTTTTTTCATGGTTTTGGAAATTGGTTTAGTTTGCTAATTGTGTGCGGAATTCTAATGTCGTAGTTTTCAGTACATACATTACTATCTGCGACTGTGAATGTCATTAGAGCGGTACAACTCGTCTAATTGCTATATGACTTTTAGACGGGTTTGCGAACGTGACATTCACGTTGATGTTCTGTGTTGTGCTGTGGTTGTGGCGGGATCGTCGTCTGGATAGCTTGGGTGCAATGGTAGTGCAGTTTGGGTTTATTTGTACATTTGATATTGCGGGGCGAGCGTTCGACGTGTGGACTACCGTCACTGCTAGTTTGTATATTATTTGTTTGGGGCACGACCGGGTTGAGGTCGATGTCACCGTTGTACATATTCTTTTCTTTTTTATACTAGGATTACCCCGCGGTGGAGTGCATGGTTAGCCGGGTTTTAGAGGGAAACGGGCCCGCATTTCATGGGGTTGAGACGGAAGGGGTCTCACTCTAGAATTGGCGGTCTATTTGCCACACTCGTAGGGGGTATAGGTTGACCAATGGAGGGGTGCTCAAGTCACCGGATTCCGTGATGTGCCGGGTGGCCCATTCACATTAATGAAGGGGGTTGCCTCACTTCTACTTTTGGCGGGTGACTTTCCGCGCTCGTAGGGGTCTAGGTTTTCATTGCACAGGCTATCCACACGACCAGGAGAACGTAGGGTTTCACTTGTGGCTCAAAGGAAACTCGGGGCTCCCAGATTATCCGTTTGTTCTGTGATGTTTATCGCTATTCTGTGATGTTGTATGTATCATACCTGGGACGATTGTTATATATATATTTATATATATACCAGTAGATGTTGTATTTGTTTTGCACCCACGCTAGTCCAGCCCCCGCTCTTTCGTTAGTTAAGTAACCTAACGGGTGATAACGGGACCCAGTGGCGAATGCGGATGGTATATACGTACATTTTATTTTTCTTTCCTTTTTTTTGTGGTATGATATGATAACTGATGGGACTGCGTTGATTCTGATCAATGCAAGGAAAGCAAACCTATTTGATCTTGTTGGAACAAATTTTCAAAAACTGTTATTACAAGGACGTTTTCTTTTGTTTTGCACAGCGATATTCGGTTTTGAATATCTAGCACCTCATTCGATGAGGCAAGAGCCGAGATCCCTTCACCGGGAGTGACCTCTTGGGCAGAAGTTTGCGTTATAGTAATAACTTCACTATAGTCGATTGCTTTTTGTTTTGCACAGCGGTATTCGGTTATGAATATCCAGCACCTCATTCGACGAGGAAAGAGCCGAGATCCCTTCACAGGGAGTGACCTCTTTAGCAAAAGTTTTCGCCACTATATATTTATAAAGCTATCCGGTTCCTTCAACGATATCAAGTCCATTACGTTAAAGGTTTTTCGCCAAAAACCATTCGTATCCCTCCGTCATTTCAGAAGGGTAGCAATTAGTATTCATGCTATGTTTGTTGGCCTTAGTCAAGGCATAGTGTATGGTAGCTATTTGTTACTTTTCTGTTGCATAGATAGATGCATTGGTTTGGGACAGTCGTACAACCTTGTTGGCCTTAGTCAAGGGCGAGTACGGGTGGGTTCAAATTAACCTGGACAATGATGGGTAGAACTTGACATGTGACTTATGATTTGTTAGCCTTAGTCAAAGTCATAAGAGCATGGGGTAAAAATCATATCGGGAGTTTCTAAAGAAACTAAAACTTGCCGGGAATGCGCATACCTTCTGGAGCATGATAAATTGAGTGGATTCCATCAAGTTATCATGCGATGATAGTTGGATCCCGATTCCCACTGATGAGTTGGTTTACTCCTCGGGTGATTTTAGACGATCCCAACTAATTCTCCTTTGGGTTTGAGGGAGGATTCGAGGAAACAATGGGAGCCATCAAGATTAGATAATGTGATTAACCATTCTGATCTAGGTTAGAGTGTACGCTGAGTGTTTCTTTTCTCTCTCTCTTTGGCAGTGATCATGGCCCGACCCTAGACTAGAACTTAATAACCAAGTTAACCGAACCTTCTTAATACACACTGGCTTTTGGATTGTCAGAGTTGCATACTTCATTGTCAATCCTACTTTTAGCCTTTGCTTTTCTCCGGAACATTCTGTATCACTAAGAAGATCCACAGTTATTGGATATGACCATCGTATAGTTATATACGAACTCGAAGAAACGTGTTTCAGATTCGAGAATGGTTTCCAGTTCTGGAGAAATTGAATAGGACTATTCAGTTGTCTTTTTCTTTTACCTTCTCTCAGGTTGTGAGGGCTCCTAGGATTAGGAGATGGTACACCTATTGCGCTTATTGGATAGACTTCTTCCAAACCATAGGCAGGTGTCGAAAGGTGGGGAAGGAAGAAAAATATTTAGCCTAAGTGTGGTGTACAGAAGGTAATATGTAAAGACAAATAAAGGGATTAGAAAGATGGCAAAGTAAATTGCGACTGTTATCATTCATGACGAAACCGCGTATATCATTGCCACTCCTACTTCACCTTTGAATTTCTCTAGAACACCCAGTATCACTACGAAGATCCGCATTTATTGGATAATCCATCGTATACTTATATACGTATTCGAAGGAACTTGTTCCAGTTCGAGGATAGATTCTGGTTCAGGAGAAATAGAATAAGGATTATTTAGTTGTCTTTTATCTTTACCTTCTCTCAGGTTGCGAGCGCTCCTAGGATTAGGAGAGTACACTTATTACGCTTATTGGATAGTCTTCTTCCAAACCACAGGCTAGTGCCGAACGGTAGGGAAGGAAGAAAACCATTTAGCCTAAGGGTGGTGTACAGAAGGTAATGAGTAAAGACAAATAAAGGGATTTGGAGAGATGGCAAGGAAATATACGGTCACAGTCATGAATCTGGATAATGGAAGAGGCATTACTAGGAATACCTGGCTACCCCTTCGAAACATTTTCATGTTTCAGTTTCACTGTGCGTTGTTAATCGAAAACTGATTTCCCAATTAGATCCTTGCTCTAGGGTATGTATTTACCAGGTTTGATTCTCACATCTGTATGGTTTTACAGATGATGAGTGGGAGCAAGTTATTGGAAATTAGGTGATTATATCCTCATTATATCGGAATTCGTTGTAATTGGTGATATTTGAGGAAATCGCCTGAGTTTTTGCCGGACGGCAAATATTTTGTTTTGAATATCGGCAGTTATGCACCAGTTTCAAACTGATATATCTGTACGTTTATTTTATAAAGTGAGATATAACTTTTTGAAATTATGTCTGTGACATTTACCTATATCAGTTGATGGTTTGGTGAGGTGTATACAACAACGGTGTAATTAACAACGGTGTAATTCTTCTTAACCATAGTACAGTTTTCAACCTACGACGCACAGGGTTTGAGTTATTGAACTCGGAGGACTTATACAACGTATTGTATGTTGTCCAGTGTCCATGAGGACAAAGGGGTTGGTACTCATACTGTATTCTGTTTACTTGTGAATTCTCTAGTTTTTAGACAAGTATTTCATAGAAATACAAGGTCCAAGTTTTGAGAAGTTATAGGTACAAGAATAAAGTAGAGAACCATGTGTTGAAAGTATCGAGATCCTTCAAGGTGATCGAAAATGTAGATACTTGTGTTTGGTATTCAGTTGATAGAAATGGTTTTGAGAACTTGTTTCTCTTTCATGTTACTCATATCTGGATGCACTCTTAGTTGAGTAATGCTGATCGGCCTCTCTCCATTTAGATGACATGCACTGGAGACAGCTGCATGATTTGAATCTGGTTCCAATTAAATCAGTGCCTCTTTTTCTATATTGTATATAGAATGGTTCATATCTTAACGACGTTAAGGTATATGGTGTTGTCCGGCTTATGCTTGAAACCAGACTCTGGATATACTCAAGGAACGTTTCAGTAATGGCTATTTGTGGGTTATTCCGGCCTATGTCGATGGATAACTTTCTACCATCTGGAATATCAATAGTGATATTGTTCTTGACTCGCCACAGTTTTAGCAAAATGGACTTTTTTCAGAAAACAGTAGTGGGACTATGGTAGAACTGGAAGTGATTCCAGAACCACAAACGATTACTGAAGATTTAATAGAACCTAAAGATTCAATTGGTTTTTGACATTCCATTAGCCATTCCGCAGATATGGTGGGTAACCTCAGGCGCTCGAGAGGTACTTCGGTATCCTCAAAAATGGTGGCAGGGAGGTTCTTGTTTACCCAGACTTATGATTACTGCTGTTCTAGACTATGAGACCCAGCAGGAGGATGATTATAGCGTCGTTCTAAACTATCTTTAGAAGTGCACGTGTATATTACTCTGCCAGAGGGTTGTTATAGTCGGTGGGAGCAACGGAAGCATAGTGGACAAGTAGCTTGTGTCTATTTATAGACTGAAGCAGGTATAGCAGAGATAGATCATCTATTTTTGATGTGATAGTCATAGGCTTTGACTTCATCAGAATAGGAGATGGATCGGTTAAGAAGGTAGTAATGTGTGATGTTATGGTATTTGGATGTCATGCACTTTATAGGAAGTGAAATTCATATACTACGATCGGTTATGTGGTTGTCACACATTGGTTTCTCCACATTGGATATGGATAATATATCAGGTATTCTGGTAACTAGATCTATGGTTTTATATCTAGATTTGGATAGTTTCCCAATCTAGGTACTTTGGCACTATTCTAAAGGTGTTTTAGAATGGACGACTCCTGGCATGGTGGTGTACCTGCAGGTGACGGAGTCACCATCTCTAAAGATGTCTTATAGACTAAAGGGGAGAGGGATGTGCATGATTGGTATATCACTTGCTTAGAAAATTGAGTCAATCATGAGATGTCAAGTACCACACTAGATGTTGTTTTTGCACGAGCTGCAATAAATTTATATTCATCCAATCCTGGAGAAACGTTGGGAAGCAGTTTATGAACATAAGTGGATGTTCATGGGATATGGTAACACCAGCCTCCTTCGGGAGACGACTATCATTCCAGGCTTCCAAGGTGACCTGGATGACAGAGCGACTGTCAGAGTTTTAGTTTTCCCTCTTTTGAGGGGCAGTAGTTTGTGCAGGGTTCCCTAGAGCGGCAGCAAGGTTTCGGCACGCATCGTCCATGCCAATTTCAAAAATTTGCCTTTCTAAAGAACCCTAACCTAGAATCTTAACTAGAGATTTAGACGAATCGAGCATGCAAACAACTTTACATACAAAGTGAACAAGGAATACAACCTTTGTAGACCGGTCCTTCACTTCAATAGCTCCGTGTAGTAGTCTTTTCGCTCCAAGTAGTGAACTCCCGGACTCTAGAAAGGCTCCACAAGATGAACGGAACAAGCTTGCTTGAAGTCTTCGAGGCCAAAGATGATCTACGTCGAGGAGACACCAACTCAAGCTACCTCTTCACTAATGTGGAATTAGTGAAGAAAACACCCTAAACTAAATGGTTAGTATAGTAGAGGATGATGAAGTAGGAATTTTTCTCACATTAGATTTATTTTTCTCACAATATTTCTTCATCTTTCCAAACCCTAGAAAGCTTTTGGAGATGAGGTGGAAGATGAAGTGGAGATGAGAGTGAAACTCATGAGATGAGAATAGCAACCATGAGCGAGTTTGTATCATATACTAACTAATGTAGTGACTAAACTATGGCTAAGGATAATGGTTAGGTTAATAAATATCTTAAGTAAAACAAATTAGTGGACTTAGTCAATAGTTCCACAAGCTTCTCCAAGCTTCAACCATTAAACCAATTTCCATCTAATTTTGATTAACTTTAAATAAATAAAACCCTTCATTATATCAAGCATGGTGTGAGTCTCATACACCCATGAAGCATGTGGCATCAAGCATGACACAAATAAAATATACATTAATATTTATCACATATATACTATATGCACACAAGTGAGAAAAAGAAATGTTTAAGTGAGCTAATATTAGTTAATGTAATTCAAATATCAAATATATAAATATACATTAAATTATCAAATCAACAATTGATTTAATAATCCGGCTATATCACATACAACCGTCTAATATCAAATGTATCAACTTATCGAATCAACACTTGATCCGATAACCCGGCTATATCACATATAGCCGACCGATATCACATATCGCGAGAATAGAATGCGGTATCACATACGCACAATAATCTCGGTCCCGCACATATCACATATGTGCTCGTACTTCGTTTCGCATGAACCAGGAAACCTCTGTGTAGGACTCTAAAGACTCGTCAATACACCGGCAGTAGGTGATGATCATATCAAATACGCACAAGCCGCAAGTGGTTTGCTAAACGTAACGGCCACCCGGGTATTGAGCGATCAGAAGATCAATAAGCAAGCTTGCTCATACTCCTGCGAATCCAATCAGTAACACTACCGTAAAGTCCGGTCTCTTCGTCAGATATGCCGCATATCACAGCCTGGGGGTGGTAAACGTCAGACCCCAATAGCCTGATAAGTCATGCCGATGCATGGTCCATAACGGTTCGAGAAACTACCAATAACACTTACCAGTAGATCTCAGCAACCCTAGCCAGGGATTTCCTGTTATAGCCAATCAAGCATAGCACAACATCAACCCCCAATACGGGGAGAGACGAATCCCCTCCTCTCGCTCATTGCCTCCATGTGACTCGGGACTGTACCCCAAAACCACCGTTTTGCATGATATTTTGAACGTGGTAAGGTGGAAATCAAAGCACAATGGGAATCACACAAGACTCTATGACGATCTCTGGTCGACAGACTAACCTGTAATGGTGTCACCAGAGAACTGCTATCTGACGATAGGTATAATACCATCTAGGAGTTCTTGGCGAGTCCGTTCAGTATACCCAGTCTCCACTGAGCACCCGTATACCTTCTCTGATGTCAAACCCTAATGGATGTGGGATCATCCATCGCCCATCATATGGGTCAAGAAGCGCATATGCTAGTCTACTTTGGAATATCGATGCCCCGTCTCGATGCTCCACGACTACGAACTATTGAAGGATGTACTTACCGACTACCTCTGCCCCACTTGTATGATCTGCATCATAATCATGGTAGTCAAGTACTCATCCTAAGGACTTTATCAACATGTAATAGAGAGACAATAAGTGTACATTTTAAGATAAATTGCAAACAGATAGCATACTATCATGTTGAGCAAGAAAGTCCTCCCTATATATGTCCAAGCATCCACTACAATATACATCATATGTATAGTAATGGCCTCTAGGGCATACATATAACTAACAATCTCCCACTTGCACTAAGGCCATTTGTTGTAGTATCTCATACTCAACGTCCTATAGAAGTCTCTCTAGGGAAAGGCCTTTATGAGTGGATCCGCCGTGTTATCCTTCGTGTCAACTCTCCTAACCTCGATCCCCTGGAGATCAACCATCTCCCTGATCAGGTGATACTGTCCTCAGAATATGTCTGGATCGCTGATGGGACCGGTGTTCCTTAGCCAAAGAAACAACTCCATTGTTGTCACAATAACAGTTATTGGACGCTCAATGGTAGGAACCATGTTCATCATATGAACAAGAATTATCCAGACATCTACTTTGGTAGCATCGTTGGTAGCGGTGTATCTAGCCTTTATCGTCTAGTATGTCACGGTATCTAGCATGGAACTCTTACAACATACCGTCCCTCCACTACGGGTAAAGAAAATTCCTGTGACTGACTTTCAGTCGACCTTATCACTCAGGAAGATCGAACCAAGAACATTCATTTAGTGCTTCTCAAGTACTTAAGAATGTCCTCCACAGCTGTCCAGATATTCTTCCAAGATCCAATTGATTCCTGATCACTACACCTAGTGAGTCATCTACATCTGGTCTGGTACATAACATCGCATACATGATAGATCCTACTACTGAAGCATAGGTTATCCCTTGCACGCGAGCTCTCTCCAAATCAGTCTTGGAAGACATCTTTTTGGAGGGAGTGATTCCTGAGTAATTGGAGGAACCACCATGCTTAGAATCTTCCATACTAAACCCCTTTAGTATGTTGTTAATGTACTTGGATTTTGGACAATCCCAACATCCACTTAGATCTATCACCATAGATTATAATCCACAAGATGTAGTAGGTATCATCCAGATCTTCTATTGAGAATCCTCGTAATAAAAGGAGCTTGACCGAGTGTAGCATAGGAAACCATTTCCTATCAAGAGTATGTCATCTACGTACAATACGTGTAAGACAACCTCACTCTCTACAAACTTCTTGTATATATAAGATTCATATACCATTTTGATGAAGTCAAACTCTTTGACTGCCACATCAAAACAGATGTTCCAACCCCGCGATGCTTGCTTTAATCCTGATGGACTTAAGCATAGCTTTGAAAGTCTAAACTTTTCTATTTATACCAAGAATCTTCTCAAGATCTATTTTCTCCCAATGAGTTTTATCCCTTCAGGTGCAACAATCAAAGTCATACTTTGTTGGTGTACATGGATTCCATCTTTGATCGCATAGCATCCAGCCATTTCACAAAGTCTCCACTTATGATGGTCTGTATGAACCTAGTTGGGCCATCATCTACCATGATGCAATCCTCGCTCCCACTGTCACCGAGAAGACCGTAGTATCTCTCAAGTGGATGAGTAACCCTACCAGATTCGCGGAGAGGGTGAGGTTCGTTGGAAACTATTGAATCCTTTGGTTTTACCAAATCATCAGCTGTTAGTTTGTCTAGCTGGAACTCCTTCCAGTTCTACCTCATGACCACTAATTTCTTCACAAGAAATTCCTTTTCTGAAAAAGTGGCATGCTGAGAAACAAAACACCTTTTGCTCCTCAGTGTGGTAGAAGATATTCCCTTGTGAATGTTCTGGATATCCAACAAACTTATATAGAACTGACCTTGCCTCAAGCTTTTCCAAATTTTTCTTTTCAACATAGGCCGGACAGCCCCATATCTTAACTCGTTTAAGACACGGACTCTTCCCATACCATATCTCATATGGAGTGGTAGGCACTGATTTGGATGGAACCCCATTCAATAGGTATGCAACTTCTCAAGTGCATAACACCAAAAAGAAAACAGGTAACTCAGCAGTACTCATCATAGAGCGCACCATATCACATAGGGTGTGATACCTCCGTCCTGATACACCGTTGTGCTGTGGTGTATACGAATGAGTAAGCTGAGAGAGAATCACATTCTCCTTTTAGAAACTCCAGGAACTCCATGGGAAGTATTCTCCTCCTCGATCACATCGAAAGACTTAATACTTCTACCCGTGTAGTTCTTAACTTCAAGCTTATATTCCTTGAATTTTTCAAAAGTTTCAGACTTGTGTTTCAACAGGAACATATGTCCGAATCCTGAGAGAAGATCAGTGAATATAATGAAGTACGAAGAACCAACCTTGGCATTTGTAGACAAAGTACCGTATACATCATCATGTATCCGTCTCAAGAGTTCAGTAACTCTTTCTCGGTTTCGAGTAAACAGAGTATTTGGTCACTTTACCTTTGTGACAAGACTGGCAAGTATCATAAGATGAAAATTCGAACAGATTCTTATATTCATCTTTATGTAACTTAGCTAGTCATGTCGCATTGATATGACCTAGTCTACAATGCCACAAGAAGGATTCGTTCATTTCTGAACTATTCCTTTTGCGTGTGTTCTATATACTTTGAATTGTGGGTTGATTTAGAACGTATATTCCATTACATAATGTGCCTTATCCAATCAACTTTTGATTAAGGAAAATGTTCACAACATTATCCATCAATACAAAATTATATCCTTCTTTAACTTAATAAAGAGACCGATGCAATGTTGTACATCAGGTTCGGTACGTAATAACATTCGTTCAGAATCAATGTATTTGGTAATATAAGGTGATATCTGCCAATTGATTTGACTGCAAAAATTGCACCATTCTCCACACTAGAGAACAATCACCTATTCTCAGTTCTCTACCTGTCTGTAGCCCATGTAACAGATTACATATGTGGGATCCTAATCCGGTATCTCATACCTAGGACGTAGAGGATACTGAGAAACAGTTCTAGGTAATGAACACAACAGAAGAATATGCATCAACATGCTTATTCCTCGAATGGGTGGCATGGGAATCCTGGTATTCCCCTATTTCCTGCTCGGACTTATAACAATTATAAGATAAAGCGGAACCAACGTTCCCCAGCTCAGTATAATAAGCAGGTTCGGTCAAAACATCCATATTATTATCATGATTAAGCCATGATATGGTCGCTACAAGGAGAGAGAGAGAAGAAAACACTCAGCGTATGCTCTTGCAAGATCAGATTGGTTATTATTTTATCTAATCAGGATGGCTCCCACTGTTTTTATCAAATCTTCCTTCAAACCCAAAAAGGTAAGACTAGCCGGGATTAATTACACCCTACAAGTTCGTCAATCTTTCGGCCAGGCCAGTGTCGGTACTTTGAGGCAGGTTCCCCGTGCTTTCACACGGACCTAATTAAAATAAACCTCGTTTTCCAAGGGCGTAACCCCGTTTACACCTTTCTAGACACCTACTTGATCGGCTGATTGTAATATGTAAAACTCTCTCAGTAGTAACTCTTACTCGCAGTGGGTATCGGGATCCTATAGAAGTTATGCAATCTCATTGCAAATTTCAACACTTGAAATTCCCGATAATCTTCTGCTTCTAGCGTCCTATGACCTTGACGAAAGCCAACAAACCATAGTCCGTTAGTCAAGTTCAACCCGTACATTTCATGATTGAATTAAACCCACCTGCACGACCCTTGATGAAATCCAACAAAGTCGTATGACTACTCTAATCCAATCGCATCATATGCTTAAGCAGATAAGCACTAATCAGCTACCGCACACTATGCCTTGAAGAAATCCAACAAACATAGCACGATTACTAAATACTACTTATCTGAAATGACGGAGGACTACGACAGGTTTTTAAGAAAACCCTTTGTGTAATGAACTTGATATCGTTATAAAATCGAGTGAATTTTAAAAGGAGTGTTTTTTAGACTTTTACTAGTTTTGCTAAAGAGGTTACTCCTGACGAAGGGATCTCGACTCTTTCGTCATCAAATGAGGTGCTGGATATTTCATAAATACTACTATGCAAAGCATGAACTTAAAAAAGCAATCAAAAGACAAAATCAAGTGGGTTGTAGCATCTGCCAGTTTCGCTAAAGAGGTCACTCCTGGTTAAGGGATCTCGGCTCTTTCCTTATCGAATAAGGTGCTGGATATTCTACAAGGAATATCGCTATGCAAAGTAAGAACTAGAGCTACCAGTTTTTACAACAAGATTCTGCAATATCTTTAGCTTTCTTTTATTTCATTAATCTCATTAATGAAGTCCCTTCAATTATGCTTCCTAAGCATCACAGAAGAAACGAAAGCAGCAATATTTATTATATATCATATATATAATATAACCATTCGTCTCAGACTATAAAGTGATCAAATCAAAGAATATCAGCAGCAGAAGAACACATGAAATATTTTATATACTAGGAATTCCGTGTTTTAAATTAAGCCGGTAAAAAATGTGGATTCCACGGTCGTGATGAATAGCCAAACCCACATCCCTAGACCCCTACGAGAGCGGCAAGAAACCCTCCCAATTCTATAGTTAGGAGACCCGATCTCGACTCCTCGAGATGGTCTCCCACTGGACTCTAGAACCCGGTTACTTGTGCTCTCCTCCTTGGGTCTATCCTAATGCGGAAAAGTAAATAATATACATCAATGGTGACATCATCCTCAACCCGGAAGTGCCCTAATAAAAGAATATTACATACAAGTTTTTACATGAATAAAAATGAAAAACTCTCATCTCACATAAAAAAAACCAGCTATTCAAAACACGACGATCCAATATAATATATCACAGCAACACATAACATCACATATCATCAACGTAACTAAATATGCATATCCCAATTGTCGTTGACGTATACCAACGAAACCGGCAATACACTACATATTACACTTACGGTCGCAGAAAAGAAAGTGAAAAACTACAACAATTGAAATCCTCAACCACCTTAGATATCATAAACCCAATGTATCACATACTTTGGATTTCATGCCTAAACAAATGAATTCCTTAGACATCACATGCCTAATAATTATAAACCCCGCATTTTAGTCACGATATTGAAAACACTTTTCAATAACCAGTTGGGTAATTCAACAAGATTCCCGATAACCTGAATGAATGCTCATCGGAAATTTTAGTAGACAGCCGCACCCCCGATGCCGGCGACAAAGTGCACTTAGGCAGAACACCGCGACCGCGAGCACCCTAACGGATGCTTTTGGCGACGGGGTTCTCCTACAGTCACTTGGTCGGGGCTATGGGGCATGGCTATCTATTAAGTTTACCCGGCGAGTATCCATGTACGCTACATGATTGCAACGGACTTTTGATCCACATCAAAATTCCGTGGAAACCGATCAAATGAGACTAAATTGCTAGATTTATAAAATTCAAACTAGTTATCACATAACTAATTATTATGGATTCTAAATATTATATCACAATCACAGATAGCTAGACGATGTTAAACTTTCCGATCGAATAAACAAACACCCCAAATTTCCCATAGAGCTTAACACTTGAGCGGAGTTTAAAAAATACCTAGAACATGCCACAACTCCTATGGACCAACCGTAGAAGGGTCAACCCTTGCCTCAACTATAGCGCCGTGGAACTACCACAAAACTTAGAGTTTGGTGGCGGTTCTGACGGTCACATAATCGAGATAGGGTTTCGTTCTTCTAGACGGTCCACAAAATCACCTGTATGATTTTCTGAAGATTTTAAACTTGAAAAAATCCAACACTTGGGAAAAATTAGGTTATTGATATCCGTTCAAACTTTTTAACATCGTCTAAATAACCCGAATAGATGTTATAATTAGGATTACGAAACACTCCGAATTGCCTTTACAGAAAGTTAACATCTCATGCAATTTCAGAAAAAATAAGCAACACCTGAAACACCAAAACTCAGAAACTGGAACACCCTAAAAAATTCAACCCCGAACTTACCTAAAAAACTGAGCAAGCTGGATTTTACCTTGATGTGGCCGGTAAAAATCCGGCGAGGGGGGCTAAATTTTCTGTGGTGTTCATTTTACATCTCATATAACATTATGCAATTCCTTAAAAAAAATTTAGAGGCCATTTAAAAATCGACAGAAACTAGATTTTCTTGTTTCAAGTTTCGGAGTAGTTTCGGTTTCGTAATCCAACAAACAATGTCTAATTCTCTAGCTTGGCTCTGATACCACTGCAGGGTTCCCTAGGGCGGCAGCAAGGTTTTGGGAGGCATCGTCCATGCCAATTTCAAAAAAATTGTCGTTCTAAAGAACCCTAACCTAGAATCTTAACTAGAGATTTAGATGAATCAAGCATGCAAACAACTTTACATACAAAGTGAACAAGGAATACAACCTTTGTAGACCGGTTCATCACTTCAATAGCTCTATGTAGTAGTCCTTTTACTCTAAGTAGTGAATTCCCGGACTCTAGAAAGACTCCATAAAATGAACGGACCAAGCTTGCTTGAAGTCTTCGAGGCCGAAAATGATCTACGTCGAAGAGACACCAACTCGAGCTACCACTTCACTAATGTGGAATTAGTGAAGCAAACACCCTAAACTAAATGGCTAGTATAGTAGAGGATGATGAAGTAGGAATTTTTCTCACTTTAAATTTATTTTTCTCACAATATTTCTTCATCCCTCCAAACCCTAGAAAGCTTTTGGCGATGAGGAAGAAGATGAAGTGGAGATGAGAATGAAACTCATGAGGTGAGAATAGCAACCATGGGTGAGTTTGTATCATATACTAACTCATGTAGAGACTAAACTATGGCTATGGTTATGTAAGTGCACGGCGGCGCCCCGGCCTCCATCCCGAGGCCAAAATGCGGAAGCGGTGATTAACTTTAATTTTGCAAACTAGCAAACCAGCACCACCGCGCACTAAACACCCGGATCGAACCATTAACTAGTCCTAGCTAACTACAAGATGGGGAATAGAGATATACCGACTGATCCGAGTCCTCCGGTCTTCTCGTCATCGTCCCGATCTCCCGCGGAATGTCCTGTCTCCACCTCGTCGCCGGAAGTGCACCATATCGCCTACATCTTTTACGGGCTCCCACCTCTATGCCGAGGCAACTCGGGCACGAAGCTGGCTTGTCGACGTGCCCAAGGTTTGCTGTAGAATGTGGTGTAGAACTTGTGTCTCATTTGGGGTTCATGGAAGTGCCATTTTGGTAGAGGGATGATACAAGAACTATGTAGAGGGACTTGGGGATTTTTGGAGCTTGAAAAGAACAACAATTTTTACCATCCAAAAATTTTGGACAGCCCCATACATGCTTAGCCGGCCAAAGCAATGAGGGAGAGAGTAGAATGTGAGGGTGAGAGTGTATCAAAAATGAAGGGAGCCACACCCTCATCCAAGTGAGAGAGAGGTCAAAAGATATCATGAAAGGAAATCATCACAAACACAAACCCACACTCAACCACAACCATCATCAACAATCATGTCCACAAAAGTCATGCCATCATGACATAAAGAAAGTCTAGTGATGGTGAGCCATCATGATCCAACAAAATGTAAAGAACACCCTCCACAAATACTTATTTGCACAAATGCAAATAAGCCCTCCTCCACCAATCTTCGGCCAATGAAGGATACAAAGAAGTATGGCCGAACGGAAAGCAAACTGGCAACTCCAAAAAACTGGTCCCGTAATAAATTACAGGAAAACCCCGATACTGTGCATACACACCCGCATTTGTATTCCTACCGAAATACAAATGCAATGAGACAAATCTACACTGTACTATACTAGGATCCGGCTTAAACCAAAGCCGGCTAGTAATATCCGTTCGATCCTGATCCGTGCAATACCGCACGTATCTGATCGAACCCTGCCATACATCCATACGGCCTCTAGTACGAACTGTCCGATCTTGATCCGTGCAATACCGCACGTATCTGATCGGACCTTGCCATATCTCCATACGGCCTCTACAGCTTTTCGCCCGAAAGCTTGAGTAACTGAATGTGGGGGACTCTAAAGACTCGTCAACACCTTGGTTGTGGATTTAACCACTAGCACGTCAGAGGTATAAGCCAATACGTAACGGGCTACCAGGTATTGACTAAAAGGGACGTCTGTGAGCGAACTCATCCTGACACCCTACTGAGCCTGTCAGTGACAATATCCGTACAGTCCGGTCCGTTCGTCTATGAGCATCGCATGGCGGGCCTAGGGGGTTGGTGAAAGTCAGACCCCCAAAAGCGGTACAAGTCGTGTCGGAGTGTAGCCCAGAACACCCTGAGATACTACTGGAATACCTACCAGTAAATCTCCTGCCTTGGCCAAGGACTTCGTGTAATGGCTCTCCTAGACACAGCGCGACCTCACCCCCAATACCGGGAGAGACGAACCCCTGAAGATCCGCTCACTGCCTCTATGTGGCTCGGGACTGTACCCAACTAAAACCTGTTTGCACGTCTCCTTTGAGCGTGGTAGGGAAGTAATCAAAGTACAGTGGGAACTCACACGAGACAAATGACGATCCCCAAGTCGATGAACTAACCTGTACACATGTCACCAGGGAACTGCTATCTGACGTCAGGTATAAGACCAACTAGCAGGTTCCCGGCGAGTCCTGTCCGGTGTACTCATAACCCAATGAGCACCTATATACATCTTAGTTGATCCAACTGACACCAATGGCTTGTGAGACCGGCCGCCGCCCCTCGTCGGGGTCTCGACTGTATACACTAGTCTACTCTAGAGTATCGATACCCTGTCTCGAAACTCCCACGACTAGGGACCTTTTAAGGATGTGCTTATAGACCCCCCAGCTCCCACTCGTATGATCGCCCTCATACTGCTGGCAGTCAAGCAAGAATCCTAGGGGCTCTATCAACGTGTAATAGCGACCTGTAAGGTCACCTAAAGCTGTACACGATGATAAAGGTAAACCAGATAGCATACTATCATCTCGAGTAAGACTGTCCTACCAGAATAGATCCTCCCTCAATCATTGCAATCACGTGCCTGTGATCCAATAATTGGCTCTGAGGGCACTATCTCCAACAATCTCCCACTTGCACTCAAGGCTAATTATTGTGATGTCGCATACTCACAGGCCGTGTGATACCGAACACCCAACTCCTCTATTTGTCAGTCTCACAAAGCTCGTTTGCGAAACTATTGCGTTCGAGGAATAGCCTCAGTGAGTGGATCCGCCTTGATGTTTCTTTCTATGTCTCTCTATATCTCAAGTTCGCGGAGAAACCTATCTCCCGAAATGAGCAATACCTGTCTTAGAATATGTCTGGATGTCTGATGGGACCTAGCTCATAAATGAACTCCAAATCCAAACTTCTTAGACTGTATCGTCAACTGAACTTAATCAGTGTCCTACGCCATGCCTCCCTCAGTATTGCCTTGGACCACCTGTCCAAAATACTGCCCCTCGTCAGAAGGAAAAACTATAACTCTGACAACCTCCCTGTCGTCCAGGTCACCTTGGAAGCCTGGAATGATAACTGTCTCCTGCATGAGGCTGTTGTTATCATATCCCTAGAACATCCACTTATGTTCTTAAACTGCTTCCGACTGTTTCTCCAGGATTGGATCAATATCAACTTATTGCACCTAGTGCAAGAACAACATCTGGTGTGGTACTTGATATCTCATGATTGACTCAATTGCCTAAGCAAGTGATCTGCCAATCATGCACATCCCTCTCTACTTTAGTCTGTAAGACAGCTTTAGAGAGGGTGACTCCATCACCTGCAGGTATACTACCGTGCCAGGAGTCAACCATTCTAAATACTCTTAGAATGCTGTCTAAGTACCCTTAATTGGGAAACCACCCAAATCTAGATCTAAAAACATAGATCTAGTAACCAGTATGTCTGATATAATATCAAAGTCCCATGTGGAGAAACCACTGTGTGACGACCAAAGTATAACCGATCGTAGTATAGGAATGTCACTTCCTACTCTGTGTTTGTCATCCAAATACCAGGACATCACACCCTACTACCTTCTTAACAGATCCATCCCCTATTCTGATGAAGTCAAACCTATGACTGTCACATCAGAAATTGATGATCTATCTCCGCTACATCTGCTTTAGTCTATAAATAGACATAAGCTACCTGTCCACCAATGCTTCCGCTGCTCCCACTGACAACGACAACCCTCTGGCAGAGTCATATAAACGTACATTTCTAAAGCTAGTTTAGAACGACGCTATACTCATCCTCCTGCCGGGTCTCACAGTCTGGAACAACAGCAATGGTAAGTCTGGGTAAACAAGAACTTCCCTGTCACCGTCCTTGAGGCTACCGGAGTACCTCTCGGGTGCCTGAGGTTACCCACCTTATATGCGGAGTGGCCAATGGAATGTCAAACCAGATTGAATCTTTAGGTTCCTATCAAATCTTCAGTAATCGTTTGTGGTTCTGGAATCACTTCCAGTTCTACCATACTCCCACTACTGTTTTCTGAAAAAATCCATTTTTATTAAAACTGTGGCGAGTCTAGAACAATATCACTATTGATCTTCAAGATGGTAGAAAGTCAACCCTCGTCATAGCCTGGGTCAACCCACAAACAGCCATTACAGAAACGTGCCTTGAGTTGTCCAGTGTCTGGTTTTAATCATAAACCGGACAACTCCCCGTACCTTAACATCGTTAAGATATGAACTGTTCTATATCCAATATAGAACCAGAGGCACTGATTTAATTGAACCAGATTCAAATCATGCAGCTGTCTCCAGTGCATGTCTATTAAATGGAAGGAGGCCGATCAGCGTTACTCAACTTAGGAATGCTTCCAATTATGAGTAACCTGAAATGAGAAGCAAGTTCTCTTTATCATTACTATCAACTGAATACCATATACAAGTATCTACATCTTCGATCACTTTGAAAAATCCCGATACTTGCTACATCAGGTTCTCTACTTTATCCATATACCTATAATTTCTCAAAATTCGGACCCTGTGTTTCCACGAAACACCTGTCTAAAAACTAGAGAAGTCATAAGTAAACCGAATATAGTACGAGCACCAACCCCTCTGTCTTGATGGACCCTGGACAACATACAATACTCTGTATAAGTCCCTTGAGTCTGATAACCCATTCACTGTGTGTCGTAGGTTGAAAACTGTACTTACGGTTAAGAAGAATTACACCGCTGTTTAATGCTCCTTACCTAACCATCCACTGATATAGGTAAATGTCGTAGACATAATTTCAAAAAGGTATATCTCACTCTATGAAAATAGACGTACAGATATGTCAATTTGAAATTGGTGCATGACAGCGGATATTCAAAACCAAATATTTGCCGACCGGCAAACAGTCCAGGTGACTTCCTCAAATATTACCGATTACAACGAATCCCGATATAATGAGGATGATCACCCAATTCCCAATAACTTACTCCCACTCATCATCTGTAAAACCATACTGATGTGAGAATCGTACCTGGTAAATACATACCCTGGAGTAAGGACTAATTGGGAAATCAGTTTTCTTTTAACAGTACACAGTGGCACTGAAACATTGAAATGTTTCGATGGGGTATCCCGGTATTCCTAGTAATGCCTCTTCCAGATTCACGACTGTAACCGTATAATTCTTTGCCATCTCTCCAAATCCCTTTATATGTCTTTAGTCATTACCTTCTGCACACCCCTTTAGGCCAAATGGTTTTCTTCCTTCCCTACCGTTCGGCACCAGCCTATGGTTTGGAAGAAGACTATCCAATAAGCATAATAGGTGTACTGTCCTAATCCTAGGAGCACTCGCAATGCGAGAGAAGGTGAAGATAAAAGACATCTGAATAAACCTTATTCCTATTTCTCCTAAACCAGAATCCATCCCCGAACTAGAACAAGTTCCTTTCGAGTTCATATATAACCATACGATGGAGTATCCAATAAACTGTGGATCTTCGTAGTGATACGGAGTGTCCTGGAGAAATACAAAGGTGAAGTGGGATTGGCAAAGAAATACTTGGTTTGGTCGTGAATATCAGTCGCAATTTACGTTGCCCTCTTACTAATCCCTTGCTTTGTCTTAACTTAATACCTTCTGCACACCATTGTTATGCTAATTGGTTTTCTTCATTCCCCACCGTTCGGCACCAGCCTAAGGTTTGAAGAAGACTATCCAATTTGCGTAATAGGTGTACTATCTCCTAAACCAAGGAGTACTCGCAGCCTGAGAGAAGGTAAAAGGAAAAGACAACTGAATAGTCCTATTCGTTTTCTCCAGAACCGGAAACCATCCTCGAATAAATTCCTTCGAGTTAGTATATAACCATACGATGGTTTTGTCCAATGGAAGTGGACGTTCGTAGTAATACGGGGTGTCCTGGAGAAAAGGGTAAAAGTAGGAGTGGCAATGAGGTTTGCAACTCTGACAATCCAAAAGCCAGTGTTTAAGAAGGTTCGGTCAACTTGGTCACTGAGTCATAGTCTTAGGGTCGGGTCAATGGTCACTGCCAAAGAGAGAGAGAAAAGAACCACTCAGCGTGCACTCTATCCTAGATCAGAATGGTTACCAATTTATCTAATCTGGAAACCTCCCACTGTACCGTTAAATTCTCCTCCAAACCTGAAAGAAGAATTAGTCGGGATCACCCGAGGAGTAAACCAACTCATCAGTGGGAATCGGGATCCAACTATCATCGCATGATAACGTGACGGAATCCGCTCACGGTGTCACACTCCAGAAGGTATGCGCATATCTGGCAAGTTTCAGTTTCTTTAGAAACTCCCGATGTAATTTTTGCCCCATGCTCTTAAGACCTTGACTTTGGACAACATATCATAAGTCACATGTCAAGTTCTACCCGTCATTCTCCAAGTTAATTTGAATCCACCCGTACCTACCCTTGACTTTGGCCAAAATGGCAGTACGACTATCCCAAACCAACACATCTATCTATGCTGCATATGAATACCCAATAGCTACCAATCACTGTGCCTTGACTTTGGCCAACATACACAGCTTGAATACTATTGACTACCCATATGAAACGACGGAGGGCTACGAATGGTTTCTGGCGAAAACCTTTAACGTAATGAACTTGATATCGTTGAAGGAACGGATAGCTTTTTAGAAAATATAGTAACGAAAACCTTCGCTAAAGAGGGCACTCCCGGTGAAGGGATCTCGGCTCTTTCCCCATAGGATGGGGTGCAGGATATTCCAACTGAATACCACGATGCAAAGCAAAAGTAATCGGCTATAGTGAAGTTATTGCCCTGACGCAAACTTCTGTCCAAGGGGTCACTCCTGGTGAAGGGATCTCGGCCCTTGCCTCGTCGACTGAGGAGCAGGATATTCCAACTGAATACCACGATACAAAACAAAAGTGAATATCCTTGCAATAACAGCTTTTTGAAAAGTGTTCCAACAACATCAGATTAGGTTTGTTTTTAACTTGCATTGATCCGAATCAACGCAGTCCCATCAATTGATCACACCACAAAGAACGAAAATATACTGATGTACGTATATGCCATCCGCATTCACCACTGGGTCCCGTCATTACCCGTTAGGTTAGCTAACTAACGACAGAGCGGGGACTGGACTAGCGCGGATGTAAAACATATACAACATCTACTAATATATATACCAATATATAATTTTCGCTCAAGGCGTGAAAAAAAATGCAACATCACAGAAATGTACAGCATCACAGAACAATACAGATATCTGGGATCCCCGGGTTTCACAGAGCCGCTGAAACCCGACGTTCCCCTGGTCGTTTGGATAGCCTGTGCAATGAAAATCCTAGACCCTACGGGCGCGGCAAGTTACCCGCCAAAACCTGAAGCGAGGCAGCCCCCTTCAGCAACGTGAATGGACCACCCAGCACTTCACGGAATCCGGTAACTTGGGCACCCCTCCTGGGTCAACCTGTACCCCCTACGAGTGCGGCGAATAGCCCGCCAATTCTAGAGTGAAGCCCCCTCCGTGTCAATGCCATGAGATGCGGGCTTGTTGCCCTCTAGAACCCGGCTATCCGTGCAACCCTCCGCGGGGCAATCCTAGTACAGAAAGTAAAATATACATACAACGGGTACAACGACCGCAACCTGGTCGTGCCCCAAAAATAATAATACAATCAGGCAGTGACGGCAGTCCACATGTCGGACGCTCGCCCCGCAATATCAAATGTACATAATACAACCACAACTGTACTAGCATTGCATCTAGGCTATCCCCACGATCGATCCGCAACATCACAGCAAAATCACAAAACATCAACGTGAATGTCACGTTCGCAAATCCGTCTAACCAGGCTATAGCAGTTAGACAGGATTTACCGATCGAGTGACATTCACGGTCGCAGATATAATGTAAATACTATGAAATAATGTGTTTAAAATATCCGATCGATCAAATTTTAACAAGTGGGCCCCAAGTACTACTGTAGCACATCAAGAAATTCTGGGCCCAAAATTAATATTCCAGAAACCCTATTTTTACCCCAGAAAGCAACTGCAGAAATTTGATGCAGCAACCTCAACATAGTGCGGCGGAACCGCGGCCCAAAGGGGTATTTGGCCGCGGTTCCACGCTCCCGTAGTGGAGTTAGTGCTTCGAATTTTTACAGAACTCTTATTTCTTCTAGTACATCACTTTTCTACAACCTGAAAAAAATTTCGAGCCAGAAAAATTCAACAGAAAACTGATGCATGTAAAAACGCGGGTTTTTGGAATTTTGTCGATCGGAAATGTAAACACATTAAACAAAGCTAGACTATGTTAATGGCGAGGCTCTGATACCACTGTAAGTGCACGGCGGCGCCCCGGCCTCCATCCCGAGGCCAAAATGCGGAAGCGGTGATTAACTTTAATTTTGCAAACTAGCAAACCGGCACCACCGCGCACTAAACACCCGGATCAAACCATTAACTAGTCCTAGCTAACTACAAGATGGGGAATAGAGATATACTGACTGATCCGAGTCCTCCGGTCTTCTCGTCATCGTCCCGATCTCCCGCGGAATGTCCTGTCTCCACCTCATCGCCGGAAGTGCACCACATCGCCTACATCTTTTACGGGCTCCCACCTCTATGCCGAGGCAACTCGGGCACGAAGCTGGCTAGTCGACGTGCCCAAGGTTTGCTGTAGAATGTGGTGTAGAACTTGTGTCTCATTTGGGGTTCATGGAAGTGCCATTTTGGTAGAGGGATGATACAAGAACTATATAGAGGGACTTGGGGATTTTTGGAGCTTGAAAAGAACAACAATTTTTACCATCCAAAAATTTTGGACAGCCCCATACATGCTTGGCCGACCAAAACAATGAGGGAGAGAGTAGAATGTGAGGGTGAGAGTGTATCAAAAATGAAGGGAGCCACACCCTCATCCAAGTGAGAGAGAGGTCAAAAGATATCATGAAAGGAAATCATCACAAACACAAACCCACACTCAACCACAACCATCATCAACAATCATGTCCACAAAAGTCATGCCATCATGACACAAAGAAAGTCAAGTGATGGTGAGCCATCATGATCCAACAAAATGTAAAGAACACCCTCCACAAATACTTATTTGCACAAATGCAAATAAGCCCTCCTCCACCAATCTTCGGCCAATGAAGAATACAAAGAAGTATGGCCGAACGGAAAGCAAACTGGCAACTCTAAAAAACTGGTCCCGTAATAAATTACAGGAAAACCCCGATACTGTGCATACACACCCGCATTTGTATTCCTACCGAAATACAAATGCAATGAGACAAATCTACACTGTACTATACTAGGATCCGGCTTAAACCAAAGCCGGCTAGTAATATCCGTTCGATCCTGATCCGTGCAATACCGCACGTATCTGATCGAACCCTGCTATATATCCATACGGCCTCTAGTACGAACTGTCCGATCCTGATCCGTGCAATACCGCACGTATCTGATCGGACCTTGCCATATCTCTATACGGCCTCTACAGCTTTTCGCCCGAAAGCTTGAGTAACTGAATGTGGGAGACTCTAATGACTCGTCAACACCTTGGTTGTGGATTTAACCACTAGCACGTCAGAGGTATAAGCCAATACGTAACGGGCTACCAGGTATTGACCAAAAGGGACTTCTGTGAGCGAACTCATCCTGACACCCTACTGAGCCTGTCAGTGACAATATCCGTACAGTCCGGTCCGTTCGTCTATGAGTATCGCATGGCGGGCCTAGGGGGTTGGTAAAAGTCAGACCCCCAAAAGCGGTACAAGTCGTGTCGGAGTGTAGCCCAGAACACCCTGAGATACTACTGGAATACCTACCAGTAAATCTCCTGCCTTGGCCAAGGACTTCGTGTAATGGCTCTCCTAGACACAGCGCGACCTCACCCCCAATACCGGGAGAGACGAACCCCTGAAGATCCGTTCACTGCCTCCATGTGGCTCGGGACTGTACCCAACTAAAACCTGTTGGCACGTATCCTTTGAGCGTGGTAGGGTAGTAATCAAAGTACAGTGGGGACTCACACGAGACAAATGACGATCCCCAGGTCGATGAACTAACCTGTACACATGTCACCAGGGAACTGCTATCTGACGTCAGGTATAAGACCAACTAGCAGGTTTCCGGCGAGTCCTGTCCGGTGTACTCATAACCCAATGAGCACCTCTATCATCTTAGGTGATCCAACTGACACTAATGGGTTGTGAGACCGGCCACCGCCCCTCGTCGTGGTCTCGACTGTATACACTAGTCTACTCTGGAGTATCGATGCCCTGTCTCGAAACTCCCACGACTAGGGACCTTTTAAGGATGTGCTTATAGACCCCAGCTCTCACTTGTATGATCGCCCTCATACTGGTGGCAGTCAAGCAAGAATCCTAGGGGCTCTATCAACGTGTAATAGCGACCTGTAAGGTCACCTAAAGCAGTACACGATGATAAAGGTAAACCAGATAGCATACTATCATCTCGAGTAAGACTGTCCTACCGGGATAGGTCCTCCCTCAATCATTGCAATCACGTGCCTGTGATCCAATAATTGACTCTGAGGGCACTATCTCCAACAGGTTAATGGTTAGGTTAATAAATATCTTAAGTAAAACAAATTAGTGGACTTAGTCAATGGTTCCACAAGCTTCTCCAAGCTTCAACCATTAAACCAATTTCCATCTAATTTTGATTAACTTTAAATAAATTGTAACACCTTAGAATGTGTTTTATGGCTAATTATATTTTAATATATGGTTTTTAATAAAAAGGTTTAACAAATTGGTTTTTAATTATTTTATCCTATTTAATGAATATTTTATTAGATTTTTCCTAGGCTTGCACACACTTGTGCATGATAACTAGAGTGTTAAGTGGGGTTAAACCATGATTAGCAACATGGTGGTTTAACCATTTCCTTAATCTAGTTTTAATTATTAAGTGTTTTGGGTTTAATAGTTTATGGTTGTTAATAAGGAAAAAGGATTTAAAAATGGTTTGAAATGTTGACTTGAGAGAGAGAGATGGGCATGGGGCTACATGGCTTGTGCCATGCCCATTTAATAAGGAGAGAAAGTGAGAATGGGAGGGGTCTTTGATTATTCTCTTATTTCTCCCTTTGTTCTCTCATTTCTCTCTCTCTCTCTCTCACACACACATACACTTGAGCCCCCAGCAGCAGAGGCAGCAACAACAACAACAACAACAGAAACAACAGCAACACCAGCATCAGCTCCAGCAGAACACCAGAAGCAAGAGCAGCAGCAGCAGAGAAGCAGCAGCATCAGCAGCACAGGCAGCATCAGCAACAGCAACATGCACCTGTATCACCAGCAGCTGTAGCAACTCAGTTCTTCTCCTTCACCTGCTCCTAGGATCTCATAGGGTATAATTCTTAAGCCCAATTTCCTAGTTTGCTTAGTTGTGTATTGTTTAGTTTCGATTAGTGTTAAATAGTGAGTTTGGTGCTAATTAAGGCGATTTATGTGGAATGTTTATTAAGTGATGATTGTGTTAGCTAACCTAGCCTATTTTAGTGTTTTTAGGGTTACATTAACTGAGAATTGACCCAGATTACACTAAAATACCATAGGGTTTGTGTTTTGTGCAAAATCGGTATTTTTAAGCGATATATTGGCTTTCTGAAATCTGCTTTTGACCCGGACCTTTCAGGTTAAAAGTGAGAAAACTGCAGTATGCTCACTAGGTATAGACAACACCACAAGAACAAGAGCCCCTAATTCCCTACCCAGGCCGCCAATTAAAGCAATCTGGCCGCAAATTGCGGCCAGGAAGAGGAGTTAGGTATTGGATTCTTGGCTAGGGTTGTCTGCAGTGTATTGTAGTGTTTTGGCATGTGTAGTTTTGTAAGATTTGACCTGTAGGAAAATCTGGGACAATATATCGTATTTCATGTCCGTTGTGTTCGGGCGATACGCGCGATACGTGAGTGGGTTCTGCGATCCAGCGTGTCGCGGTAGTTTTAGACGCGTATACACACGTTTTAGCGTATCATGCACACGCGCGTTTAGTTCGCAACGCGAGTTTCTCGTTTGGGTTCGATATCGCGTTTTGCGGAATATTTGGCTTATATATGATTTCCTTGTCTCATTTTCAGGTTTGCAGGCGGAGACTACGGACACGGTTACAGAGGGAGAAGATGGTAGGATTCACCTAGCGCAGAGCGTAGGTGAGTAGATTTAACATCTACAGGGGAATCGCCCGCATGGCGTTATGCGTCTGGGCTAGGATTCTAATACTTGTTGCGTATTCTACGTCATTGTTAGAATTGCGCCTTACCCTATATATTAGATATAATGGTACTGTGACTAGCAGCCGTAGGACACTGCATATATTATTGACGGTTCATGTTGCACGAGCACGGATTGTATGCTACACACACACCGTCAATAATTGCCATGTCACACACAAACCCCTTATAGATACTATATTGCTTATCGCACATGACATCTAGCTTGTCGGTATATCTATAGTGTATCATACCATTAGTGATAGTTACATATACACCTTACGATACAGCTACAGGTATACCTTTCTCATATTTTACTTATACCCAGGGGGGTATACGACATCATTTATTTATAGGTAGACACCTATACTCAGCTGTACCTTATTGATTTCGCATACATCTGGTTTCTGCTTCATATTTTCCTTTATATGCTCGCATTTCATATATATCGCATATATTTATTCCTGGATTTGCGCATTGTTTATTTGGATTCTACATGATGTTTTCTGGATTTGGAAACCGCAGGAGTTCATGAAATTATGCATACATTGAAAAACCCGGTTTTCTTGATATGATATTTGCCCAGCCACCATGAGATTTATCGGTTCTGATTATATACTCCATACGAGGTGTGGTTGCCGTATGAGGGTACATGGTGGGGCCCGGTATGGTTTCCCTCGGCAAGATGATCGATGGACTTTACCGATTGAGCCTGGAGGCGGGCGAGTACCTACCGGTGACAGTACCAATGACTCGGCGGGGATCATGGAGATACCGTTGGGAGTCATGAACGTATGCATACGTCGAAAGGCGAGGGTCAGAGCTAGGCACTCGTGCTTTCGGGATAGCGTATGATACGTACCTATCAGGATGCTAGTCTTGGTGACGGCATCTGATAGATCAGGATTTCTGTGTCGATACTTGGCACCTTGTTTTCATGATATTTCTTTTAACACCTTTGTATATATAACAGGGGATTTAGCCGTTGTTATATATACCCTTACACCAATATTAGTGGAGTGGGACGCTAATATATGTGTATTGACCCCATCATATTTATTTCTGCAAATATATACCTTTAGGATGTTAGAATACTACTTGAGTTTTGATTTGGGATATTAGGTGATTCATTGAGATTGGATATTGGACATACATATGGGATTACTGATTTGTACATTCGGGATATAGGAGATTACTCGATATTGTACATTGAGGAGATGTGAGACTTATATGATGTGAGAGCCCAACGTGGGGGCTGATTTGAGAAAATGGGATTTGAGTGTCTTGATGGATTGTGATCCTACCACGATGACAGGATTCCGTGGGATGACATATTTCACTCCATACCTCATACCTTTTCACTTATGCACTGTTCCATGTATTAGGAGTACCTGTTAGTGTACCCTTCATGATTGCTGCATATTTACATTCTCATATCCCTATTGCATGGTTATTGCATACTACTGTCATGTTATTATGCATTCACATGACCTGTTATTACTGTAAATTGCATATCTTAGATTCATGTTGTACGTACATTCCTGTGATTACCTGCATATGTTATCTACTATTCACGAGTTGGCAACTCACCCCCGTTGTGCCACAGGTGTTGCAGGTTGTTCCCCAGAGTAGTCGAGGCAGGCTATTTATCTATCATCTTTTGCTACAGATACCGCATCGGCTCACAGTATACTATTTTGCTTAGGTGGGTTTTGGTGGTTATCTGTATTTCATATTGTACATTCGTTGTATCTTGTACTCTCCATCTACTATTATGTTGTTGACTTAGAGACTTGGTGAGGACGATATTATATATTATTTATGGATTTATTGTCTTTTATACAGCTTTATCTCTATTGTCTATATTTTCTTCGCTACGGCGTCGTATATTTGTGGTGGTGATTGTTTTCCTCCTTTGGGCTTATATTTTCTCCCGTTTGGGAATGTTTCATTTATATTTATGTTGTACTCATCTTTGGGCTAGTTTTTACAAAGGGGTGTTGCCAAAATTTTAAATATAGAAAGTGGGACTTTTAAAGAATTTGGGTTGCGATTTCAAATGTTTTAAAACTGCTATTATCTTTTCTTATCTTCTTTTTATGGTTTCGATTTCTGGGTTTTGGCTTTCTTTTACTGCGTTACGTCTTTAGGCGTTGCGTAGTATTAGGGCCGTCACGTGCCAATTTTGGGTCGTGGCAAAGTTGGTATCAGAGCGCTAGGTTTTACCTTTAGGAGTGTAGGATGACCTTAGTATGATGGAGTAGGTAGCTTAAGCAGAGTAACGTAGTGTGTGTATGTCTGCAGCATACCCATGATGCGGTACTTTGCCTTAAGTGACCTGAGTACAAATTGCTTGAAATTCCTTCCTTGATGATTCATATCCTTGCGATTCGATTTCCTTATTCTTATCGAATCTTATCTCTATTATAGCTTTGCCGCCGATGACTATGGGGACTCAGAGTGATGCAGCGAGGGCCGAAGTCAAAGTTAGCTCGGGTGAGACGAGCACTGACCAGGATGGCACGCTAGCTGCATAAGTGCAGACGGTTCAGCCTTCGACATATAGTATCGATAGACTTGTGGCAGAGATGCAGGACTTCCGCAAGACTATGAGTTCATTGGTTGATGTCGTTCGGGATCTACGACAGGAGGTTGTCACCTCTGTTACTTAGTTGTCCTTTGCGATCAGCATGCAGCAGTCCGTCACCTACATAGCACCAGTGGTTGCAGCCCCAGTTGACGAGGCACATATTCCAGAGACTCGGAGAGTTCCAGGATAGTGGAGGACTCGTACCAGTGTACCAGCCCAGAGACAGAGGTTTGGTCATCGAGACAGATTTCGTGGCCATCGTGGGAGTAGCAGAGGCTTAGGACGAGGACAGTCGTTCAGCTCTCATCCCCAGGATGGTCAGCAGTCAGCGCGTGGATGTTTTCGATGCGGAAGCCTTCAGTACTTCGTCAAGGATTGTTCCTCAGCACGGCGTCAGGATCGTATTCAGAGAGGCCGTGGACGTGGAAGGTTCGCTCAGAGGAATCAGTCTACCAGAGGAGTTCAGCCAGTTGCGGGTAGAGGGCAGACACGGGAGTTTGCTTCTACTCATGGGTCGCTTAGAGGGATCAGTCTGCCAGAGGAGTTCAGCCAGTTGCGGGTAGAGGGCAGACACAGGAGTTTGCTTCTACTCATCGGGTCCGAGGGAGATTGTGGACGTACAGCTTAGGCCCAGACTTATATGCAGGACGGAGATCCGCAGATTTTTGGGCTTAGCAGGTTCTTACCGCCGTTTCATGCAGAATTGCTAGAGTAGTGCTGCACCGTCGACTGAAAGGACCGGAAAGGAGGTTTCTTTCTTTGGACTGAGGCATGTGTGCGGAGTTTTCAGCGGTTGAAGATTCTGTTAACAACTGCACCAGTTTCTTCTTTGCTTGTGGTTCGGGCGACCTTGTTGTTTAACTGTAATGTTTCTTGAGTGGGGCTCGATCGTGCACCGATGTAGCACTATAGAGTTATCGCTTTTTCTTCCCTACTTTTGGAGAAGTACGAGAAGGATATTCCACTCATGATCTAGAGATGGCCGCGGTGGTTTTGCGTTGGAGATTTGGAGACACTACTGGTTCGAGAGTCGTGTCAGATTTCACGGACCACCAGAGCTTAGTGTACATCTTCCTGGAGAGGATTTTGGTTGTTGTGATAGTCTTCTGCAGATTTACAGTTCTTCTACGATTGTCGAGTACAGCTTAAGTTCGTCTCTACGGAGGGGACAGGTTGCTCATGTCCGCGCCCAACCACTTTTCTTAAATCGCTTTCGCGAGACACTGCCCGCCAATGCTCGTTCGTCAGAGATACTTGAGCATACTCGGCTGGGTAATGATTCAGAGTCCTTGATTTATGACAATGGTGTGCTAAGTTAGGGACGCGTTTGTGTACCTGATATTATCAGGTAGAAACGTGCAATCCTAGAGCAGGCACATCTGTCAACTCTCTATATTCATTCAAGTTCCACCAACATTGACGTGACTTGTGAGATAGTTACAGGTGGGAAGGGATGTAAAGAGAAGTTTCAGGTTTCGTTTCAAGGTGTCTGTCTTGTTGTGTGCTTGGGTCGAGCATCTGAGGCCGGCTGGAGAGTTGCAACCTTTTACCGTTCCGAAGTAGGAGTGGGAGCAGATCCCCATGAATTTCGTTATGGTGTCTACCCAGGGTTAGTCATGGTGTGACTCCATTCAGATTCTTGTCGTCCGGTTATACTCAGTTTTTCTTTGTTAAGTTTTGCGTTTGTGTTTTTTTTTGTTGTCAGCAGTTGGGGATCGTCACTCGCCATCGTTAGGGTTCTCCTTCGATAGCTGTTATCAGGAGACACTCCAATTGGCAACCTATAGGTTTAGGGGTAAGGTCATGTCGATCACCAGTCTGTTGTTTTCTGACTCTGCGTAAGTAGGATTTTGGACCCCAGCTAGTCTAGAGACTTCGGAGATGATCCAGTTGATTCAGGTCAGGGTGAGAGTAGCCAGTGCAAATAGAGGTCTTATGCCGACTGTATTGGTCGTAGACTTAAGTGCGCGGTGGAAAATCATGTATTCCTGTGGATTTTTCCGATGAATGACGTGTTGGATTTTGGGAAGCTTATCCCAGGATTTTAGGTCCTTTCGAGATCCTATAACCGAGTTAGTTTCGTTGCCTTTAATTTGGCACTTCCGCCCAGATTATTGAGTTTCCACCCCGTATTCCTTGTGATGATGCTTTACAATTACCTTCATGACCTTTCTTACATGATTTGGCACCAGACCATTGGGCTCGGACGTGATCGTTTCGCTCACCGGCAGCCATTTGTGTTAATGGCCCGGCGGGTGGAGAAACGTCGGTCAAGGGTCTTGCCATCTGTGAAGGGCTTTCTTGGACGTAGCCGTATAGTGAGGTAATCACTTGGGAGGCTGCGAGCGAGATTGAGAGTTGTAATCTTCTCTTTGAAGGTATGCGTTGCAGTATATTTTTAAATTCGGGGACGAATTTCTTTTAAGGGGGGAGATTGTAAAACCTTAGAATGTGTTTTGTGGCTAATTATATTTTAATATATGGTTTTTAATAAAAAAAAGGTTTACCAAATTGGTTTTTAATTATTTTATCCTATTTAATGAATATTTTATTAGATTTTTCCTAGGCTTGCACACACTTGTGCATGATAACTAGAGTGTTAAGTGGTGTTAAACCATGATTAGCAACATGGTGGTTTAACCATTTCCTTAATCTAGTTTTAATTATTAAGTGTTTTGGGTTTAATAGTGTATGGTTGTTAATAAGGAAAAAGGATTTAAAAATGGTTTGAAATGTTGACTTGAGAGAGAGATGGGCATGGGGCTACATGGCTTGTGCCATGCCCATTTAATGAGGAGAGAGACTGAGAATGGGAGGGGTCTTTGATTATTCTCTCATTTCTCCCTTTGTTCTCTCATTTCTCTCTCACACACACACACACACACACACTCTTCAGCCCCCAGTAGCAGAGGCAGCAACAACAACCTCATCAACAACAACAACAACAACAACAACAACAACAGAAACAGCAGCAACACCAGCATCAGCTCCAGCAGAACACCAGAAGCAAGAGCAGCAGCAGCAGAGAAGCAGCAGCATCAGCAGCACAGGCAGCATCAGCAACAGCAACATGCACCTGTATCACCAGCAGCTGTAGCAACTCAGTTCTTCTCCTTCACCTGCTCCTAGGATCTCATAGGGTATAATTCTTAAGCCCAATTTCCTAGTTTGCTTAGTTGTGTATTGTTTAGTTTTGATTAGTGTTAAATAGTGAGTTTGGTGCTAATTAAGGCGATTTATGTAGAATGTTCATTAAGTGATGATTGTGTTAGCTAACCTATCCTATTTTAGTGTTGTTAGGGTTACTTTAACTGAGAATTGACCCTGATTACACTAAAATACCATAGGGTTTGTGTTTTGTGCAAAATCGGTATTTTTAAGCGATATATTGGCTTTCTGAAATCTGGTTTTGACCCGGACCTTTCAGGTTAAAATTGAGAAAACTGCAGTATACTCACTAGGTAAAGACAACACCACAAGAACACGAGCCCCTAATTTCCTACCCAGGCCGCCAATTAAAGCAATCTGGCCGCAAATTGCGGTCAGGAAGTGGAGTTAGGTGTTGGATTCTTGGTTAGGGTTGTCTGCAGTGTATTATAGTGTTTTGGCATGTGTAGTTTTGTAAGATTTGACCAGTAAGAAAATCTGGGACAATATATCGTATTTCATATCCGTTGTGTTTGCGTGATACGCGCGATACGTGAGTGGGTTCTGCGATCCAGCGTGTCGCGGCATATCGCGGTAGTTTTAGACACATATACACACGTTTTAGCGTATCGTGCACACGCGCGTTTAGTTCGCGACGCGAGTTTCTCGTTTGGGTTCGATATCGCGTTTTGCGGAATATTTGGCTTATATATGATTTCCTTGTCTCGTTTTCAGGTTTGCAGGCGGAGACTACGGACACGGCTACAGAGGGAGAAGATGGTAGGATTCACCTAGCGCAGAGCGTAGGTGAGTAGATTTAACATCTACAGGGGAATCGCCCGCATGGCGTTATGCGTCTGGGCTAGGATTCTAATACTTGTTGCGTATTCTACGTCATTGTTAGAATTGCGCCTTACCCTATATATTAGATATAATGGTACTGTGACTAGCAGCCGTAGGACACTGCATATATTATTGACGGTTCATGTTGCACGAGCACGGATTGTATGCTACACACACACCGTCAATAATTGCCATGTCACACACAAACCCCTTATAAATACTATATTGCTTATCACACATGACATCTAGCTTGTCGGTATACCAATAGTGTATCATACCATTAGGGATAGGTACATATACACCTTACGATACAGCTACAGGTATACCTTGCTCATATTCAACTTATACCCAGGGGGGTATACGACATCATTTACTTATAGGTAGACACCTATACTCAGCTGTACCTTATTGATTTCGCATACATCTAGTTTCAGCTACATATTTTCCTTTATATGCTCGGATTTCATATATATCGCATATATTTATTCCTGGATTTGCGCATTGTTTATTTGGATTCTATATGATGTTTTCTGGATTTGGGAACCGCGGGAGTTCATGAAATTATGCATACACTGAAAAACCCGGTTTCCTTGATATGATATTTGCGCAGCCACCATGAGATTTATCGGTTCTGATTATATACTCCATACGAGGTGTGGTTGCCGTATGAAGGTACATGGTGGGGCCCGGTATGGTTCCCCTCGGCAAGATGATCGATGGAATTTACCGATTGAGCCTGGAGGCGGGCGAGTACCTACCGGTGATAGTACCAATGACTCGGCGGGGATCATGGAGATACCGTTGGGAGTCATGCACGTATGCATACGTCGAAAGGCGAGGGTCAGAGCTAGGCACTCGTGCTTTCGGGATAGGGTACGATACGTACCTATCAGGATGCTAGTCTTGGTGACGGCATCTGATAGATCAGGATTTCTGTGTCGATACTTGGCACCTTGTTTTCATGATATTTCTTTTAACACCTTTGTATATATAACAGGGGATTTAGCCGTTATTATATATACCCTTACACCAATATTAGTGGAGTGGGACGCTAATATATATGTATTGACCCCATCATATTTATTTCTGCAAATATATACCTTTAGGATGTTAGAATTCTACTTGAGTTTTGATTTGGGATATTAGGTGATTCATTGAGATTGGATATTGGACATACATATGGGATTACTGATTTGTACATTCGGGATATAGGAGATTACTCGATATTGTACATTGAGGAGATGTGAGACTTATATGATGTGAGAGCCCAACGTGGGGGCTGATTTGAGGAATTGGGATTTGAGTGTCTTGATGGATTGTGATCCTACCACGATGACAGGATTCCGTGGGATGACATATTTCACTCCATACCTCATACCTTTTCACTTATGCGCTGTTCCATGTATTAGGAGTACCTGTTAGTGTACCCTTCATGATTGTTGCATATTTACATTCTCATAACCCTATTGCATGGTTATTGCATACTACTGTCATGTTATTATGCATTCACATGACCTGTTATTACTGTAAATTGCATATCTTAGATTCATGCTGTACGTACATTCCTGCGATTACTTGCATATGTTATCTACTATTCACGAGTTGGCAACTCACCCCCGTTGTGCCACAGGTGTTGCAGGTTGTTTCCCAGAGTAGTCGAGGCAGGCTATTCATCTATCATCTTTTGCTACAGATACCGCATCGGCTCACAGTATACTATTTTGCTTAGGTGGGTTTTGGTGGTTATCTGTATTTCATATTATACATTCGTTGTATCCTGTACTCTCCATCTATTATTATGTTGTTGACTTAAAGACTTGGTGAGGACGATATTGTATATTATTTGTGGATTTATTGTCTTTTATACAGCTTTATCTCTATTGTCTATATTTTCTTCGCTACGGCGTCGTATATTTGTGGTGGTGATTGTTTTCCGCCTTTGGGCTTGTATTTTCTCCCGTTTGGAAATGTTTCATTTATATTTATGTTGTACTCATCTTTGGGCTAGTTTTTACAAAGGGGGTGTTGCCAAAATTTTAAATATAGAAAGTGGGACTTTTAAAGAATTTGGGTTGCGATTTCAAATGTTTCAAAACTGCTATTATCTTTTCTTATCTTCTTTTTATGGTTTAGATTTCTGGGTTTTGGCTTTCTTTTACGGCGTTACGTCTTTAGGCGTTGCGTAGTATTAGTGCCGTCACGTGCTAATTTCGGGTCGTGACATAAATAAGACCACCCTTCATTATATCAAGCATGGTGTGAGTCTCATACACCCATGAAGCATGTGGCATCAAGTATGACACAAATAAAATGTACATTAATATATATCATATATATACTATATGCACACAAGTGAGAAAATGAAATGTTTAAGTGAGCTAATATTAGTTAATGTCATTCAATATATTAAATATATAAATATACATTAAATTATCAAATAACACTTGATTTAATAATCAGGCTATATCACATACAACCGGCTAATATCAAATGTATCAACTTATCGAATCAACACTTGATCCGATAACCCGGCTATATCACATATAGTCGACCCATATCACATATCGCGAGAATAGAATATAGTATCACATACGCGAATTAATCTCGGTCCCGCACATATCATATATCTGCTCCTACATCATTTCGCAAGAACCAGGAAACCTCTGTGTAGGACTCTAAAGACTCATCAATACGCCGGCAGTAGGTGATGATCATATCAAATACCCACAAGCCGCAAGCGTTCTGCTAAACGTAACGGCCACCCGGGTATTGAGCGATCAAAAGATCAACAAGCAAGCCTGCTCATACTCCTGCGAATCCAATCAGTAACACTACCGTACAGTCCGGTCTCTCCGTCAGATATGTCGCATATCACAGCCTGGGGGTGGTAAACGTCAGACCCCAATATCCTGATAAGTCATGCCGATGCAAGGTCCATAACGGTTCGAGAAACTACTAAAAACACTTACCAGTAGATCTCAGCAACCCTGGCCAGGGATTTCCTGTTATGGTCAATCAAGCATAGCGCAACATCAACCCCCAATACCGGGAAAGACGAATCCCCTCCTATCGCTCATTACCTCCATGTGACTCGGGACTGTACCCAAAAACCACCGTTTTGCACGATCTCTTGAACATGATAAGGTGCAAATCAAAGCACAGTGGGAATCATACAAGACTCTATGAAGATCTCGGGTCGACAGACTAACCTGTACCAGTGTCACCAGAGAACTGCTATCTGACGATAGGTATAATACCATCTAGGAGTTCTCGGAGAGTCCGTTCAGTGTACCCAGTCTCCACTGAGCACCCGTATACCTTCTCTGATGTCAAACACCAATGGATGTGGGATCATCCATCGCCCATCATATGGGTCAAGAAGCACATACTCTAGTCTACTATGGAATATCGATGCTTCGTCTCGATACTCCGATGACTAGGAACTACTGAAGGATGTACTTACCAACTACCTCTGCCCCACTAGTATGATCTGCATCATAATCCTGGTAGTTAAGTACTCATCCTAAGGGCTTTATCAACATGTAATAGAGAGACAATAAGTGTACATGTTAAGATAAAGTGCAACCAGATAGCATACTATCATGTCGAGCAAGAATGTCCTCCCTATATATGTTCAAGCATCCACTACAATATACATCGCATGTACAGTAATGGCCTATAGGGCATACATATAACTAACAGTTTGGACACGTGGTCCAAGCGGATACTGAGGGAGGCATGGTGTAGGATACTGATTAAATTCAGTGGACAATACAGTCTAAGAAGTTTGCTGGATTTGGAGTTCATTTGTGAACTTGGTCCCATCAGATATCCAGACATATTCTAAGTCAGGTATTGCTCATTTCGGGAGATAGCTTTCTCCGCGAAGTTGAGAGATAGAGAGATACAGAAAGGGACACTGGAGTGGATCCACTCACTAAGGCTATTTTTCAAACGCAATAGTTTCACAAATGAGTTTTGTGAAACTGATTAGTAAAGGAGTTGGGTGTTCGGTATCATACGGGCTGTGAGCATGCAACATCGCAATAATTATCCTTAAGTGCATCGAGACCCCGACGAGGGGCGGTGGCCAGTCTCACAAGCCATTGGTGTTATTTTGTTCACCTAAGATGTATACCGGTGCTCATTGGGTTATGAGTACACCGGACGGACTCGCCGGGAACATGCTTGTTGATATTATACCTATTGTCAAATAGCAGTTCCCTGGTTACATGTGTACAGGTTAATCTATCGACCTGAGATCGTCATTTTTCTTGTGTGAGTTCCTACTGTGCTTTGATTACTACCCTACCACGTCTCAAAGGAGTCGTGCAAACAGGTTTTAGTTGGGTACAGTCCCGAGCCACATAGAGTCAGTGAGCGGATCGTCGGAGGATTCGTCTCTCCCGGTATTAGGGGTTGATGTCGCGGTTGTGCATGAGTGGCCATCACCAGAAATCCTTGGCTAAGGTAGTCAAGAATTACTGATCTAGAATCGGAAGTTTCTCAGGCGGTGATGTGCTTCATACCGACACTAAATGTCGTGTTATTAGGAGTCGGACATTATCCACCCCTTAGACTCGATATACGATACTCATAGACAAACAGACCAGACTGTACGGATATTGTCACTGTCAGGCTCAGTGGGGGTTTCAAGATGAGTTTTCTCATCGGCCTCCCTTTCGCTCAATACCTGGGTAGCCGTTACATACAGCTAGTGCCGCTGACGTGCTTATGGTTAAACCCACTTCCAGCGTATTTACGATTCTTTAGAGTCCCATACAGAGGGTTTCCCTGCTTCGGGCGAAATGATGTAGAGGACGTATGGTTTTACAGCAGGGTTCAATCACATACGTGTACTTTTGCACGGATGATGTTCTGACGGATAATACTAGTGGGCTTTAGTTTAAGCCGGATCCTAATAGTATATTTGTTGGATTACTTTCTTCTCTTTGTATTCGTATTCTTCAGAATACGGATGCAGATATGTATATATGGTTGAGGAGTATTTTTGTAAGTTATTACAAGATTACTTTTAGAAGATTACACATCATCATGGTTTAGATCTTTTTGGATTAAAAGGTTATTGAGGTGTAGGATGAGCTGTTTATTGCATTTTTGTAGTATGGTTAATTAGTGACCTATGGTTACTATTCTAGCATACTTAGGGGTTTTGTTTGTTGTGAGATTATGTTGACTTGAGATATTTTAGAGACATGGGCATTTATGTGATGGCTCCATTATTTCTTATCACACTTACACAACAAATAAAACAAAATCCATTATTCATTTTCCCCCCTCTCTCTTGAGTTGCTCTCAACACCTCATTCTCATGGCATCTTCTTCTTTCTCTAGCTCCACCCAAAACCTCTCATGAGTTGAGAATCCTTGGGTGTCTTAGACAAATTAATCCTTCATCACTCTGTACTTCATCTACGGTATCTAGAGTAGCGATCTAGGTGCCCTAGTTGCCTCGGTTATGTGGTTGGAGCTCATTGCATAGACTCTCGGGTGGATCATCTTCGATGGAGGAAGACCGGAGATCAAGCTTGATCAAGGAAGCCTCTAGGAGCTTGGGATGATAGTTGAAGACCGAAGGACACGAATCTATTCGGTATAACCATTCTAACTCCTTTGCAAGTTTTGTTATCTAGGGCTTATGGGTAGATCCGGATAATTGGTTGTGGTAGCGCCAAGTTTTATAAAAAAAATTCCGCATTTGGTCACAAATTGATGGCCGGGGCGCTGCCGTAACCTAATAGTTTAGTTTTTTTTTTTGCATGCGTGGATCATAGGTTCTAAACTATGTGTGCTTCTCTTGCCTTATCGGTATTCGGATTTGATTTTGATTTCGATACGATATGCATTGATTTGCAGGTAATTTCGCATGGAATTTTGGGGTGACGAAGGAGAACAATGCGTTCACCGACTTCGGCTGGAGAAAGGATAGTAGGTGAGTAAATGTATATCTACGGGGGAAGTCGGGTGGATGGCGTATAGTACCCCCGCAACCATAGTACTAGGATATTAGAGATACAGTGTGTGTGTGTGTGTGTGTGTGTGTGTGTGTGTATGGATATTTTAGATGTGTATACCCAGTTAATAGGGTTCTGGGATACTATAAATTATAGTAGTGTAGTGTAGGAAGGTATATCTCTAGTTTTAGTTTTCTTAGTTCATGAGTCATAGGTATATACGCTTATATATATATATATATATATATATATATATATATATATAGCGAGAGAGAGAGAGAGAATAATGGAGGAAAAAGGCCATAGGAGGGGATTTCCTCCTATGGCGTCGAACAAATACAACCACTACCATTTTTTCCGACGATCGGCATCCTTCATCATCATCGTTATCATCTAAGATGTGCATACACCAAATTTCATGTGATTCCACCACTTTTTCACCGTTGAATTAGCAATGTAAAAAGTTCTATTGTCGGCAAACCATTAATTTTGCTGCAACTAAATCAACGGTGAAAAAATAGAATAATCGCATGAAATTTGGTGAATCCACATCTTAGATGATAAAGATGAAGGTGATATATACTGATCGTCGCAAAAAATCATGGAGGGTGCATTTTTCCGATGCCATAGGAGAAAATTCCCTCCTATGGTACCTTTCCTCCATTAACCTTATATATATATATATATATATATATATATATATATATATATATAACCATGAGGATAATTGCGAGATGATATGATGAGATGAGGATATGATGGAATAAAATGACATGAGTCGATATGTTTTGATATGAGGATGCGAGGCGATATATGTATGCTAAGATACGATAAGAGATGATATATATGATGATATGAGATGAGGTGTTGTATGTGATGATAGATCCGTACTTTTGATTTGATGATACCGTACAAAGGATTATACCGTACGTGATATAATATACATGATGATAGATCCGTAGTTTTGATTTGATGATACCGTACGAGGGATTATACCGTACATGATACTATATGGATGGATCGCCGACTTATTAATGTATCGACTCGGAAACATATTGTTTTAAATCACTTAAGAAGATATTAGGATATATGTAGAACCATACCTATTTTCAAAACCAACGAATCGTTATGCACTTTTATATGACAAGCTTAAGGGATGTTACAGATTTTCAAATGGTATCTTTTTCTCAAAAATACCGTGACCCGTTTTCAAAAATAGTGATTCGTACTATTTAAACTATAACCGTATGGTTCATATGTAGTTACGTATTTTATATTGTTCATGTTTACGTTTTCTCTTATTCTTCTTACGTTTGTATTATTTTCCTTTGCAACATACGTACCACGTTTCCTATTCTTATCTTGTATAACTTCATCTTCTAGGACACACACACCATTACCGATGATGCGCATGTTGCAAGTAGATAGACTTGCCGGCTCACACCCACATCATCGGTAATTGTCATGCCACGTACACGTTAGAAATTTCCATGTCGTTGTATTGTTTTCTAACTTTGTAGAATTATAGTTATTATTTAGTACTTATTACTGCACATGCTCGTTCAGATATTGCACTTCCTTACCTAGTTACACGACATGCTTATATGAAAACACCGGCTATACTTTGCAGTATTGTTCCTTCGTGGTTACATGCATATGAGATTCTGTTTTCATGAGATTTCTGGATTTGAGAACCGCGGATACATTTTTAAAGTCTTATAATTGTTTTAAAAACGCAGTTTCTCTTGATATGATATTTCGACGTCCACCATGAGTTTTCTCGGTGCTGAGCTATGATGATTACCCGATTCGAGGAGTAAGGAGTCACCATCTACGGGTACATGGTGGACCTGGTACGGTATCCCAGGGCGAGAAGATGGTATAGAAAGGCGTTGATCCCGACAGAGGAACACTACCTACCGGTGATAGTTTTGAACTCGGCGGATATCCGGAGGATACCGACTGGAGTGATATGAGACAGATGGATGTGAGGACTGATTTGATGAGACGGTTCCTGAGACATGAGGATTTACATGTCGATACTAGACACGAGTTTTGTGATGATTTTGAGTGTCGATGCCGGGCACTTAGGTTTCAAGATATTTTGATGTGTCGTTGATGGACACACGTTGGATAATACACGTATATACATACATATAACACAGATGACTTGGTACTATATTGATACATGCACGATATTATTATTATTGCACATATGTATACACGGTCACCCTAGATACCACACGGTACGATATTATTATATTACAGTATGACCTAGGAGATCGTTATACATTCAATTTTTACCTGCTGATATCTTCTACTCATAGTTGGCAACTCACCCCCGTTGTGCCATAGTTTTTTTGTAGAACCGACCGATCGGATCAGTTTTGGCTTGCTGGCACATCTTTTCTTCTGGGTGATTTGCATTGGTAGGTGGGTTACTCTTCAGATCGTAACCGCCATTGTATACATTATTATTTAGTTGTATCTAGTTAAAAGCTCTATCAACCAGACTATGTATATTTGGTAAACATAGAAACCACAGACTTGTATATTCTTTCACACTTAGAGCGAGATGTGTGTATTATTATTTATTCTAGGTTTGATGATGTTTTGGTTTCTTTACTTTCTTATCTTTGTTGATCTTCACCTTAGGCATCGTATATTTGTATTTGTGTGGTTGTTTCCGCCAATTGGCGAAGAGCTCGCTCCTGCTTGGGGATGCCTATATTACTGTTGTTATGTATTAATTTTGGATCAAAATTTATAAGGGAGGTGTTGTCCAAATTTCATGACGAAAATATTTTCAACCATAGTATGCAACTCAATTGTATTTTCATATAACATTACTTATACATTTAAAGAAGAACTTGAATTCATTATACCCTTATTTCAAACTTCACCTCCATTATTTTCCTAAAAAGGTTTAGATTTCTGGGCTTTCGGCTTACTTGGAGTACGATGGGGTCCTATAGACTTCACGTGATTCAAGTCCCAGTCATGTGCCATTTCCGGGTCGTGACAGGATTTGATTGGACTTGACAAACCGTTAGCCACTCCGCATATTTTAGTACGTGACCTTACTCACCTAAGAGATACTTCGGTTTTCTCGTAGACGGTGACAGGGAGGTCAACATCATAATTATGATGGCCCTACTAATTATCAGCGGGTTATAAGAAGTGGTAACTTCTAGGTGACCACATGCTTTATATCCAAGATAGACTCCACGCACTCCAACAAATTATGGAATTTGGACTTTACCGGTTGCTCTTGAAGGGGTAAAACACATTAGGAGCAAGTAGATCTTTCGAGATCTATGCAGGTGGAAATGTATTAATCTAATAAGGCTAGACTTGTTGTAAATATTCTCATCAAATACCTATATTAGATAGTGATGAGAATTTTACTTCAGTGTCCATGCTAAAATCCATACGGATATGACTTGGCACTGCTGCTGCTCTAGACTATGAAATCTAGCATGAGGATGACTATAACGTCTTTATAATTGCGAATTTGGAAGTGTACGTGTATATGACTCTGCTAGAGGGTTATCATAGTCAGTGGGAGCAGTGGAAGCTGTGCAAGTTGCTTATGTCTATTCGTAGACTAAAACATGCTTAACGGAGATGGACCATCTGTTTTGATGTAACAGTCAAAGGGATTGACTTCATCAAAACAACAGATGAACCTAGTAAGAAGGGTATAGGGAGTACTGTCCTAGGATTTGGATGACATACTCCTACTAGGAAGCGATGTTTCTATACTACAATCAGTCAAACTTTGGTTGTCATAAGGTGTTTTCTCCACATAAGATCTGGATAAGATATCATAAATTTTGGTGACTAGATCTATAGTTTTAGATCTAGATTTGGGAAGTGTCTCAATCTGGGTCTTTAAACAGCATTCTAATGTGCTTTAGAATGGACGACTTCTGGTGTGGTAGTGTACCCGCAAGTGATGGAGTCTCTCTCTCTAAAGAGATGTCTTCTAGACTGATGAGAAGAGGGACTGGAATGAATGACATATCATTTGCTTAGGCAATTGAGTCAATCATGCAACGTCTTGTACAAGATAATCATTTGGATGCACTATTGTTGCATGGTGCAAAAAGAGCAAGCCATCCTTACTTCAACACTTGATGAGATATTGATTTTCCTCACTTGCTCCATGCTTGGTTCATGCTTCTTCTTCTCCTTCTCCTTCTTCTTCTTGCTCTCATTTTTGAGCAAGATTCTTGAGAGAAAAATTTAGTGGAGTATTCCTGCGTCATCGACCATCCAAACCTAGAAACTTTGGGTCGTCGGTTTGAGTCTCCTCCGCGTTCTCTCAGGGGGATCGTCTTCGGCAAGGGTGGTCAATTCTTAAGCGCGATCCTAGCGGCTACAAGCTTAGAGGGGTCTTCCACAATTGGGTGGACACGCGACAAAAGTTGTATGTCTCAACCTCTTGCACTTATACAATAGCTAGTTTAGGTATATGGTTCGAATCCTGGGTATTTCTCGGGACTCCGGTGTTCGGAAGAATTTTTCGTTTTCGCTTCCGCCTAGGCTGCGGGCTCTGCGGCGCGGGCGCCGGATCCCAACATGGTATTAGAGCCTCCACAAACCTTTACTAGCTAGTTTGCACAAGTTTAAAATCTCAATCGACAGATTTTTCCGGATCGCATTTCCAGTTTTCATGCTTGCTATCTGATTTTGAAAGTGGCTCAAAAACTTATTTAGATTGTTTTAAAAATATGTGCAGGCAAAATTAGTGGCCAAAATTTTTTTTGAGCACATAATGCCAAAATTGTTCCGCGGAACCGCCGCAAAACATTCCATTTTGTGGCGGTTCCGCAGCCTTATTTTTTCCGTTGGGCCCCAAATTTTTTCTGGTGCTCTATGGCTTAGAAATGTGATTTTTAGGATGTATGGTTTTGGCCCAAAATTGTTTGAGTACTAGTTTGTACTTGGGGCCAATGCGAAAAGTTTTAGTCGATTGAAATTTTGAATTCGTGTGTATCGGTGCATGTGTTAGTTTCTGCGACCGTGAATATCATAGAGTGGTACAATCCAACTGGTTGCTATATATACAATCAGATGGGTTTACGAACATGATATTCACGTTGATGTTCTGTGTTGCACTGTTGTTATGGACGGATTGTCGTGATGGATATCCTTGTGTGTGATGTTAGATGTACTGTTCAGATTCATTTGTATATTGTTTATTGCGGGGCGAGCGTCCGGCATGTGGACTACCGTCACTTCCTGTTATGTATATTCTATTATTGGGGCACGACCGGGTTGAAGTCGATGACACCATTGTATATATTTTTTCTTTTCTGTACTAGGATTACCCCGTGGAGGAGTGCTCGAATAACCGGGTTCTAGAGGGCAACGGGCCCGTATCTCATGGCGTTGAGACCGGGGGAGCCTTGCTCTAGAATTGGTGGGCTATTCGCTGCACTCATAGGGGGTATAGGTTGACCCACGGATGGGTGCTCAAGTTACCGGATTTCGTGAAGTGTTGGGTGGCCCATTTACTTTATTGATTGGGTTTGCCTCACTTCGAAGATTGGCGGGTAACTTGCCGCACTCGTAGGGGTCTAGGATCTTCATTGCACTGGCTATCCACACGACCGGGGAACAACGCGTCTCATTTATGGCTCAGATGAAATGCGGGGCTCCTAGATTATCCGATGATCCATATTTTTGTTCGCATGCTTGTGATGATTATTATCTGCATACGATATTGTTACATACATATATATATATATATATATATATATATAGTAGATGCTTCTATATGTTTTACATCTGCGCTAGTCTAGTCCCCGCTCTGCCATTAGTTAAGTAACCTAACGGTGCATTACGGGGCCTCGTGGCGAATGCGGATGGCATATAAAAAGCATGTTATTTTGGTTGTTTCTTTTATAGCTTGGAAACATAAAATGATGGGAACGCATTATCGACATAATGGAAGAAAAATAAACCTAAATGATGTTGTCGGTACCAATTTTAAAAATACTCAGTTTTCTTCAAAACTTTTAGTCGTATTCTTTTACTTTGTATAGAGGTATTCGGTTAGGAATATCCCGCACCTCATTCTATGAGGGAAGAGGATTGATCCCTTCACTGGGAGTTCGCTCTTAAGCAAAAGTTTATGTTACTAGTTTTAAAATGCGGAGCTTAATCCACTCCATTTCAAAGCCACTCGAGTTCCTTCAACGATATCAAGTTCATTACGTTAAAGGTTTTCGCCAAAAACCAGCCATAGCCCTCTGTCATTTTAGATTAGTATTGTTTAGTATTCGTGCTGCGTTTGTTGACCTCGTCAAGGTGTAGTGTGCGATTGCTCTGTAATGCTTTTCTATCGCATGGATATGTGGATTGGTTAGAACAGTCGTTCGACCTTGTTGACCTCATTAAGGGTCTATGTGGGTGGGTCTAATGTAATCAAGATAGTGACAGGTTAAACATGACTAGGACCCTTTGACTTGTTGACCTCGTCAAGGTCACTTGGATCCTAGGGGAAAAAACCATATCGGGAGTTTCAAACATATGGGATACTTGCCAGGCATGCGCATACCTTCTGAAGTGTGGTGACTTGAGTAGATTCCGTCAAGTTATCACATGATGATTGTTGGGTCCAGATTCCCACTGATGAGTATGTATTACTCCTCGGGAGATTTCTTCACTTCGCAATTAGCTAACCTATTAGGTGTTTAGAAAGTGTTAACGAGGTTACACCTTTGCGGAAATGAGGTTATTAATTGGGCCCGTGCGAAAGCATGGGGGACCTCCCTCGGAGTACCAACACTGGCTTGGCTGAACAGTTAGCGAACTTGTAATGTGTAAATGATCCTGACTAGTTCTCCATTTATGGTTTGAAGGAGAATTTGAGAAAACAATGGGAGCCATCCTAATCAGATCAAGTGATAAATAATCTGATCTTGATAGAGTGCACGCTGTGTGTGTTTTTTCCGCTCTCTCTGGTACAACGATCCATGACTTACCTTAAAAACTCATGAACCAATTTGACCGAACCCTTTTACACCCTTGTCTTTGGCTTGTCTTGATTCGCGACAAAGTCGCATATATCCCTGCTACTCTTACACTACCCTTTGCATTTCTTCAGAACACATCGCATCACTATGATGATCCATATTGCTTGGAACAACCAACGTATAGTTACATACGAACTCGAAGAAGTTACTTTAGTCGATGATGGCCACAGGTTCTGAAGAAATTGAATAGGATTATTCAGTTGTCTCTTCCCTTTACCTTCTCTCAGGATGCGAGAGCTCCTTGATAGGAGAGTACACCTGTTACACTTATTGAATAGTCTTCTTCCAAATCTTATACTGGTGCCGAAAGGTAGGGAAGGAAGAAAACCAATTAGCCTAAGGAAGGTGTACAGAAGGTAAGAGACATATAAAGGGACTGAAGTGAGGGCAAAGAAAATTGCGACTACTGTCATGAATCTGGATAATGGAAAAGGTATTACAAGGAATACCTGACCATCCCCTATGAAACATTTTCATGTTTAAGTTTTCCTGTGTACATGGAATAGAGAACTGTTTTCCCAATCAATTCTGACTCCAGGGTATGTATTTACCAGTTTTGGATCTCACATCTGTACGGAGTTACAGATGATTAATAGGAGCAGAATATTGGGAAATGGGAAATTTGATCCTCAATATCGGAATTCGTTGTAATTGGTGATATTGAATTAAATCGCCTGGTTTTTGCCTGACGACAAATATTTGGTATCAAATAACCATTATTATGTACCAGATTTTAAAATAAAATATATGTACCTTTATTTTTATAAAGTGAGATATACATTTTGAAAATTGTGTTGTAAACATTTACCTTTATCAATTGAGGATAAGGTAAGGTGCATTGAATAACGCTGTAAGACATTCATAACCAAGACACGGTTTTCAATTTACAAAACACAGAATTTGAGTTAGTATACTCTTGGAACTTATACATGGAGATGTATATTGTCCAGTGTCCTTCGGGACAAGGGATTGGTACTCTTACTTCATTCAGGATTACCTATGAGTTCTCTGGTTTTAGACACGCATTTGTAGTAATGCAAGGTCAGAGATTTTGAGAAGTTTGTAGGTATAAGAATAAAGTAGAGAACCATAAGTTAGAAATATCAGGATTCTTCGAGGTGTTCGAAGATGTAGATACTTATGCTGGGTATTCCACCATAGTAATATCGAGAACTTGATTCTCTTACAGGTTACACATCAGTGGACATGCTCCATGATAAGTAATGTTGTACTGGCCCTTTTCCATTAGGTAATATGCACTGGAAACAGCTGCATGACTTTAGAATTTGGTTCCATCTAAATTAGTGCCTTGATTCTATATGGATATAGAATGGTTACATATCTTGAGGTTGTTAAGATATTGAGTTATCTGGTTTCCTTTTAAAAAGCAGCATCTAGACAAACTCGAAGCACACTTCGGTAATGGCAGTTTGAGGATTTTGTTTCTACCATTTTCAAGATCAATAGTTATATTGTTTTTGACTCACCACTTTTTATAAAAGGAACTTTTTGCAAAAGAAACTAGTGGGAGTATGGTAGAATTGAAAGTAATTACAGGACCACAAACCGTTACTAAAAATTTAGTAGAACCTAAGGATTCAATTGGACTTGACAAACCGTTAGCCACTTCGCAGATTTTAATAGGTGACCTCAGACACCCGAGAGATGCTTCAGTTTTCTCGTAGACGGTGACAGGGAGGTCAACTTCATGGAGATGATGGTCCTACTTGTTATCAATAGGTCATAGGAAGTGGAAATTTCTAGGTGATCAGATACTTCATATCCAAGATGGACTCCGCGTGTTGGCTATAGTGCCCTTAAGTCAATTATTGAATCGCAGGCACGCAATTGCGATGACTGAGGGAGGACCTATACGGGTAGAACAGTCTTACTCAAGATGATAGTAAACTATCTGGTTTATCTTTATCATCATGTACATGCTTTAGGTGGCATTACATATCACTATTACATGTTGATGGAGCCCATAGAACTCTTGCTTATCTACCAGCATTATGATGGCGATTATATATGTGGGTGCTGGGCGGTCTATAAGCACATCCTTAAATATCCCTAGTCGTGGGAGTATCGAGACTGGGCATCGATACTCCAGATTAGACTAGTGTGTACTGATCGAGACCCCGACGAGGGGCGGTGGCCGGTCTCACAAGCCATTGGTGTTAGTTTGTTCACCTAAGATAGTATGCAGGTGCTCATTGGGTTATGAGTACACCAGACGGACTCACCGAGAACCAGCTAGTTGGTATTATACATATTGTCAGATAGCAGTTCTCAGGTGACATGTGTAAAGATTAGTTTGTTGACATCAGATCGTCATTTGCCTCGTGTGAGTTCCCACTATGCTTTGATTACTACCCTACCACGGCTCAAAGGAGTCATGCGAACAGGTTTTAGTTGAGTATAGTCTCGAGCGACATGGAGGAAGTGAGCAGATCGTCTGGGATTAGTCTCTCCCGGTATTGGGGGTTGACGTCGCGTAGTGCAGGGGTGGCCATCACTAGAAATCCTTGATCAAGGTAGTCGAGAATTACCGATCAAGGATCAGTAGTTTCTCAGTTTGTGATGGGTTTCATACCGACACTAAATGTCGCGTTATTAGGGGTCTGACTTTATCCACCCTCTAGACTCGATATACGATACTCTTAGACGAAGAGAACGTACTGTATGGATATTGTCACAGGACAGGCTCAGTAGGGGTCAGAATGAGTTTGCTCGTCGTCTTTCCTTTCACTCAATACCTGGGTAGCCGTTACGTACAGCTAGTGCCGCTGACGTGCTTGTGGTTAAACCTACTGCCAGCGTATTGACGAGTATTTAGAGTCCCACACAGAGGGTTTCCCTGCTTCGAGCGAAATGATGTAGAGGCTGTATGGTTTTTACGGCCGGGTTCGATCATATACGTGCACTTATGCACGTATCATGATTCGGATGGATGATACTAGTAGGTTTTGGTTTAAGCCGGATCCTAGTATTATATTGTTGGATTATTTTCATTTCGTTGTATTCGTATTTTTCGGAATACAGATGCGGGTATGTATATACGGATGAGGGGCATTCTTGTAATTTATTACAAGATTGTTTTCTAGAAGATAACACCTCAGTATGTTTATTAACTATTTTAGGTTAAATGGTTAATTGAGGTGGAGGGATGAGTGTGCTTAGCTTTAATTTAAGCATGCCCACTTAGTGACTCATGGTGGTGACTCATGGTGTGACTCATGAAACACTATTGTGGCATGCTTATGTTTTTGTTTGTGGTGTGAGATATTTTGTAAACTTGAGATATTATTTCTTGAGTTTCTTTATTATACTCTCACATGCTCGCAACGCTAAGCCATTGCATTATTCTTTCTTGAGTTGCTCAAGCTTCACACTCTCATCTCTCATGGCATCTTCTTCTTCCTCCATCCTAACCCTCTAATGTGTTGAGAAACCTAGGGTGTTTAGAGACAAATTAATCCCTCATTAGACACAACATCTTCTAGGTTAACTAGTTTAGAAATATAGATACCGTAGTTACTTCGGTTTTGAAGTAAGATTCATAGACTCTCGGGTGGATCATCTTAGATGGAGAGAGACCGGCGACCAAACTTGATCATGGCGGCCAATAGGAGCTTAGGAAGCTTGTCAAAGACCGAAGGACATAGATCATTTGGTCTAACATCTCAACTCCTTTTTATGCTTGCTAGATTTAGGGTTAATGGTCGATCCGTATTCGGAGTTATGTTAGCGCCAGCTTTAGAAAATTTTTGTTCCGCATTCGGCCACGGTTTCATGGCCAGGGCGCTGCCACAACCAAACATAGTATCAGAGCTAACCCTTAAACCCTATACTAGCTTTTTCTTACGTGCTTAAAAGATCGATCGAGCAAAATTCCCGAAATCACAAATTCAAAATCTTGGTTTTCTGTCGTTTTTTAAAAGTGGTCAAAAAATAATTTCTAGCGCCTCAAAAATACGTGCAGTGTTTTTTAGAAGCCCGGAAGAAGGAACACGAGACAATCATTAAGCCGAGGAACTGCGGCAGAACATGCATGTTTGCCACGGTTACACGGCCGTAATGTGGCTACTGTGCATAATTTTTCTTCTGGTGCTCTATTGTTTGGAAATGTGATTTCTGTGATGCTTTGTTTCTGGCCCAGATTTGTTTGCGTACTGGATTGTACTTGGGGCCAGTACGGAAAGTTTTTGCCAATCGAAATTTTAAATGCGTAAGTTTACAGTACAAGCATTTCTATCTGCGACCGTGAATGTCATTAGAGCGTTACAACTCGTCTAATTGCTATATGCTCTTTTAGACGAGTTTGCGAACATGACATTCACGTTGATGTTCTGTGTTGTGCTATAGTTGTGGTTGGATTTTCGTGGGGGATAGCCAGGTGGTGCAATGATAGTACAGTTTAGATTCATTTGTACATTTGATATTGCAGGGCGAGCGTCCGAATTGTGGGCTGCCTCACTGCCGGTTTGTATATTATTTGTTTGGGGCACGACCGGATTGATGTCTATGTCACCCTTGTACATATTTTCTTTTCTGTACTAGGATTACCCCGAGATGGAGTGCACGGATAGCCGGGTTCTAGAGGGCAACGGGCCCACATCTTATAGCTTTGAGACGGAGAGGGCCTCACTCTAGAATTGGCGGGCTATTCACCGTACTCGTAGGGGGTATAGGTTGACCCACGGAGGGGTGCTAAAGTTACCGGATTCCGTGAAGTGCTGGGTGTCCCATTCACGTTGCTAATTAGGGTTGCCTCGCTTCTGGGATTTGCGGGTAGCTTGCCGCACTCGTAGGGTTCTAGCTTTTCATTGCATAGGCTATCCATACGACAGGGAACGTCGGGTCTCATTTGCGGCTCAAGTGAAACCCGGGGCTCCAGGTTTATCCACCACTCTGTGTTGCTTGGCTGAGATTCTGTGTTGTTGCTTTATATCGTGCCTGGGATGATTGTTATATATATTTATATATATACTAGTAGATGTTTTATATGTTTTGCACCTGCGCTAGTCCAGCCCCCGCTCTGTCATTGGTTAAGTAACCTAACGGGTGATGACGGGGCCCAATGGCGAATGCGGATGGCATATACGTACATCATATTTTCATTCCTTTATCTGGTGTGATATGTTTAATTAATAGGACTGCATTGATTCTGATCAATGCAAGGATAAAACAAACCTATTTAATGTTGTTGGTCCAGGGTTCCCTAGGCGTCCATTGGATTTCGAGAGGCATCGACCATGCCGTTTTCAAAAAATTGGCGTGCTAAAGAACCCTAATGCTAGAATTTAAACTAGAGAATTAGACGAACATGCATGTAAACATCTTTACATCTAAGTGAACAAGGAATACAACCTTTGTAGACCGGTCCTTCACTTCAATAGCTCTGTATAGTAGTCCCTTTGCTCCAAGTAGTGATCTCCCGGACTCTAGTGAGGCTGCACAAGATGAAATGAACAAGCTTACTTGAAGTCTACAAGGCCGAAGATGATCTACGTCGAGGAGAGACTAACTCAAGCTACCTCTTCAGTAAGTGATGAACTTGATGAAGAAACAAACCAATCTAAATGGCTAGTAGAGAAGAGGTTGATGAAGTAGGAATTTTGCTCACTTTAGAAATTTTCTCACTATATTTCTTCACCTCTCATGAAGCTAGAAATCTTTTTGGAGATGAGGAAGACGATAAAGTGTGAATGGAATAATGAGTGAGAATAGCAACCATGGGTGAGTTAGTATCATATACTAACTCATGTAGAGACTAAACCATGGTAAGCAATAATGGTTGGGTTAATAAATATCTTCAAGTAAAAAAAAATTAGTGGACTCGGTCAATGGTTCCACAAGCATCTACAAGCTTCAACAATGTGATAATTTCTAACTAATTTGATTTGCTTTAAATAAACAAAACCCTCACATTATTATAAGTATGGTGTGAGTCTCATACACCCATGTAGCATGTGGCATCTAGCATGACACAAAAGATGTACATTAATATATATCACATATATACCAAGTATACACTAGTGAGAAAAAGAAATGCTTAACTGAGCAAATATTAGTTAATGTAAATTAATATACCACATATATATTTATACATTAAATTATTAAATAAAGACTTGATTTAATAATCCGGCTATATCACATACAACCGACTAATATCAAATGTATCAACTTATCGAATCAACACTTGATTCGATAACCCGGCTATATCACATATAACCGACCGATATCACATATCGCGAGAATAAAATACGGTATCACATACACGTATTAATCTCGGTCCCGCACATATCACATATGTGCTCCTACTTCGTTTCGCTTGAGCCAGGAAACCTCTGTGTAGGACTCTAAAGATTCGTCAACACGCCGGCAGTAGGTGGTGATCATATCAGTCACCCACAAGCCGCAAGCGGCCTGCTCAACGTAACGGCCACCCGGGTATTGAGCGATCAGAAGATCAACAAGCAAGCATGCTCATACTCCTGCGAATCCATCAAGTAACACTACCGTATAGTCCGGTCTCTTCGTCAGATATGTCGCATATCACAGACTGGGGTTGGTATAACGTCAGACCCCAATAGCCTGATAAGTCATGCCGATGTGAGGCTCATAACGGTTCGAGAAACTACTGATAACACTTACCAGTAGATCTCAGCCACCCTGGCCTGGGATTTCCTGTTATGGACAATCAAGCATATCGCGACATCAACCCCCAATACCAGGAGAGATGAAATCCCATCCTATCACTCATTGCCTCCATATGACTCGGGATTGTACCCAAAAACCACTGTTTTGCACGATCTCTTGAACATGGTAAAGTGGAAATCAAAGCACGGTGGGAATCACACAAGACTCTATGACGATCTCGGGTCGACAGACTAACCTGTACCAGTGTCACCAGAGAACTACTATCTGACGATAGGTATAATACTATATAGGAGTTCTCGGCGAGTCCGTTAAGTGTACCCAGTCTCCACTGAGCACCCATATACCTTTTATGATTTTAAACACCAATGGTTGTGGGATCATCCATCGTCCATCATAGGTCGATAAGCATATACGCTAGTCTACTAAGGAATATCGATGCCCCGTCTCGATACTCCCATAACTAAGAACATTTGAAGGATGTACTTACCGACTACCACTGCCCCACTAGTATGATCTGCATCATAATCCTGGTAGTCAAGTACTCATCCTAAGGGCTTTATCAACATGTAATAGAGAGACTATAAGTGTACATGTTAAGATAAAGAGCAACCAGATATCATACTATCATGTCGAGCAAGAAAGTCCTCCCTATATATGTCCAAGCATCCATTACAATATACATCGTATGTACAGTAATGGCCTCCAGGGCATACATATTACTAAAAGTTGGAACCAAGTTTTTGAAAAACAGACATTACAGACGTTTACTTTTGTTTTACATGGTGGTATTCAATTGGAATTATCCTGCACCTCATTCAATAAGGCAAGGGCCGAGATCCCTTCATTGGGAGTGACCCCTTGGGCCGAGACCCCATTGGGCGTCAACGTAATAACTTTTCTATAGTAGATTCTTTTTCTTTTCATCGTGGTATTCAGTTTGGAATATCCTGCACCTCATTCGACGAGGAAAGAGCCGAGATCTCTTCACAGGTAGTGACCTCTTTAGCAAAAGTTTTTGCCACTATATATTTGTAAAACCACTTGGATTCTTTCAATGAGATCAAGTTCATTACGTTAAACGTTTTTCGCCAAAAACCAGCCGTAGCCCTCCATCATTTCAGATTAGTATTTCTTAGTATTCGTGCTACGTAAGTCGTGCATTGCTGAGGCGTAGTGTTCGGTAGCTCTGTAATGCTTTTCTGTCGCATGGATATGTGGATTGGTTAGGATAGTCGTACGGTTATGTTGCCATTGTCAAGGGCTCATACGGGTGGGTTAACGCAATCAAGATAATGACGGGTTGAACTTGACTAGGACTCTTTGATATGTTAGCATTGTCAAATGTAAGTCTACGGTAGCGCCCCGGCCGTCTGTCCGAGGCCAAAATGCGGAAACAAAAACTTTTCTTTAACTAGAAACCAGCTCTATCGTATACTTTTTCCCCGGATCGGACCATTAACCTACTACTAGCTAACAAGAGAGAGGGTAGAGAGCTATACCGAGCGATCCGTGTCCTTCGGTCTTCGGCCACCATCCCAAGCTCCCCGCGGCATCTCCGGTCTTGCTCTCCTCGTCGGAAAGGGTACCACATCGAGAAGTCTTTTTACGGGCTCCCACCTCTGAACCGAGACAACTCGGACACGAAGTTGGCTAGCCGACATGTCCAAGATTGATGTAGACTGAGTGTAGAACGGTTTGTCTCAAGGGGTTAATGAAGTTGCCACAATGGAAGTGGAGGAAAAATCTTTGGAGATGAACTTTGAAATGGGGATATGGAATTTTTGATGCAAGCATATGAGAATGAATTTTTTCACACAAAATTCCTTCCACTCTAGTAGTGGCCGGCCTCAAAAATGAGAGGCGGGAGGTGAGAGAATAATACAAGAGGGAAAATTGTGTGATCACAAGAAAAAATGGTCACACCAAATACCATCACAATCCCATCTCCATTTAATGCAAACCATGATGAACCAAAAGGAATCAAAGCATAAGTAATGCATCAAAAGATGCTAGAACCATCATGAACCCTCCACCACAAAAAACACCCTCCACTTTGCTAATTTGCACATTTGCAAATAAGCCCCTCCATGGAAAATTCAGCCAAGGAAAGAAAGAAAGGAAAATGGCTAAAAAGGGAAAGCAAGCTGGCAACTTCAAAAAACGATCCGGTAACAAATTACAGGATAATCCCGCGACTGTATATACATACCCGCATTTATATTCCGATCGAATAAAATGCAATGAGATAAAATCTACACTGTATAATACTAGGATCCGGCTTAAACCAAAGCCCGCTAGTATTATCCGTCCGAACCATAACACGTGCACAAGTGCACACGTACGTTCGAACCCGGCCATAAATCCATACGGGCACTACAGTGTTTCGCCCGAAACTTGAGAAACTGTTTGTGGGGGACTCTAAAGACTCGTCAATACTTTGGCTGTGGATTTAACCACTAGCACGTCAGAGGTATTAGCCACACGTAACGGGCTACCAGGTATTGACCAAAAGGGAAGTCGATGAGCGAACTCATCCTGACACCCTACTGATCCTGTCGGTGACAATATCCATACAGTCCGGTCCGTTTGTTTATGAGCATCGCATGTCGGTCCTAGGGGGTTGGTAAAAGTCAGACCCCCAAAAGCGGTACAAGTCGTGTCGGAGTGTAGCCCAGAACACCCTGAGATACTACTGGAATACCTACCAGTAAATCTCCTGCCTTGGCCAAGGACTTCGTGTAATGGCTCTCCTAGACACAGCGCGACCTCACCCCCAATACCGGGAGAGACGAACCCCTGCCGATCCGCTCACTGCCTCCATGTGGCTCGGGACTGTACCCAACTAAAACCTGTTTGCACGACTCCTTTGAGCCGTGGTAGGGTAGTAATCAAAGCACAGTAGGAACTCACACGAGACAAATGACGATCTCATGTCGATGAACTAACCAGTACACATGTCACCAGGGAACTGCTATCTGACGTTAGGTATAATACCAACTAGCATGTTCCCGGCGAGTCCTGTCCGGTGTACTCATAACCCAATGAGCACCTGTATACATCTTAGGTGATCCAACTGACACCAATGGCTTGTGAGACCGGCCACCGCCCCTCGTCGGGGTCTCGACTGTATACACTAATCTACTAACGGAGTATCGATGCCCAGTCTCGAAACTCCCACTACTAGGGACCACTTTAAGGATGTGCTTATAGACAACCCAACTCTCACGTATATGATCGTCATCATACTGCTGGTAGTCAAGCAAGAATCCCAAGGGCTCTATCAATGTGTAATAGCGACCTGTAAGGTCACCTAAAGCAGTACACGATGATAAAAACAAACCAAGGTAGCATACTATTCTCTATCAACGTGTAATAGTGAACCACAATGTCACCTAAAACATGTACAGGATGATAAAGACAAACCAGATAGTATACAATCATCCTGAGTAAGATTGTCCTACCGGCATAGGTCCTCCCTCAATCATTGCAATCACGTGCCTGTGATCCAATAATTTACTCTGAGGGCACTATATCCAACATCAAGGTCACTTGGGTCCTAGGGGCAAAAACCGCATCGGGAGTTTCAAACCTACAGGAAACTTGCCAGGAATACACATACCTTCTGGAGTGTGCTGACTTGAGTGGATTCCATCAAGTTATCATGCGATGATAGTTGGATCCTGATTCTCACTGATGAGTAAGTGTTACACCTCGGGTGATTTTAAATGATTCCAACTAATTCCCTTTTTAGGTTTGGAGGAGAATTTGAGGAAACAGTGGGAGACATCCTGATTAGATAAATAAATAACCATTCTGATCTAGGTTAGAGTGCACGCTAAGTGTTTCTTTTCTCTCTCTCTCTGGAAGCTACCTTGACCCGTGTTCAAACCATAATATTGCATTTTTCATTCCCCTATTCTTATCCGTTTTATAAATAACATGTACTCTTGACGCACTTTTGTTGCATGTTACAGGATACAGGCTCTTGGAGCAAATACAGTGAAAAAGACGAAAGCTGACACAGAAAATGGACTTTTGACAAACAAGTAGACGGATCCTAGTCAAGTCTAGTCGAAGAACATTGCAAGGTCCAAAATGTCGAGTGAACGGTCAAAAGATCCTTACAAGTCTTCACTGGAGATCTGGAGAAGACCCAGAAGTCCAAACAGTGAAAGAAGTGTAAAAAGAGAAAGCCCAAGAAGCCAAGGAAAAAGCCCATAAATCACAAAGCCTAACTCCATAGTTTGGCCGCGGAACCGCGGCCAAACCATGCCTGGCGCCGCGGTTCCGTGGCCATATAGAGCGCACGTCGGTGCATATTTTCTGAGCTGTTGCGTCGGTGCGGGTGTTGGGATTTTTAGGGGTCAAATCTGTAATTTCACATATGCGAGACTCTGAAACCCTAATTCTCCTGTTTGCTTATAAATTGTAATTTTAGATCTGTAAAAGGTAGCCTCTTTTCAATCAATAAATTTCAGAATTTCTGAGAGATAAATTCAGATCTGTTCTTCTTGTTTGGAGGGAGCCGTCAACCTAGTAAGTATTTTATTTCTGTTTCTTTTAATTAAAATGTTTTCTCATCCCCTAATGAGCGAGTAATCTCCTCGCTTGTTAGGGTTAGCCTTAGGGAAAGGGTTGAGAGATGAGATCTCTCACCCCTTTCAATGCCACTTTCACCTAATGAATTAGAACTCCACGCATACGAGCACAACCGCTCCCTGCGGCATCCTACCCTTCGAGGTAACGATGAACCGTAGTATAAAGGGCCGGTTGCGCGCGTTTTCCGTGAGGGTTAGGGTAATTATCAACAAAGGAAGGATACAAATCTAGAGGAAGAAATATCTTCCCAAAAGATTTGGATCCACTTTATTAATAATTACCTTAACATCTAATAGATCTAAAAAAGGGGCATTGAAAGCGGTGAAGAAAAACGTTAATCTCCAAAACTTCCCCTAAGCCTAACCCTAGCAAGACATTTAATTAGATTAATTAGATCCAGTTTTCATAGATTTTTATAAAACCAACCAAAACAACATTTGGAATCAACTCGTTAAAACACATAAAAGAAATTTACCCGTCTCTGTGGATCGACCCGTACTCACCGGCTAGCTGCGAAGCGACGCCGTTTCTGATTACGGTAAACTATATAGTTTTGACACTAATCAACCCGCCCTAGACTAAAACTCATGAACCAAGTTAACCGAACCTTTTTAAAACACTTTGGTTTTTGGATTGTCATAGTCGCATATATCATTGCTGCTCCTATATTACCCTTTGCATTTCTCCGGAACATTCCGTATCACTATGAAGATCCATATTTATAGGATATGCTATCGTATCGTTACATACGAACTCGATGAAACTTGTTTCAGATTCGAGGATGGATTCTGGTTCTGGAAAAATAGAATAAGACTATTCAGTTGTCTTTTACCTTTACCTTCTCTCAGGTTGCGAGAGCACCTGGTATTAGGAGAGTACACCTATTATGCTTATTGGATAGTCTTCTTCCAAACCATAGGCTAGTGCTGAAAGGTAGGGAAAGAAGAAAACCAATTAGCCTAAATGTGTTGTACAGAAGGTAATAAGTAAATACATATAAAGGGATTAGAAAGAGGGCAAAAGGAAATTGCGACTGCTATCATTCACGACGAAACCGCGTATATCATCGCCACTCCTACTTCATCTTTGCATTTCTCCGGAACATTCTGTATCACTACGAAGATCCACATTTACTTGGATACGCCATCGTATAGTTACATACGAACTCGAAAGAACTTGTTCCAGTTCAAGGATGGTTTCTGGTTCAGGTGAAATCGAATAGGATTATTCAGTTGTCTTTTCTCTTTACTTTCTTTCAGGTTGCGAGGGCTCCTAGGATTAGGAGAGTACACCTATTACGCTTATTGGATAGTCTTCTTCTAAATCATATGCTGGTGCCGAAAGGTATGGAAGGAAGAAAACCATTTAGCCTAAAGGCGGTGTACAGAAGATAATAAGTAAAGACATATAAAGGGATTCGAATGAGGGCAACGAAATATACGGTTACAGTCATGAATCTGGATAGTGGAAGAGGAATTACTAGGACTACCCGGATACCCTTTTTAAAACATTTTCATGTTTCAATTTCATTGTACAGTGTTAATTGAAAACTGTTTTCCCAATTAGATTCTGACTCCAGGGTATGTATTTACCAGATTTGATTCTCACATCTGTATAGCGTTACAGATGGTGAGTGGGAGTACGACATTTGGAATTAGGTGATTATATCCTCATTATATTGGAATTCTTTGTATTTGGTGATATTTGAGGAAATCACCTGGGTTTTTCCTGATGGCAAATTTTTGGTTTTAAATATCCGTTGTTATGCACCAATTTCAAACTAATATATCTGTACGTTTATTTTATAAAGTGAGATATAACTTTTTGAAATTATGTCTATAACATTTACCTATATCAGTTGATGATTTGGTAAGGAGCATTCAATAGCGGTGTAATTCTTCTTAATCATAATACAGTTTTCAACCTACGACACTCAGGGTATGAGTTATTAAACTCAGGGGACTTATACAAAGTATTTTATGTTGTCCAGTGTCTATTAGGAAAAAGGGGGTGGTGCTCGTACTATATTCTGTTTATTTGTGACTTCTCCAGTTTTAGGAAAGTATTTCATTAAAATACAAGGTACAGATTTTGAGAAATTATAGGTATAAGAATTAAGTGGAAAACATTGCAAGTATCAGGATTCTTCAAGGTGATCGAAGATGTAGATACTTGTGTTTGGTATTCCGTTGATACTAATAGTTTTGAGAACTTACTTCTCTTTCATATTGCTCATATGTGGATGCACTCCTAGATGAGTAATACTGATTGGCTACCTTCCATTTGGTTGATATACACTGGAAACAGCTGCATGATTTTTGAATATGGTTCCAATTAAATCAGTGCCTATGTTTCTATAGTGGGTATAGAATGGATCATATCTTGACGATGTTGAGGTATATGGAGTTGTCCGGCTGATACTTAAAACCAGAATCTGGATAAACTCAAGGCATGTTTCAGTAATGGCAGTTTGTGGGTTATCCCGGGCATTGACGAGGGTTAACTTTCTGCCATCTGGAAGATCAATTGTTATATTGTTCTTGACTCGCCACCTGTTTTAGTAAAATGGATTCTTTTTCAGAAAACATTAGTGAGAGTAAAGTAGAACTGGAAGTGATTCCAGAACCACAAACGATTACTGAAAATTTAGTAGGATCTAAAGATTCAATTAGATTCGACATTCCATTAGCACTACGCAGATTTGGTGGGTAATCTTAGACACCCGAGAGGTACTTCAGTCTCCTCAAGGATGGTGACAGGGAGGTTCTTGTTTACCCAAACATGCCACTGCTGTTGTTCTAGACTATGAGATCCGGCATGAAGATGAGTATAGCGTCGTTCTAAACTAGTTTTAGAAGTGCACGTCTATAAGACTCTGCCAGAGGGTTTTTATAGTCAGTGGGAGCAGCGGAACCATAGTGGGCAAGTTGCTTATGTCTATTTATAGACTAAAGCAGGTATAGCGGAGATAGATCATCTATTTTTGATGTGACAGTCATAGAATTTGACTTCATCAGAATAAGAGATGGATCTGGTAAGAAGGTAGTAGGGTGTGATGTCCTAGTAATTGGATGACATGCACTTGATAGAAAGAGATCTTCTTTTACTACGATCAGTTATACTGTGGTTGTTACAAAGTGTTTCTCCACATAGGATCTGGATAAAACATCAGGATTCTGGTTACTAGATCTATGGCTTTAGATCTAGATTTAGGAAGTATCCCAATTCGGGTACTTTGACATTATTCTAAATGTGTTTTAGAATGGTTGACTCCTAGCATGGTGGTGTACCTTCAGGTGATGGAGTCACCCTCTCTAAGGGATGTCTTACAGGCTAAAGGGGAAAGGGATTTGCATGATTAGCATATCACTTGCTTAGGCAATTGAGTTAATCATGATATATCAAGTACCACACCAGATATTGTTTTTTCACAAGTTGCAATAAGTATATATTAATCCAATCCTGGAGAAATGGAGGGAAGCAGTTTTGAACATAACTGGATGTTCTTAGTATTTGGTAACGGCAGCCTCCTTCGAGAAGCGGTTATCATTTCAGGCTTTCAAGATGACCTGGATGACAGAGAGACTGTCTGAGTTATAGTTTTCCTTCTTATGAGGGGCAGTATGTTGGACAGATGGTCCACGCGGATACTGAGGATGGCATGGAGCTGGATACTGATTAAATTCAGTTGATGATACAGTTTAAGAAGTATGTTGGATTTGGAGTTCATTTGTGAAATGGGTCCCATCATATATCCATACAAATTCGAAGACAGGTATTGCTTATTTCGGGAGATAGTCATTCTCCGCGAAGTTAAGATATAAAGAGATATAGAAAGAAACATTGGAGAGGATCCACTCACTGAGGCTATTTCTCGAACGCAATAGTTTCACAAACAGGCTTTGTGAAACTAATTTGTAGAGGAGTTAGGTGTTCGGTATCACACGGGCTGTGAGTATGCGACACCGCAATAATTAGACTTAAGTGCAAGTGGGGGATTGTTGGCTATAGTGCCCTCAAGTCAATTATTGAATCGCAGGCACGCCATTGCGATGATTGAGGGAGGACATATACGGGTAGAACAGTCTTACTCAAGATGATAGTATATTATATGGTTTATCTTTATCATCATGTACATGCTTTGGGAGGTATTAAAGATCACTATTACATATTGATGGAGCTTATAGGATTCTTGCTTGACTACCAGCATTATGATGGCGATCATATACTTGGTAGCTGGATGGTCTATAAGCACATCCTTAAATGTCACTAATCGTGGGAGTATCGAGATTGGGTATCGATACACCAGAGTAGACTAGTGTATAATGATCGAGACCCTGACGAGGGGCGGCGGCCGGTATCACAAGCCATTGGTGTTAGTTTGTTCACCTAAGATAGTATGCAGGTGCTCATTGGGTTATGAGTACACTTGACGGACTCGCCGAGAACCTGCTAGTTGGTATTATACCTATTGTCAGATAGCAGTTCCCAGATGACATGTGTACAGATTAGTCTATTGACCTGAGATCATCATTTGTCTCGTGTGAGTTCCCACTGTGCTTTGATTACTACCCTACCACGGCTCAAAGGAGTCATGCAAACACGTTTTAGTTAGGTACAGTCCCAAGCTACATGGAGGCAGTGAGTGGATCGTCGATGATTCGTCTATCCCGGTAATGGGGGTTGATGTCGCATAGTGCACGGGTGGCCATAACCAGAAATCCTTGATCAAGGCAGTCGAGAATTACTGATCCAGGATCAGTAGTTTCTCAGTTTGTGATGAGCTTCATACCGACACTAAATGTCGCGTTATTAGGGGTCTGACTTTATCCACCCCCTAAACTCAATATGCGATACTCTTAGACGAAGAGACTGTATTATACGGATATTATCACAGGATAGGCTTAGTAGGGGGTCAGGATGAGTTTGCTCGTCGGCCTTCCTTTCGCTCAATACCTGGGTAGCCGTTACGTACAGCTAGTGCCGCTGACGTGCTTGTGGTTAAACCCACTGCCAGCGTATTGACGAGTATTTAGAGTCCTACACAGAGGGTTTCCCTTCTTCGGGCGAAACGATGTAGAGGGCGTATGGTTTTTACGGCAGGATTCGATCATATACGTGCACTTGTGCACGTATCATGATTCGGACGGATAATGCTAGTGGGCTTTGGTTTTACCCGGATCCTAGTATTATATTGTTGGATTATTTTTGTCTCATTGTATTCGTATTTTTCGGAATACGGATACAGGTATGTATATACGGATGAGGGGCATTCTTGTAATTTATTATAAGATTGTTTTCTAGAAGACAACACCTCAGTTTGTTTATTAACCATTTTAGGTTAAATGGTTAATTGAGGTGGAGGGATGAGTGTGCTTAGCTTGAATTCAAGCATGCCCACTTAGTGATTCATGGTTGCGACTCATGTGGTGACTCATGGTGATGAGTCATGGTGTGACTCATGAAACACTATTGTGGCATGCTTGAGTTTCTGTTTGTGGTGTGAGATATTTTGTGAACTTGAGATATTATTGTTGGATATAGTGCCCTCAAAGTCTATTATTGGATCGCAGCCACGTGATTGCAATGATTGAGGGAGGACCTATACAGGCAGGACAATCTTACTCGAGATGATAGTATGCTATCCGGTTTGTCTTTATCATCGTGTGCATGCTTTTGGTGATATTACAGATCACTATTACACGTTGATAGAGCGCTTAAGATTCTTGCTTGACTACCAGCAGTATGATGGCGATCATATATGTGAGAGTTGGGTAGTCTATAAGCACATCCTTAAAGTGTCCCTAGTCGTAGGAGTTTCGAGACTGGGCATTGATAATCCATGAGTATACTAGTGTCTCACAGGCCATTGGTGTTAGTTGGATCACCTAAGACGTATACAGGTGCTTATTGGGTTATGAGTACACTGGACATGACTCGCCGGGAACATGCTAGTTGGTTTTATACCTATCGTCTGATAGCAGTTCCCTGGTGACATGTGTACAGGTTAGTCTATCGACCTGAGATCGTCATTTGTCTCGTGTGAGTTCCCATTGGGCTTTGATTACTACCCTACCACGGCTCAAAGGAGTTGTGCAAACAGGTTTTAGTTGGGTACAGTCCCGAGCCATATGGAGGCAGTGAGCGGATTGGTAGGGGATTCGTCTCTTCCGGTATTGGTGGTGAGATCGCGCTGTGTTCAGGAGAGCCATTACACGATGTCCTTGGCCAAGACAAGTGAGATTTACTGGTAGGTATTCCAGTAGTATCTCAGGGTGTTCTGGGCTACACTCCGACATGACTTATACCGCTATTGGGGGTCTGACGTTTACCAGCCCCCTAGGCCCTATATGCAATACTCATAGACGAACAGACCGGACTGTAAGGATATTGTCACTGACAGGCTCAGTAGGGTTTCAGGATGAGTTCGCTCATCCGCCTCCCTTTGCTCAATACCTTGGTAGCCGTTACGTACAGTTAGTACCACTGACGTGCTTGTGGTTAAAACCACTGCCAGCGTATTGACGAGTCTTTAGAGTCCCCCACAGAAAGTTTCCCAAGTTTCGGGCGAAACGTTGTAGAGGCCGTATTGTATTATGGCAGGGTTCGATCATATACGTGCACTTGTGCACGGATCATGATCGGACGGATCATACTGTTAGGCTTTGGTTTAATCCGGATCCTAGTATTAGATTTGTTGGATTACTTTCATCTCATTGTATTCGCATTCAGTCGGAATGCGGATGCAGGTATGTATATACAGGTGAGGGATATTTTTGTGATCCGTCACGAGTTTACTTTAGAAGATGTCATTCTATTTATTGTTATAAACATTTGGATTAATGTTTATTAGTGGTAATTATGAGCTCAAGTCATCATGAGGAGCATTAATTGTGGCATGTGCATGGGTGATGACTCATGGTCTTTTTATTTGTGCAAATGTCATCCTTTTGATTGATTATTTTGTTGAAATGATATGAGGAGAGAGAGGGGGCAGCCATGAGGCTTTGGGTTGGTCTTGAGATTTTATTCTAGCTCTCTCATTATCATCCAACACAATAAAAAAAGAAAGCTCTTCTTCTTCCTCTTTCTTCTTGAGCTCACAATCTCCATTAATGGCTTCGTCTTCAACCTCCAGCCATACAATCTCATTTGTTGAGAATCAATGGATGTTTAGAGACAAAATTATCACACACATTCTCTACTTCACCTTGGACATGTCGGCTAGCAAACTTCATGTCCGAGTTGCTTCGGTTTGAAGCGGGAGCCCGTAAAAAGACTTCTTGATGTGGTGCCCTTTTCGACGAGGAGACCGGAGATCGAGCGAGATTGGAGATGCCGCGAGGATCTAGAGATGGTTGCTAAACACCGAAGGACACGGATTGATCGGTATAGCCTTTCTATCATCTTTCTAGTTAGCTAGTTTTTGTTAATGGTTCAATCCGGGTGAACGACTACGATAGCGCCGGTTTCGTAAAAAGTTTTTGTTCCGCATTTGGCCTTGGATTGACGGCCGGGGCGCTACGTAGACTTACATAGTATCAGAGCCACGCCATTAACCTTTACAAGCTTGTTCTAACTTATTTAAAATATCGATCAAAAGAAATTTCCAAAACCGCGATTCCATTTCATGAAGTTTCTGTCGAATTTTTTGCAGTCTAAAAATTATTCTGGGTATTTCAGAAAATCATTCAGGCTTTTCTAAGACCACTGTAGAAATTTGGTAGTGTGATCCCACAGGAACGCAGCGGAAACGCGGCCTTACCCACGTTTTGGCCGCGGTTCTTCCGCCGTTCTGGGGCTTCATTGCACCATTTTTCTTTAGGTGGTCTTTCACTTGGAATTGTGGTTTCTGAAATATTTTGTTTGGCCTCAGATTTGTTAGAGTACTGGATTTGTGCTTAGGGCCTACTTCTGGAAATTTTGTTGATCGGAATTTTAAATATGTTAGTTCACAGTACTTACATTACTATCTGCGACCGTGAATGTCATTCGAGCGGTAAATCTTGTCTAATTGCTATACCTCTTTTGGACGGGTTTGCGAACATGACATTCACGTTGATATTCTGTGTTGTGCTGTGATATTGCGGATTTGTCGTGGTGGATAGCTTGGTGCAATGTTAGTGCAGTTTAGATTTGTTTGTACATTTGATATTGCGGGGCGAGCGTCCGACATGTGGACTGTCGTCACTGCCTATTTGTATATTATTCTTTTGGGGCACGACTGGGTTGAGGTCGATGTACCCGTTGTACATATTTTCTTTTCTGTACTAGGATTACCCCGCGGTGGAGTGCATGGATAGCCAGTTTCTAGAGAGCAACGGGCCCGTATCTCATGGCTTTGAGACAGAGGGTGCTTCACTCTAGAATTGCCGGGCTATTCGCCGCACTCGTAGGGGGTACAGGTTGACCCAAGGAGGGGTGCTCAAGTTACCGGATTCCGTGAAGTGCTGGGTGGTCCATTCACTTTGCTGAAGGGGGCTGCCTCGCTTCAAGTTTTGGCGGGTAACTTGCCGCACTCGTAGGGGTCTAGATTTCATTGCATAGGCTATCCACACGGCTAGAGGAACGTCGGGTTTTGCTTGCGGCTCAAAGGAAACCCGGGGCTCCCAGATATCAGTATTGTTCTGTGATACTTATTACATTTCTGTTATGTTGCATTTATCACGCCTGGAGTGATTATTATATATTGATATATATACTAGTAGATGTTGTATATGTTTTACACCTGCGCTAGTCCAGTCCCCGCTCTGTCGTTACTTAAGTAACCTAACGGGTGATGACGGGACCCAGTGGCGAATGCGGATGGCATATATGTATATCATATTTTCGTTCTTTTCTGGTGTGATAAATTGATGGGACTGCGTTGATTCGGATCAATGCAAGGAAAACAAACCTATTCGATGTTGTTGGAACAATTTCCAAAAAATTGTTATTACAAGGATGTTCTCTTTTGTTTTGCACATCGGTATTCAGTTTGGAATATCCAGCACCTCATTCGACGAGGCAAGGGCCGAGATCCCTTCATCGGGAGTGACCCCTTGGGCAGAAGTTTGCGTCAGGGCAATAACTTCACTATAGTCGATTACTTTTTGCTTTGCATCACGGTATTCAGTTCAGAATATTCTGCACTTCATTCTACAGGGAAAGAGCCGAGATCCCTTCACCGGGAATGATCTCTTTTGCAAAGCTTTTCGCCACTATATTTTTGTAAAAAGCTATCCGGTTCCTTCAACGATATAAAGTTCATTATGTTAACGGTTTTTCGCCAAAAAACCAATCGTAGCCCTCCGTCATTTCAGACGGTTAGCACTTAGTATTCATGCTATGTTTGTTGGCCTTAGTCAAGGCATAGTGTATGGTAGCTATTTGTTACTTTTCTGTTGCATAGATAGATGCATTGGTTTGGGACAGTCGTACAGCCTTGTTGGCCCTAGTCAAGGGCTTGTACGGGTGGGTTCAAATTAACCTGGACAATGACGGGTAGAACTTGACATGTGACTTATGATTTGTTGGCCTTAGTCAAGATCATAAGAGCATGGGGTAAAAGTCACATCGGGAATTTCAAACATACAGGAAACTTGCCAGGCATGCGCATACCTTCTGGAGTATGATAACATGAATGGATTTCATCAGGTTATCATGCGATGATAGTTGGATCCCGATTCACACTGATGAGTTGGTTTACTCCTCGGGTGATTTTAGATGATCCCGACTAATTCTTCTTTCTGGTTTGGAGGAGAATTTATGGATACAGTGGGAGGCTTCCTGATTAGATAAAGTGATTATCCATTCTGATCTAGGTTAGAGTGTGTAAGTCTACGGTAGCGCCCCGGCCGTCTGCCCGAGGCCAAAATGCGGAAACAAAAACTTTTCTTAGAATAGAAACTGACGCTATCGTATACTTTTTCCCGGATCCAACCATTAACCTACAATTAGCTATCTAGAGAAGGGATAGAAAGGCTATACCGATCGATCTGTATCCTTCGGTCTTTGGCCACCATCCCAAGTTCCCCGCAGCAACTCCGGTCTTGATCTTCTCGTCAGAAAGGGCACCACATCTACGAGTCTTTTTACGGGCTCCCGCTTCATCCGAAGCAACTCGGGCACGAAGTGTGCTAGCCGATGTGTCCAAGGTGTTGTAGAGAATGTTTGTGATCACTTTGTCTCTTGCATCCATTGATTTGGATGGAGGTTAGAGGTGTTTCCATTAATGGAGATAATGATCTAGAGGAAGAAGAAGAGGAGGAGCCATTTTGTGTTATGTTGCTATGATAAAAATGAGAGCAAAAATGAAATAATACAAGAGCAAAACAACACTATCATGGCAGCCCCTCTCTCTCTCTTCTAATCAAATCATCACAAATCTATCACATTATGTGACATTTGCACAAGAAATGAGACCATGAGTCATCCATGAAACACATGTCTCATTTAATGCACAAAATGATAATTTCTAGCTCACAATTTCCATTTACAAACATTAATCCAAATGTTTGCAACAATAAAAAGATACGGCAACATCTAAAATAAACTCGTGACGGATCACAAGGATACCCCTCACCTGTATATACATACCTGCATCCGCATTCCGACTGAATGCGAATGCGATGAGACTAAACTAATCCAACAAATCTAATACTAGGATCCGGCTTAAACCAAAGCCCACTAGCATGATCCGCCCGATCACGATCCGTGCACTACTACACGTATATGATCGGACCCTGCCATATATCATACGGCCTCTACAACGTTTCGCTCGAAACTTGAGAAACTATCTGTGGAGGACTCTAAAGACTCGTCAATAGTTTGGCTGTGGATTTAACCACTAGCACGTCAGTGGTACTAGTTGTACGTAACGGGCTACCAGGTATTGACCTAAACGGAGGTCGATGAGCGAACTCATCCTGACACCCTACTGAGCCTGTCAGTGACAATATCCATACAGTCCGGTCCGTTCATCTATGAGCATCGCATGTCGGGCCTAGGGGGTTGGTAAAAGTCAGACCCCCAAAAGCGGTACAAGTCGTGTCGGAGTGTAGCCCAGAACACCCTGAGATACTACTGGAATACCTACCAGTAAAACTCCTGCCTTGGCCAAGGACTTCATGTAATGGCTCTCCTAGACACAGCGCGATCTCACCCCCAATACCGGGAGAGACGAAACCCCTGCCGATCCGCTCACTGCCTCCAGGTGGCTCGGGACTGTACCCAACTAAAACCTGTTTTCATGACTCCTTTGATCCGTGGTAGGGTAGTAATCAAAGCACAGTGGGAACTCACACGAGACAAATGACGATCTCAGGTTGATGAACTAACCTGTACACATGTCACCAGGGAACTGCTATCTGACGTCAGGTATAATACCAACTAACATGTTCCCGGCGGGTCCTGTCCGGTGTACTCATAACCCAATGAGCACCTGTATACATCTTAGGTGATCCAACTGACACCAATGGCTTGTGAGACCGGCCACCGCCCCTCGTCAGGGTCTCGACTGTATACACTAATCTACTAATGGAGTATCGATGCCCAGTCTCGAAACTCCCACGACTAGGGACCTTTTAAGGATGTGCTTATAGACCCCAGCTCCCATGTATATGATCGCCATCATACTGCTAGTAGTCAAGCAAGAATCCTAAGGGCTCTATCAATGTGTAATAGGGACCTATAAGGTCACCTAAAGCAGTACACGATAATAAAGATAAACTAGATAGCATACTATCATCTTGAGTAAGATTGTCCTACCGGTATAGGTCCTCCCTCAATCATTGCAATCACGTGCCTGTGATCCAATAATTGACTCTGATGGCACTATATCCAACAATCTCCCACTTGCACCCAAGGCTAATTATTGCGATGTCGCATACTCACAGCCCGTGTGATACCGTATACCCAACTCCTCTACTAATCAGTCTCACAAAGCCCGTTTGCGAAACTTTTGCGTTCGAGGAATAGCCTCAGTGAGTGCATCCGCTCTGATGTTTCTTTGTATGTCTCTCTTTTTCTCAAGTTCGCGGAGAAAGCCATCTCCCAAAATGAGCAATACCTGTCTTAGAATATGTCTGGATATCTGATGGGACCTAGCTCATAAATGAACTCCAAATCCAAACTTCTTAGACTGTATCGTCAACTAAACTTAATCAGTATCCTGCGCCATACCTCCCTCAGTATCCGCTTGGACCACCTGTCCAAACTACTGCCCCTCGTCAGAGGGAAAACTATAACTCTGACAGTCACTCTGTCATCAAGGTCACCTTGGAAGCCTGGAATGATAACCGTTTCCCGAAGAAGGCTGTCGTTATCATATCCCTAGAACATCCACTTATGTTCTAAAACTGCTTCCGAACGTTTCTCCAGGATAAGATTAATATCAACTTATTGCATCTAGTGCAAAAACAACATCTGGTGTGGTACTTGATATCTCATGATTGACTCAATTGCCTAAGCAAGTGATCTGCCAATCATGCACATCCCTCTCCCCTTTAGTCTGTAAGAAACCTTTAGAGAGGGTGACTCCATCACCTGCAGGTACACTACCATACCAGGAGTCGTCCATTCTAAAACACCTTTAGAATGCTTTCTAAGTACCCAGATTGGGAAACTACCCAAATCTAGATCTAAAACCATAGATCTAGTAACCAGAATATCTGATATAATATCCATGTCCTATATGGAGAAACCACTGTGTGACAACCAAAGCATAACCGATCATAGTATAGGAATATCACTTCCTACTCTGTGTATGTCATCCAAATACCAGGACATCACACCCTACTACCTTCTTAACAGATCCATCCCCTATTTTAATGAAGTCTAACCTATGACTATCACATCAGAAACAGATGATTTATCTCTGCTATATCTGTTTTAGTCTATAAATAGACATAAGCTTCTTGTCCACTATGCTTCCGCTGCTCCCACTGACTACGACAACCCTCCGGCAGAGTCATATACATGTGCACTTCTAAAGCTAGTTTAGAACGACGCTATACTCATCCTCCTGCCGGGTCTCACAGTCTGGAACACCAGCAATGGCAAGTTTTGGGTAAACAAGAACCTCCCTATCACCGTCCTTGAGGCTACCAGAGTACCTCTCTGGTGCCTGAGGTTACCTACCATATCTGCAGAGTGGCCAATGGAATGTCAATCCTGATTGAATCTTTAAGTTCTTATCAAATTTTCTGTAATCGTTTGCGGTTCTGGAATCATTTCCAGTTATACCATACTCCCCCTACTATTTTCTGAAAAAATCCATTTTTATTAAAACTGTGGCGAATCAAGAACAATATCACTATTGATCTTCCAGATGGTAGAAAGTCAATCCTCGTCATAGCCCGGGTCAACCCACAAACAGCCATTATAGAAACGTGCCTTGAGTTATCCAGAGTCTGGTTTTAAGCATAAGCCGGACAACTCCCCGTACCATAACATTGTTAAGATATGAACTATTCTATATCCAATATAGAAACAGAGGCACTGATTTAATTGAAACCAGATTCAAATCATGCAACTGTCTCCAGTGCATGTCAACTAAATGGAGAGAGGCCGATCAGCATTACTCAACTTAGGAATACATCCAGATATGAGTAACCTGAAAAAGAAGCAAGTTCTCATAATCAATACTATCCACTGAATACCATACACAAGTATCTACATCTTCGATCACCTTGAAAAATCCTGATACTTGTAACGCCTGGTTCTCTACTTTACTCTTATACCTATAATTTCTCAAAACTTAGACCTTGCATTTCTACGAAACACATGTCTAAGAACTAGAGAAGTTACAAGTAAACAGAATATAGTACCAGTACCAACCCCTCTGTCCTAATGGACACTGGACAACATACAATACTCTGTATAAGTCCCCTGAGTCTAATAACTCCTTCCCTGTGTGTCGTAGGTTGAAAACTGTACTTATGGTTAAAAAGAATTACACCGCTGTTTAATGCTCCTTACCTAACCATCCACTAATATAGGTAAATGTCATAGACATAATTTCAAAAAGTTATATCTCGCTTTATAAAAATAAACATACAGATATATCAATTTGAAATTGGTGCATAACAACGGATATTCAAAATCAAATATTTGCCGTCCGGCAAACAATCCAGACGATTTCCTCAAATATCACCAATTACAACGAATCCCGATACAATGAGGATGATCACCCAATTCCCAATAACTTACTCCCACTCATCATCTGTAAAACCATACAGATGTGAGAATCAAACCTGGTAAATGCATACCGTGGAGTAAGTACTAATTGGGAAATCAGTTTTCTATTAACAATACACAGTGAAACTGAAACATGTAAATGTTTCAAAGGGGTATCCGGGTATTCCTAGTAATCTTCCATTATCCGATTCACAACTGTAACCGTATATTTCTTTGCCATCTCTCCAAATCCCTTTATATGTCTTTAGCCTTTACCTTCTGTACACCCCTTTAGGCTAAATGGTTTTCTTCCTTCCCTACCGTTCGGCACCAGTCTATGGTTTGGAAGAAGACTATCCAATAAGCATAATGGGTGTACTCTCCTAATCCTAGGAGTACTCGTAACCTGAGGGAAGATGAAGATAAAAGACAACTGAATAATCCTTATTCCTATTTCTCGTGAACCAGAATCCATCCCCGAACTGGAACAAGTTTCTTCGAGTTCGTATATAACCATATGATGGAGTATCCAAATAACTGTGGATCTTCATAGTGATACGGAGTGTCCCGGAGAAATACAAAGGTGAAATAGGAGTGGTGATGAAATACTTGGTTTGGTCGTGAATAGCAGTCGCAGTTTACTTTGCCCTCTTACTAATCCTTTTATTTGTATTTACTTAATACCTTCTGTACACCTTTTAGCCAAAATGGTTTTCTTCATTCCCTACCGTTCGGCACCTACCTATGGTTTGGAAGAAGACTATCCAATAAGCGTAATAGGTGTACTGTCCTAATCCAAGGAGCACTCGCAACCTGAGAGAAAGTAAAAGGAAAAGACAACCGAATAGTCCTATTCATTTTCTCCAGAACCGGAAACCATCCTCGAATCTGGAACAAGTTCCTTCGAGTTCGTATATAACCGTACGATGGTTTTATCCAATGGAAGTGGACGTTCGTAGTAATACGGGGTGTTCTGGAGAAAAGGGTAAAAGTAGGACTGGCAATGAGGTATGCAACTCTGACAATCTAAAAGCCAGTATTTTAAGAAGGTTCGGTTAACTTGGTCACTGAGTCATAGTCAAGGGTCGGGTCATGGTCGCTGCCAAAGAGAGAGAGAAAAGAAACACTCTGCATGCACTCTAACCTAGATCAGAATGGTTATCATTTTATCCAATCAGAAAACCTCCTACTGTAATCTCAAATTCTCCTACAAACCTGAAAGAAGAATTAGTCGGGATCACCCGAAGAGTAAACCAACTCATCAGTGGGAATCGGGATCCAACTATCATCGCATGATAACTTGATGGAATCCACTCAAGTCACCACACTCCAGAAGGTATGCGCATGCCTGGAAAGTTTCAGTTTCTTTAGAAACTCCCGATGTGTGTTTTTACCCCTAGGACCCAAGTGACCTTGACGGAGTCAACAAATCAAAGAGTCCTAGTCAAGTTCAACCCGTCATTATCTTGATTGCATTAAACCCACCCGTACGTGCCCTTGATGGAGTCAACAAGGCCGCACGACTGTCCTAACCAATCACATATCCATGCTACAAACAAGCACCACTTAGCTACCGTACACTACGCCTTGACGGAGTCAACAAACGCAGCACGAATACTAAGTACCACTTGTAGGAAATGACGGAGGGCTACGAATGGTTTTTGGCGAAAAACCTTTAACGTAATGAACTTGATATCGTTGAAGGAACCAGATAGCTTTTTATAAAAATATAGTGGCGAAAACTTCTTGCTAAAGAGGTCACTCCCGGTGAAGGGATCTCGGCTCTTTCCCCGTAGAATGTGGTGCAGGATATTCCAACTGAATACCACGATGCAAAGCAAAAAGGCAATCGGCTATAGTGAAGTTATTACCCTGACGCAAACTTCTGTCCAAGGGGTCACTCCCGATGAAGGGATCTCGGCCCTTGCCTTGTTGACTGAGGTGCTGGATATTCATAACCGAATACACTGTGCAAAACAAAAGAAAACGTCCTTGTAATAACAGCTTTTTGAAAAATGTTCCAACAACATCAGAATTGGTTTGTTTAGCTTGCATTGATCCGAATCAATGCAGTCCCATTAATTAATCACACCACAAAAGAACGAAAATATGATGTACGTATATGCCATCCGCATTCGCCACTAGGTCCCGTCATCACCCGTTAGGTTACTTAACTAACGACAGAGCGGGGACTGGACTAGCGCGGGTGTAAAACATATACAACATCTACTAGTATATATATCAATATATAATAATCGCTCAAGGTGTGATAAAATGTAACACCATAGAAATGTAATAAGCATCACAGAACAATACAGATAGTCTGGGATCCCCGGGTTTCATTGAGCCGCAATTGAAAATCCGACGTTCCCCTGGTCGTGTGGATATCCTGTGCAATGAAATCCTAGACCCCTACGGGCGCGGCAAGTTACCCGCCAAAACCTGAAGCGAGGCAGCCCCTTCAACAAAGTGAATGGACCACACAGCACTTCACAGAATCCGGTAACTTGAGTACCCCTCCTTGGGTCAACCTATACCCCCTACGAGTGCGGCGAATAGCCTGCCAATTCTGGAGTAAAGCCCCATCCGTCTCAAAGCCATGAGATGCATGCCCGTTGCCTTCTAGAACCCGGCTACCCGTGCACCCCTCCGCGGGGTAATCCTAGTACAGAAAGTAAAATATACAACGAGTACATCGACCAAAAAGGGGTACATCGCCCCGCAATATCAAATGTACAAATACAATCAAACTGTACTACCATTGCATCCAGGCTATCCACCACGACAAAACCGCAACATCACAGTATAACACAGAACATCAACGTGAATGTCACGTTCGCAAATCCGTCTAAAAGGGCTATAGCAATTAGACAAGATTTACCGATCAAATGACATTCACGGTCACAGATATAATGTAAATACTGTGAACTAACATGTTTACAATTTTCGATCGACAAAATTTCCCCGAAGTGGGCCCCAAGCACAATACCCAGTACTCAAACAAATCTGGGCCCAAAATAAAATTACCAGAAACCCCTTTTTCAAGTCAGGAATCACTGTAGGAAAAATGGTGCAGAGACGTTACTGTTCTGTGGCGGAACCGCGACCAAAAAGGGGGTTACGGCTGCGGTTCTGCGGCGCTACAGTGACCTCATGCAACCATTTTTCTGCAGTGTTCTATAAAACCCCTGCCTGATTTTCTGCAATACACCAAATAATTTTTTGACAAAAGAAAAATTTCGACAGAAACTGATGACTTGGAAATGTAGTTTTTGAAAATTTCGTTCGATCGAAGTTCTAAACACGTTAGAGCAAGCTAGTAAAGGTTAATGGCATGGCTCTGATACCATGTAAGTCTACGGTAGCGCCCCGGCCGTCTATCCGAGGCCAAAATGCGGAAACGAAAAAATTTCTTAATCTAGAAACTGGCGCTATCGTATACTTTTTCCCGGATCGAACCATTAACCTACAACTAGTTATCTAAAGAAAGGATAGAAAGGCTATACCGATCGATCCGTGTCCTTCGGTCTTTGGCTACCATCCCAAGCTCCCCGTGGCAAATCTGGTCTTGATCTCCTTGTCGGAAAAGGCACCACATCTACGAGTCTTTTTACGGGCTCCCGCTTCATCCGAAGCAACTTGGGCACGAAGTGTGCTAGCCGACGTGTCCAAGGTGTTGTAGAGAATGTTTGTGATCACTTTGTCTCTTGCATCCATTGATTTGGATGGAGGTTAGATGTGTTTCCATTATTGGAGATAATGAGCTAGAGGAAGAAGAAGAAGAGGAGACAATTTGTGTTATGTTGCTATGATAAAAATGAGAGCAAGAATGAAATAATACAAGAGCAAAACAACACTATCATGGCAGCCCCTCTCTCTCTCTTCTTATCAAATCATCACAAATCTATCACATTATGTGACATTTGCACAAGAAATGAGACCATGAGTCATCCATGAAGCACATGTCTCATTTAATGCCCAAAGTGATAATTTCTAGCTCACAATTTTCATTTACAAACATTAATCCAAATGTTTGCAACAATAAAAAGATACGGCATCATCTAAAGTAAACTCGTGACGGATCACAAGGATACCCCTCACCTGTATATACATACCTGCATCCGCATTCCGACTGAATGGGAATGCGATGAGACTAAAATAATCCAACAAATCTAATACTAGGATTCGGCTTAAACCAAAGCCCACTAGCATGATCCGCCCGATCATGATCCGTTCACTACAACACGTATATGATCGGACCCTGCCATATATCATATGGCCTCTATAATCTTTCACCCGAAACTTGAGAAACTGTCTGTGGGGGCTCTAAAGACTCGTCAATACTTTGGCTGTGGATTTAACCACTAGCACGTCAGTGGTACTGTTAGTGTATATGCCCTAGAGGCCATTACTGTATCATACTAGTTTGTATATTACTTAATGGAAGCTTGGGATATTCACCTTATATATACAATCTTGCTCAAAATAGTAGTATGCTACTTGGTTTGTTTCTACTTCAATGTGTACATGTGTTTATTTTAGTATATCGCCTATACACATTAGTGGAGCCCTTAGGATCTTTGCTTGATTACCAGCATTGTGATGGCAGTCACACTAGTGGGGCTGGATAATCTATAAGAACATCCTTATGCAGGTCCCTGGTCGCAGGACTATCGAGACAGGGCATCGATACTCCGGAGTAGACTAGCACACGCGCTTCTCATCCCAGTGTGTGAGACGGTCTGTCCTACAGCCGTTGATACGTCGTACTTGAGATAGTATGCGGGTGCTCGTTGGGTTACGAGTACACTGGACAAGACTCGTCAGGAACTGACTAGTTGGTATTATGCCTATCGTCAGTTATCAGTTCCCAGGTGACATGAGTACAGCTTAGTCCGCTGACTTGACACTGTCACTTCGCCTCGAGTGTGTTCCTACTGTACTTTGATTACTACCCTACCACGGCTCAAAGGAGTCGTGCAAACAGGTGGTAGTTGGGTGCAGTCCCGAAGCACTTGGAGGCAGTGATGGTTAGACAGGATTCGTCTCTCCCGGTATTGGGGGTTGACATCGCGCTGTGTCTAGGAGAGCCATTACACGAGTAGTCCCTGGCCAGGGCAAACGAGATATACTGGTAGGCTTCCAGTGTTATCTCAGGGTGTTTTGGGCTTCACTCCGACACGACTTGTACCGCTATTAGGGGACTGACGTTTACCACCCCCTAGGCCCGCCATGCGATGTATCAGACGAACAGACCGGACTGTACGGAGAATATCACATTCAGGCTCAGTAGGAGTTCAGATGGGTTTCGCCTCGTCAGTCTTCTTGTCGGCATCTACCTGGGGACCGTTACGCACAGCTAGTGCCGCTTGCGGTCTGTGGTTAAACCCACTGCCAGCGTAGTGTCGAGTCTTTAGAGTCCCACACAGAAAGCTATTCACCTTTAGGCAAACGAGTAGAGGTCGCATGGTTTTGCGACAGGTCGCATGGTTTTGCGACAGGGTTCGGTCACATCCTTACACTTGTGCACGTACAGTGTCCGGACAGTTCACACTAGCGGGCTTTGGTTTAAGCCAGATCCTAGTGTACCTTTTGGGATTGGTTTTATCCAGTATGCATTCGTGTTCCTCGGAACGCGGATGCGGGTGTGTATGCACAGTTGACGGATAGACAGAGGCAGAGGATTCTCATTAGGGTTGTTGACCGTTGACAGTTGACTATTGACTTTTTGCTCAACCCTAATGAGAATATGATATGTGATTAACAATTATATTAATTAAGTATTATGGTGACATGGTTGTTGAGGGATTGACTTTGTTGACTTGTTGACTTTTGTTGACTTGTTGACTTTGTTGACCGGTTGACTAGGCTTGACTAGTTGACCATCATGATAACTATAGCTATCATTTCATGGCAAAGACTTTTGCTTGCTTGCTCTTTTGTGCAAAATGAGTGCATGAAATGATATGGCTATGGTTGCTTAAACCATCACATAATACTTGATTGATATGAGGTGTTATGATTGTTTTGGATTATGAGAGCCAAATGAGAAAAGTCTTCTCTCATTTCTTTCATGCTCATTCTCTCTCTTGTTCTTGAGCTCTCATCTCCTCCTCTTGCACTCCCTCTCTTGACTCTATGGTTCACTTGTCTCATGAGTTGAGAACCAAGAACCATAGATAAAATCCCATACAAACTCTTCTCTACTCACTCTAGTTCACAAGGTTTAGCAAACCGAGTGAACTAGTTTCTTCAAAGTTCGAAGAAGGAGCCAAAGGTTGAAGCTTTCAGGTGGATCTATCTTCGGCACAAGGAGACGACGGGGAGAAGCCGATTCGGACGACCATCGAAGCTTGAAGACGAAGGAGTTCAAGAAAGGTATAGCCCCCTAACCGAGTAGGTAAACTCTTGTTAGGTTGTTAGTTAGTAGTTTAACAAAGATCCGGTTTTGAGTCCATATTACCGCCTCTAAGAAAATCGTTTTTCACCAAATTCCGCATGCCCGAAAGTACCGGGAGAGGTAGCATGGACTTACAGTAATATCAGAGCCTAGTTAAACTCTATCTAACATGTTAGCAAAGTAGCTAGAAGATCGATCAAAGAAAAAGGCCCGAAATGAACCCCGTTTTCAAAGTTGCAGTCGATTTTTTATGTTCTGTAAAAATAATAAATCATGCATCAAAAATCGACTCAGGGTTTTTAGAGTGCACTGTAGAAAGACGGTCCCACGGTCTCATCATTGCGCCGCGGAAACGCGGCAATAGCTTGCTATTGCCGCGGTTCCGCGGCCGTCTTGGCTCCTCTCTCATTGTTCTTTGCTACAGTGTGCTTATAGGGGTATTTTAGGATTTTTGGAATATATATTTTCTGCCCAGATTTTCCAGAACGAAAATTTTATTTTTGGGGTCCTGAAAATCCGTATTTTTGATCGAACTTCTAAAAGACTTTAGCTGACGGGTTTTTCTGTAATGTGATATTTGTATTGAACGTCTGCTAATCTCTATATGTCGATTAGTGGGGGTTATACAAATCTGTGATCTGTAATGTTATTGGAATGTGTATATGAATTCATTGGATTGTCGCGGGTGAATAGCCGGAGGTTGTGAGACGAGAGTTTTTTTTTCTTTCAATTCATGTAAATTTGTAAATTGATGTAATATTATTTGTATGGCCGCACAACCGGGTCGGGGTTGTAGCCGTCATTGTATAATTTCTTTTTACTGTTTTTGCTCCTAGGATAGACCCATGGAGGGGGTGCACAAACTACCGGGTATGCCGAAGTGCCGAGTGGCCTACTCACGGAGTTGAGGGAGGTTGCTTCGCTTCGGGTACTTGGCGGGTAGTTTGCCGCACCCGTAGGGGTCTTGGGTGGGGTATTGGCTATTCACCGCGACCGTGTAATCTGCTTTTCGTTACAGGCTCGTACGAATTGCGGATTCCTAGTATATCCAATGTATTCATCTTTGATCTGAAATGGCTATCATTGCAATATATCTATATATGATATTATTTAGGCGTTGCTTATGTTTTACAGCCGTGCTAGCCCAGCCCCCGCTTTGTCGTTAGTTAAGTAACCTAACGGGTAATGACGGGGCCCCGTGGCGAATGCGAATGGCATAAGCGTACGTCATATTTTGGTTGTTTTCTGCAATGGTAGGATTAAATGATCGGACGCATTAAAAGAACTAATGCAAGAATATCACGCATTAAAAGAACTAATGCAAGATAATAAACCAAGCAAAAGTCGTTGGAACACTTTCGAAAAACCACTCGGTTCTTTTCAAAACTAACTTTTAAATGCGGAGCTTGAGCCACTCCTTTTAAAAGCTATCTCGTTCCATCGATTATATCAAGTTCACTACGTTCACGGTTTTGCCAAAACCATTCGTAGCATTCCATCATTTCAGTTAAATATTCGGTAGTATTCAAGCTATGTATTTTGACCTCACGCCAAGGCATAGTGATTGGTAGCTGCCGGATATTTATCTGTTGCATAGATAGAATGCGTTGGTTTGGGACAGCCGTACTACCATTTTGGCCAACGTCAAGGGTAGGTACGGGTGGATTCAAATTAACCTGGATAATGATGGGAAGAACTTGACATGTGACTTATGACATTTTGACCTCACCAAGGTCATAAGAGCATGGGGCAAAAATTCACATCGGGAGTTTCATAAGTACTGAAACTTGCTAGATTTGCATACCACTTGGAGTGTGATGATTCTGGTAGGATTCCTTCAGTTTCGTCACGCGATGATATTTGGATCCCGATCCTACTGTGAGTATATGCTACTCCTCGGGAAATTTCTCACTAAACGATCAATGCTATAAACCTAGTAGGTGCCTAGAAAGGTGTTAGCGGGGCTACGCCCCCAGGGAAAAGAGGTTATTTAATTAAGGAACTTCGCGAAAGCGTTGGAAAACCTCCCTCGAAGTACCGACACTGGCCTGGCTGAACGGCTAAGCAAGTATTGTACGGTGAGATTGATCCTGACTAATTCTTCCTTTATAGTTTGTGGAGGGATTCGAGAAACAGTGGGAGCCATCCTGTTTAGACAAATTAAAAACCACTCTAAACTTGCAAGAGCATCATGCTGAGTGTTTCTTCTCTCTCTCCTAATTGCAGCGACCAATCGACATGACTGGACTTAAGTTACTTCTAGATAAAAACATACTGACAGGGCCAAACTACAAAGATTGGCTCAGGAATGTCAAAATGGCAATCACTTACGACAAGTTGGGGTATCTTCTTACCACCAAAGCTCTCCCTGTCCCTGGTCCCACTTCCAGCGTCGCGGATAAGGAAATCCGTAAGACTTGGGAGATTGATAGCGCGAAGGCCAAGTGCCTCGTACTTGCCTCTATGGACAATGAACATCAGAGGAGGCATGAGAATATAGACTTGGAATCCATATTTCTTCATACAAAAGAACTGTATGGAGAGCAATCTCGTATCGCAAGATACGAAGCGTCGAAAAAGTTATTTTCGGCAAGGATGGCCGTCGGATCATCAGTAGCAGAACACGTGCTTAAGATGATCAGCTACATTGAGGAGCTCGCGGACCTAGGGACCACATTGGAGAGTGAGCTCTATACGGACTTAGTTCTCCAGTCCCTTCCTTCCACTTACGCCCAGTTTATACTGAACTTCAACTTACAAGAAAAAGAGGTTGAACTTTCAGAGCTCCTCAACATGCTGAGGAGCGCAGAGGGCACCCTACAGAAAGGTAGGGAAACATCCACTTTGTTTATAGGAGGATCATCTTCTTCTAGGTCCAAGGCGAAAGCCAAGGGAAAGAAGAAGAAAGCCCCCGCCAAACCAAGAGGCGGTGTTAGTAAAGTGGATACGAAGGGAAAAGCTAAAGCAACAAAGAAAGCGGGGAAGCTTGTGGATAAGGAAGAATGCTTCTATTGTCATAAGAAAGGACACTGGAAGAATGATTGCAGGGCCTGGAAGGCCAGAACACAGGAATTGAAGCAGGTTGCAGCTTCAGCTTCAGGTGTGTATGTTATTGAAAACTGTCTTTCAATAAACTCTACTTCCTGGGTATTGGATAACGGATCAGGATCTCATATCTGTAATTCTTTGCAGGCGTTGAGAAACCGTAGTGTTATGAAAGCAGGTGACATGACCCTCAAAGTTGCGAACGGAGCTAGCATGGATGCTAAAGCCGTGGGGGACTATCACCTGGGAATGTCTGATGGACATGTTTTGGTTTTGCGTAATTGCTTTTTTGTACTCAACGCAACTTGTAATATCATTTCTGTATCTTTGGTTTCTAAAGAAGGTTATGAATTTGCGTTTGTAAACAATGTTGTAAACATTCACCTTAATCAAGTTCTGATTGGGTCAGGTACATTGAGCAATGGTATATACGTATTAAACCAACCACAGATTTTCAATGTCCAGAATACACACAAAAGAAAGTCTCCGGAAATAAATCAGACTTTCTTATGGCATTGTAGACTGGATCACATCAATGAGAGAAGGTTGACAAAGTTACATACAGAAGGATATTTGAATCCGTTCGAATATCAATCGTATGCCACTTATCAATCCTATCTCAGAGGAAAGATGACAAAGTCTCCGTTCACTGGACACGGAGTAAGAGCGAGCGAGCTCTTTGGACTCGTACACAGCGACGTGTGCGGTCTAATGTCTACACATGCGCGAAGCGGTTTTTCTTACTTCATTACTTTTACGGATGACTTTTCAAGGTACGGTTATATCTTCTTAATGAAACATAAGTCCAAAGCCTTTGGAAAATTCCAGGAATATAAGAATGAAGTAGAAAAACAAACCGGCAAAAGTATCAAGATCCTAAGATCGGATCGAGGTGGTGAATACTTAAGTGCCGAGTTCCTGGACTATTTAAAAGAGAACGGAATTCTCTCTCAGCTTACTCCTCCATACACTCCACAACATAATGGTGTATCGGAGAGACGGAACCGAACCCTATTGGATATGGTACGGTCCATGATGAGTAACGCTGAGTTACCGCGATCATTCTGGGGGTATGCGCTAGAATCAGCTGCATACCTTTTGAACCGAGTTCCCACTAAGACTGTGCCTACCACACCTTATGAGTTATGGAGTGGGAAGAAACCCTATCTTCAATATCTGAAGATCTGGGGATGTCCAGCTTTTGTCAAAAAGCAGCATGCGGACAAACTCGAGGCACGCTCAGTACTGTGCAAGTTTGTAGGATACCCAAAGAACACCAGGGGGTATCTTTTCTACCACGCAGAGGAACAAAAAGTCCTTGTTTCTCGTAATGCCCACTTTCTAGAACACCAGTTCTTAGAAAAGGAAATTAGTGGGAGCGCAGTAGAACTGGAAGAAATTCTAGAACCACGAGCTATTACTGAAAGCTTAGTGGAACCAGAGGGTTCAAAAGAACAGGACATTCCTACGCCGCTTCGCAGGAGTAGTAGGCAGTCTCATCCGCCCGAGAGATACTACGGTTTTCTCATAGACGGGGATAGAGAGGATTGCATCATAGATTATGATGAGCCTACTAGCTTCCAACAGGCCGTTCAGAGAGTTGACTCAGTAAAATGGCTGGATACAATGCGGACCGAAATGGAGTCCATGTACACCAACAAAGTATGGACGTTGGACATTGCTCCAGACGGGGTAAAACCCGTAGGATGCAATTGGATCTTCAAAAGGAAGATTGGTGTAGATGGACAGGTTGAGACCTATAAAGCTAAACTTATGGCAAAGGGTTTTCGTCAAAGACCTGGTTTGGACTATGACGAAACCTTTTCTCCAGTGGCTATGCTGAAATCCATTCGGATCCTTCTTGCCATTGCTGCCTTCCACGATTATGAGATTTGGCAAATGGACGTAAAGATAGCTTTTCTAAATGGAAATTTAGAGGAGTGTGTCTATATGGACCAGCCAGAGGGTTTCATTCAGAGTGGGAGCAGTGGAAAGGTGTGCAAGTTGCTTAAGTCCATCTATGGACTAAAGCAGGCATCGCGAAGTTGGAACATCTGTTTTGATGAGACGGTCAAGGAATTTGGCTTTATCAAAAATTCAGATGAACCATGCATCTATAGTAGATTTGTAGCGAGAACTGTAGTATTCCTCGTTTTATACGTGGATGACATTCTCTTAATAGGAAATGACATTCCTATGATACAATCTGTCAAGGGGTTCTTGTCGCACAGGTTCTCCATGAAAGACCTGGGTGATGCCTCATACATCCTGGGGATCCGGATCCATCGTGATAGATCCAAGAGGATATTAGGACTTTCACAGTCCAGGTACATCGACACCATACTGAAAAGATTCAGTATGGAAGATTCCAAGCGTGGTAACCTACCGGCTTGTCACGGGATCACCCTCTCTAAAGAGATGTCTCCCAAGACTGATTTGGAAAGGGATCGCATGTCTATTATACCCTACGCTTCTGCGGTAGGCTCTATAATGTATGCAATGTTGTGTACCAGACCGGATGTAGCTTATGCACTGAGTGTGGTAAGCCGGTATCAGTCAAACCCTTGGGAGAAACACTGGATAGCAGTAAAGAACATTCTCAACTACCTCAGAAGGACTAAGGAGATGTTCTTGGTGTATGGCGGAAAAGACCTCCAGATCGAGGCCTTTGCTGACTCCAGCTTCCAGAGTGACAAGGATGATTCCAAGTCCATGTCGGGTTTTGTCTTTACCCTCAATAGAGGGGCGGTGTGTTGGAAGAGTTCCAAACAGGAAACCGTTGCAGACTCGACGATGGAAGCGGAATACATCGCTGCTTCTGATGCCGCAAAAGAAGCTGTCTGGATGAGGAAGTTCTTGAAAGAGCTTCAGGTGGTTCCGTCCATTGTTAATCCAATACCTCTGTATTGCAACAACAACGGGGCTATAGCTTTAGCGAAGGAACCCAGGTCCCATCAGAGATCCAGACACATCTTGAGGCGGTATCACCTGATCAGGGAGATCGTGGATCGCCAGGAGATCGAGGTTCGGAGAGTCTCTTCAGAAGATAACACTGCAGATCCATTCACCAAGGCCTTACCCCAGACTCAGTTCGAGCGGCTGATCGAGATGATAGGTCTTCGATACGCCAGTACATGGCCTTAGTGCAAGTGGGAGATTGTTAGTGTATATGCCCTAGAGGCCATTACTGTATCATACTAGTTTGTATATTACTTAATGGAAGCTTGGGATATTCACCTTGTATATACAATCTTGCTCAAAATAGTAGTATGCTACTTGGTTTGTTTCTACTTCAATGTGTACATGTGTTTATTTTAGTATATCGCCTATACACATTAGTGGAGCCCTTAGGATCTTTGCTTGATTACCAGCGTTGTGATGGCAGTCACACTAATGGGGCTGGGTAATCTATAAGCACATCCTTATGCAGGTCCCTGGTCGCAGGACTATCGAGACAGGGCATCGATACTCCGGAGTAGACTAGCGCATGCGCTTCTCATCCCAATGTGGGAGACGGTCTGTCCCACAGCCGTCGGTACGTCGTACTTGAGATAGTATGCGGGTGCTCGTTGGGTTACGAGTACACTGGACAGGACTCGTCGGGAACTGACTAGTTTGTATTATGCCTATCGTCAGTTATCAGTTCCCAGGTGACATGAGTACAGCTTAGTCCGCTGACTTGACACTGTCACTTCGCCTCGAGTGTGTTCCCACTGTACTTTGATTACTACCCTACCACGGCTCAAAGGAGTCATGCAAACAGGTGGTAGTTGGGTGCAGTCCCGAAGCACTTGGAGGCAGTGACAGTTAGACAGGATTCGTCTCTCCCGGTATTGGGGGTTGACATCGCGCTGTGTCTAGGAGAGCCATTACACGAGTAGTCCCTGGCCAGGGCAAACGAGATATACTGGTAGGCTTCCAGTGTTATCTCAGGGTGTTTTGGGCTTCACTCCGACACGACTTGTACCACTGTTGGGGGACTGACGTTTACCGCCCCCTAGGCCCGCCATGCGATGTATCAAACGAACAGACCGGACTGTACGGAGAATGTCACATTTAGGCTCAGTAGGAGTTCAGATGGGTTTCACCTCGTCAGTCTTCTTGTCGGCATCTACCTGGGGACCGTTACGCACAGCTAGTGCCGCTTGCGGTCTGTGGTTAAACCCACTGCCAGCGTAGTGTCGAGTCTTTAGAGTCCCACACAGAAAGCTATTCGCCTTTAGGCAAAAGAGTAGAGGTCGCATGGTTTTGCGACAGGTCGCATGGTTTTGCGACAGGGTTCGGTCACATCCGTGCACTTGTGCACGTACAGTGTCCGGACAGTTCACACTAGCGGGCTTTGGTTTAAGCCAGATCCTAGTGTACCTTTTGGGATTGGTTTTATCCAGTATGCATTCGTGTTCCTCGGAACGCGGATGCGGGTGTGTATGCACAGTTGACGGAGAGACAGAGGCAGAGCATTCTCATTAGGGTTGTTGACCGTTGACAGTTGACTATTGACTTTTTGCTCAACCCTAATGAGAATATGATATGTGATTAACAATTATATTAATTAAGTATTATGGTGACATGGTTGTTGAGGGATTGACTTTGTTGACTTGTTGACTTTTGTTGACTTGTTGACTTTGTTGACCGGTTGACTAGGCTTGACTAGTTGACCATCATGATAACTATAGCTATCATTTCATGGCAAAGATTTTTGCTTGCTTGCTCTTTTGTGCAAAATGAGTGCATGAAATGATATGGCTATGGTTGCTTAAACCATCACATAATACTTGATTGGTATGAGGTGTTATGATTGTTTTGGATTATGAGAGCCAAATGAGAAAAGTCTTCTCTCATTTCTTTCATGCTCATTCTCTCTCTTGTTCTTGAGCTCTCATCTCCTCCTCTTGCTCTCCCTCTCTTGACTCTATGGTTCACTTGTCTCATGAGTTGAGAACTAAGAACCATAGATAAAATCCCATACAAACTCTTCTCTACTCACTCTAGTTCACAACGTTTAGCAAACCGAGTGAACTAGTTTCTTCAAAGTTCGAAGAAGGAGCCAAAGGTTGAAGCTTTTAGGTGGATCTATCTTCGGCACAAGGAGACGACGGGGAGAAGCCGATTCGGACGACCATCGAAGCTTGAAGACGAAGGAGTTCAAGAAAGGTATAGCCCCCTAACCGAGTAGGTAAACTCTTGTTAGGTTGTTAGTTAGCAGTTTAACAAAGATCCGGTTTTGAGTCCATGTTACCGCCTTTAAGAAAATCGTTTTTCACCAAATTCCGCATGCCCGAAAGTACCGGGAGAGGTAGCATGGACTTACAGGTACTAGCTGTACGTAATGGGCTACCAGGTATTGACCAAAAGGGAGGTCGATGAGCGAACTCATCCTGACACCCTACTGAACCTGTCAGTGACAATATCCGTACAGTCCGGTCCGTTCGTCTATGAGCATCACATGTCGGGCCTAGGGTGTTGGTAAAAGTCGGACCCCCAAAAGCGGTACAAGTCGTGTCGGAGTGTAGCCCAGAACACCCTGAGATACTACTGGAATACCTACCAGTAAATCTCCTGCCTTGGCCAAGGATTTCGTGTAATGGCTCTTCTAGACACAGCACGATCTCACCCCCAATACCGGGAGAGACGAAACCCCTGCCGATCCGCTCACTGCCTCTATGTGGCTCGGGACTGTACCCAACTAAAACCTGTTTTCACGACTCCTTTGAGCCGTGGTAAGGTAGTAATCAAAGCACAGTGGGAACTCACACAAGAAAAATGACGATCTCAGGTCGATGAACTAACCTGTACACATGTCACCAGGGAACTGCTATCTGACGTCAGGTATAATACCAACTTGTATGTTCCCGGCGAGTCCTGTCCGGTGTACTCATAACCCAATGAGCACCTGTATACATCTTAGGTGATCCAACTGACACCAATAGATTATGAGACCGGCCACCGCCCCTCGTCGGGGTCTCGACTGTATACACTAGTCTACTAATGGAGTATCGATGTCCAGTCTCGAAACTCCCACGACTAGGGACCTTTTAAGGATGTGCTTATAGACCCCAGCTCCCATGTATATGATCGCCATCATAATGCTGGTATTCAAGCAAGAATCCTAAGGGCTCTATCAATGTGTAATGGCGACCTATAAGGTCACCTAAAGCAGTACACGATGATAAAGATAAACCAGATAGCATACTATCATCTTGAGTAAGATTGTCCTACCAGTATAGGCCCTCCCTCAATCATTGCAATCACGTGCCTGTGATCCAATAATTGACTCTGAGGGCACTATATCAAACAGAGTGCACGCAGAGTGTTTCTTTTCTCTCTGTCTTTGGCCGCGACCATGGCCCGAGCCTAGACTATGACTCAGTAACCAAGTTAACCGAACTTTCTTAAAACACTGGCTTTTGGATTGTCTGAGTTGCATACATCATTGCCACTCCTTCTTTTACCCTTTGCTTTTCTCCAGAACACCCCGTATAATTACGAACATCCAGTTCCATTGGATAAATCTATCGTATGGTTATATACGAACTTGAAGGAACTTGTTCCAGATTCGAGGATGGATTCTGGTTCTGGAGAGATTGAATAGGACTATTCAGCTGTCGTTTCCCTTTACCTTCTCTCAAATTGCGAGTACTCCTAGGATTAGGAGAGTACACCAATTACGCTTATTGGATAGTTTTCTTCCAAACCATAGGCAGGTGCCGAAAGGTAGAGCATGAAGAAAACCGATTAGCCTAAGTGTGGTGTACAGAAAGTAATAAGTAAAGACAAATAAAGGGATCAGAAACAGGGCAAAGTAGATTGCGACTGTTATCATTCACGACCAAACCACGTATTTCATTGCCGCTCCTACTTCACCTTTGTATTTCTCCAGAACACCCCGTATCACTACGAAGATCCACAGTTTATTTGGATACTCCATCGTATAGTTATATACAAACTCGAAGGAACTTGTTCCAGTTCGGAGATGGATTCTGTATCAAGAGAAATAGAATAAGGTTTATTCCGTTGACTTTTATCTTTACCTTCTCTCAGATTGAGAGTACTCCTAGGACTAGGAGAGTAAACCTATTATGCTTATTGGATAGTCTTCTTCCAAACCATAGGTTGGTGCCGAACAGTAGGGAAGGAAGAAAACCATTTAGCCTAAGAGGGTGTACAAAAGGTAATGAGTAAAGACAAATAAAGGGATTTGGAGAGATGGAAAAGAAATATACGGTTACAGTCATGAATCGATACATTTTCATGTTTCAGGTTCACTACGCGTTGTTAACAGAAAACTGATTTCCCAATTAGGTACTTACTCCAGGATATGTATTTACCAAGTTTGCTTCTCACATCTGTATGGTTTTACAGATGATGAGTGGGAGTAAGTTATTGGGAATTAGGTGATCATCCTCATTATATCGGAATTCGTTGTAATTGGTGATATTTGAGGAAATCGCCTGGGTTTTTACCGGACGGCAAATATTTAGTTTTGAATATCCGTTGTTATGCACCAATTTCAAATTGATATATCTGTACGCTTATTTTATAAAGTGGGATATAACTTTTTGAAATTATGTCCACGATATTTACCTATATCAGTTGATTGTTAGGTAAGGAGCATTGAACAGCGGTGTAATTCTTCATAACCATATTACAGTTTTCAATCTACAATGCACAGGGTATGAGTTATTCAACTCAGGGGAGTTATACAGAGTATTGCATGTTGTCCAGTGTCCATTAGGACAAAGGGGTTGGTCCTCGTACTATATTCTATTTACTTGTGACTTCTCTAGTTTTAGACACGTGTTTCATAGAAATACAAGGTCCAAGTTTTGAGAAGTGATAGGTACAAGAATAAAGAAGAGAACCAGGTGTCGTAAGTATCGAGATTCTTCAAGGTGATCGAAAATGTAGATACTTGTATGAGGTATTCAGTTGATAGTAATGGTTTTGAGAAACTTGTTTCTCTTTCAGATTACTCATAATTGGATGCACTCCTAAATTGAGTAATGTTGATCGGCCTCTCTCCATTTAGTTGACATGCACTGGAGACAGCTGCATGATTTGAATCTGGTTCCAATTAAATCAATGCCTATGTTTCCATATTGGATATAAAACAGTTAATATCTTAACAATGTTAAGGTATATGGAGTTGTCCGGCTTATGCTTAAAACCAGACACTGGATGACTCAAGGCACGTTTTTGTAATGGCAGTTTGTGGGTTAACCCGGGCTATGACGAGGGTTAACTTTCTACCATCTGGAAGATCAATAGTGATATTGTTCTTGACTCGCCATAGTTTTAGTAAAGTGGACTTTTTCAGAAAACAGTAGGGGGGTATGGTAGAACTGGAAGTGATTCCAGAACCGCAAACGATTACTGATAATTTAATAGGACCTAAAGATTCAATCAAGTTTGACATTCCATTAGCCACTCCGCAGATATGGTGGGTAACCTCAGGAGCCCGAGAGGTACTTAGGTATGCTCAAATACAATGACAGGGAGGTTCTTGTTTAGCCAGACTTGTCGTTGCTGCTGTTCCAGACTATGAGACTCGGCAAGAGGATGAGTATAGCGTCGTTCTAAACTAGCTTTAGAAGTGCACGTGTATATGATTCTGCCAAAAGGTTGATGTAGTCAGTAGGAGCAGCGGAAGCATAGTAGACAAGTAGCTTGTGCCTATTTATAAAGCAGATATAGCGGAGATAGATCATCTATTTTTGATGTGACAGTCATAGGTTATGACTTCATCAGAATAGGTGATGGATCTGTTAAGAAAGTAGTAGGGTGTGATGTCCTGGTATTTGGATGACATACACAGAGTAGGAAGTGATATTCCTATACAACGATCGGTTATACTGTGGTTGTCACCCAGTGGTTTCTCCACATAGGATTTGGATATAATATTAGACATTCTGGTCACTAGATCTATGGTTTTAGATCTAGATTTGGGAAGTGTCCCAATCTGGTTACTTAGACAGCATTCTAAAGGTGTTTTAGAATGGACGACTCCTGACATGGTGGTGTACCTGCAGGTGATGGAGTCACCCTCTCTAAAGGTGTCTTACAGACTAAAGAGGAGAGGGATGTGCATGATTGGCATATCACTTGCTTAGGCAATTGAGTCAATCATAAGATGTCAAGTACCACACCAGATGTTGTTTTTGCACTACCTGCAATAAGTTAAAATATTAATCCAATCTTGGAGAAACATGCGGAAGCAATTTTAAAACATAAGTGGGTGTTCTGGATGACAGAGTGACTGTCAGAGTTATAGTTTTCCCTCTGACGAGGGGCAGTAGTTTGGACAGGTGGTCCGAGCGGACACTGAGGGAAGCATAGCGCAGGATACTGATTAAGTTCAGTTGACGATACAGTCTACGAAGTTTAGATTTGGAGTTCATTTATGAACTAGATCCCATCAGATATCCAGACATATTCTAAGACAGGTATTACTCAATTCGGGAGATGGCTTTCTCCACGAACTTGAGTATAAGAGAGACATAAAAAGAAACATCATGGCGGATCCACTCACTGAGGCTATTTCTCAAATGTAATAGTTTCGTAAACGAGCTTTGTGAAACTGATTAGCAGAGGAGTTGGGTGTTCGACATCACACGGGCTGTGAGTATGCGACATCGCAATAATTAGCCTCGAGTGCAAGTTGGAGATTGTTGGATATAGTGCCCTCAAAGTCAATTATTGGATCGCGGGCACGTGATTGCGATGATTGAGGGAGGACCTATACCGGTAGGACAGTCTTACTCGAGATGATAGTATACTATCTGGTTTGTCTTTATCATCGTGTATATGCTTTAGGCAATATTATAGATCACTATTACACGTTGATAGAGCCCTTAGGATTCTTGCTTGACTACCAGCAGTATGATAGCGATCATATACGTGAGAGTTGGGTAGTCTATAAGCACATCCTTAAAGTGTCCCTAGTCGTGGGAGTTTCGAGACTGGGCATCGATACTCCATGAGTAGACTAGTGTATACGATCGAGACCCCGACGAGGGGTGATGGCCAGTCTCACAAGCCATTGGTGTTAGTTAGATCACCTAAGACGTATACAGGTGCTCATTGGGTTATGAGTACACTGGATAGGACTCGCCGGGAACATGCTAGTTGGTTTTATACCTAGCGTCTGATAGCAGTTCCTTGGTGACATGTGTACAGGTTAGTCTATCGACCTTAGGTCGTCATTTGTCTCATGTGAGTTCCCACTGTGCTTTCATTACTTCTCTACCATGGCTCAAAGGAGTCATGCAAATAGGTTTTAGTTGGGTATAGTCCCGAGCCACATGGAGGCAGTGAGCGGATCGGCAGGGGATTCGTCTCTCCCGGTATTGGAGGTAAGATCGCGCTGTGTTCAAGAGAGCCATTACACGAAGTCCTTGGCCAAGGCAAGTGAGATTTACTGGTAGGTATTCCAGTAGTATCTCAGGGTGTTCTGGGCTATACTCCGACACGACTTATACCGCTATTGGGGGTCTGACGTTTACCAGCACCCTAGGCCCTATATGCAATACTCATAGACGAACAGACCGGACTGTACAGATATTGTCACTGACAAGCTCAGTAGGGTTTCAGGATGAGTTCGCTCATCAGCCTCCCTTTACTCAATACCTTGGTAGCCGTTACGTACAGCTAGTACCACTGACGTGCTTGAGGTTAAACCCACTACCAGTATATTGACGAGTCTTTAGAGTCTCGCACAGAAAGTTTCCCAAGTTTCGGGCGAAACGTTGTAGATGTCGTATGGTATTATGGCAGGGTTCGATCATATACGTACACTTGTGCATGGATCATGATCGTACGGATCATACTGGTGGGATTTGGTTTAAGCCGGATCCTAGTATTAGATTTGTTAGATTACTTTCGTCTGATTGTATTCGCATTCAGTCGGAATGCGGATGCATGTATGTATATACAGGTGAGGGGTATTCTTGTGATCCGTCACGAGTTTACTTTAGAAGATACCATTTTATTTATTGTTATAAACATTTGGATTAATGTTTATCAGTGGTAATTATGAGCTCAAGTCATCATGAGGAGCATTAATTATGGCATGTGCATGGGTGATGACTCATGGTCTTTTTATTTGTGCAAATGTCACCCTTTTGATCGATTATTATGTTGAAATGATATGAGGAGAGAGAGAGGGTAGACATGAGGCTTTGGGTTGGTCTTGAGATTTTATTCTAGCACTCTCATTATCATCCAACACAATAACAAAAGAAATCTCTTCTTCTTCCTCTTTCTTCTTGACCTCACAATCTCCATTAATGGATTCATCTTCAACCTCCATCCATACAATCTCATGTGTTGAGAATCAATGGATGTTTAGAGAAAAAGTTATCACACACATTCTCTATTTCACCTTGGACATGTCGGCTAGTAAACTTCATGTCCGAGTTGCTTCGGTTTGAAGCGGGAGCCCGTAAAAAGACTTCTTGATGTGGTGCCCTTTTCGACGAGGAGACCGGAGATCGAGCGAGATCGGAGATACCGCGAGGATCTAGAGATGGTGGCTAAAGACTGAAGTACATGGATCGATGGGTATAACCTTTCTATCATCTTTTTAGTTAGCTAGTTTGTGTTAATGGTTCGATCCGAGTGAAAGACAACGATAGCGCCGGTTTCGTAAAAAGTTTTTATGCCGCATTTCGCCTCGGATTGACGGCCGGGGTGCTACCGTAGACTTAAAATTATTTCTTGAGTTTCTTTATTATACTCTCACATGCTCACAACACTAAGCCATTGCATTATTCTTTCTTGAGTTGCTCAAGCTTCACACTCTCATCTATCATGGCATCTTCTTCTTCCTCCACCCTAACCTTCTCATATGTTGAGAAACCTAGGGTGTTTAGAGAAAAATTAATCCCTCATGGACTCTACATCTTCTAGTCTAACTAATTTAGCAAACTAGATACCCTAGTTACTTCGGTTTTGAAGTAAGAGCTCGATTCATAGACTCTCGGGTGGATCATCTTCGATGGAGGGAGACTGGCAACCAAACTTGATCATGGTGGCCACTAGGAGCTTAGGAAGCTTGTCAAAGAACGAAGAACACAGATCATTCGGTATAACATCTCAACTCCTTTTTATGCTTATTAGATTTAAGGTTATTGGTCGATCCGTATTCAGGGTTGTGTTAGCGCTAGCTTTAGAAATATTTTGTTCCACATTGGGCCATGGTTTCATGGCCAGGGCACTGCCACAACCCAACATGGTATCAGAGCCAACCCTTAAACCCTATACTAGCTTGTTCTTACGTGCTTAAAAGATCGATCAAGAAAAATTCCTGAAATAACGAATTCAAAATATTGATTTTCTGCCGTTTTTAAAAGTTGTCAAAAAATAATTTCTAGCGCCTCAATAATATGTGCAGGGTTTTTAGAAGCCCAGAAGAAAATTGGGCACACGAGCCAATCATTAGGCCGCGGAACTGTGGCAGAACATGCATGTTTGCCACGGTTACGCGGCCGTAATGAGGCTAATGTGCACAATTTTTCTTCTGGTGCTATATTGTTTGGAAATGTGATTTCTGGGATGCTTTGTTTCTGGCCCATATTTATTTGAGTACTGGATTGCACTTGGGGCCAATACGGAAAGTTTTTGTCGATCGAAATTTTAAATGCGTAAGTTTACAGTACATGCATTTCTATCTGCGAACGTGAATGTCATTAGAGCGGTACAACTCGTCTAATTACTATATGCTCTTTTAGACGGGTTTGCGAACATGACATTCACGTTGATGTTCTGTGTTATGATATGGTTGTGGTTGGATTATCGTGGGGGATAGTCAGGTGGTGCAATTGTAGTACAGTTTAGAGTCATTTGTACATTTGATATTGCGGGGCAAGCATCCGAATTGTGGACTGCCGTCACTGCCAGTTTATATATTATTTGTTTGGGGCACAACCGGGTTGAGGTCGATGTCACCCTTGTACATATTTTCTTTTCTGTACTAGGATTACCTCACGATGGAGTACACAGATAGCCGGGTTCTAGAGGGCAACGGGCCCACATCTCATGGATTTGAGGCAGAGGGGGCATCACTCTAGAATTAGCGGGCTATTCGCCGTACTCGTAGGGGGTATAGGTTGACCTACGCAGGGGTGCTCAAGTTACCGGATTCCGTGAAGTGTTTGGTGGCCCATTCACGTTGCTAATTAGGGTTGCCTCGCTTCTGGGATTAGCGGGTAGCTTTCCGCACTCGTAGGGGTCTAGGTTTCATTGCACAGGCTGTCCACACGACAGGGAACGTCGGGTCTCATTTGCGGCTCAAGTGAAACCCGGGACTCCAGGTTTATCCACCACTCTGTGTTGCTTGGCTGAGATTCTGTGTTGTTGCTTTATATCGTGCCTAGGACGATTGTTATATATATTTATATATTTACTAGTAGATGTTGTATATATTTTGCACCTGCGCTAGTCTAGCCCCCGCTATGTTATTAGTTAAGTAACCTAACGGGTGATGACGGGGCCCAGTGGCGAATGCGGATGGCATATATGTACATCATATTTTCGTTCCTTTATCTGGTGTGATATGTTTAATTGATGGGACTGCATTGATTATGATCAATGCAAGAATAAAATAAACCTATTTGATGTTGTTGGAACCAAGTTTTTGAAAAACAGACATTACAGACGTTTACTTTTGTTTTGCATAGTGGTATTCAATTGGGAATATCTTACACCTCATTCGACGAGGTAAGGGCCAAGATCCCTTCATCGGGAGTGACCCCTTGGGCAGAATTTCGCGTCAACGTAATAACTTTTCTATAGTAGATTATTTTGCTTTGCATCGTGGTATTCAGTTTGGAATATCCTGCAGAAGTGACAGTCATTGATGATTGACTAAAGCAAGGATAGCGGAGACGGATCATCTGTTATTGATATGACAGTCAAAGTGATTGGTTTGTCAAAACAAAAGATGAACTAAGTAAGAAGGATGTAGGGAGTATTGTCCATGATTTAGATGATATACTCAAGATAGGAAGTGATGTTCCTATACTACAATCGGTCAGATTTTGGTTGTCACACAGTGTTTTCTCCACGTTGGATATGGATAGTATATCAGGAGTTCTGGTGACTAGATCTATGGTTTTAGATCTAGATTTGGGAAGTTCCCAAATCGGGTACTGATTGTAAAAGATTTCGGATTGTGTGAATGGAAAATTGTAAAGAAATCACAACCAAAAATTATTTGACCGCAATCAACTACGGTGTCGGATGTAGATTGTAAGTGAGTGCGGATCGTCCACAGGGAAAGTGTAATCGTTCGTCTTTTGAATTAGATGAATTGAAACTTTAATGAAAAGAAAACAAAACAATTCATGATTTATATTTGAAGTTCAAGAATTAGAAAATCTCGATCTAATAACAAGAAAAAGATAGAATCAAGAATTGATAGTTTGATGATTTTTCCAAACCAAATATCAAGAATCGAAATGAGGCTCGTAGGAATCGATCGGATCTATAGATGTGATGTAATCTTACAATTACGTATTCTTATCCTTCGATGAATTGATACTAGATCGATGATAATCGATCGAGAATTAGGGATTTCTTATGAAACTAGGGTTTCATCTTATCCCTTGTTCTTTCGTTGATATCATTCACATTCTAGCCTCTAGAAAATTCAAGAAACGATCGTTGATCCCTAATTTCGAGCGATCACAATCAAGAAAGCATCGCAACGAAACTAGGTCATCGATTCTTGAACTTGCTAGGGTTTACAAAGCTTGTAGGACTTAAAAATCGTATTAAGATTTGTTACATCATCATTCTACAATCGTCTCGACTCCTTTACGAGCGGAGTTTTACTCAAACATCACAACAAGAACCACAATCACAAATTGAGATCTAATCATGATGCAAGAATTAAAAGAAAGCAAGATTAAAGAATTTCACCTTTTATTTATATCAACAATTTCATTACATTCGCTCAAGAACTACAAGAGGAAGAACTCGATCGTCGATTTGGCTTCGCTTGTCTCCGTGGGTCGCGGATCGGCTTGGATCACTTGCCCGATTGAAGATCGGCTCGGCTCCTAAAAGGTTGAAGGCTTCTTGCTTGATTGGTACTCAAGATCTTGAATTTGGAGTGGAATTAGGGTTAGGGTTTCGCACAAGCCTTGTCACTAGACTTGTGGAAGAAGATGAAGAATTAGAATGATGAGAGAAGACTAACTAATGATGAACTAATCAACTTCTCAACCCTTAGATCTAGGTTCCTATTTATAGCCATCAAAACCCTAGATCTAGGATTTGAATTTTAAGTCTCCCTCCAAATGGAATTAGGGTTAGGGTTTCGCACAAGCCTTGTCACTAGACTTGTGGAAGAAGATGAAGAATTAGAATGATGAGAGAAGACTAACTAATGATGAACTAATCAACTTCTCAACCCTTAGATCTAGGTTCCTATTTATAGCCATCAAAACCCTAGATCTAGGATTTGAATTTTAAGTCTCCCTCCAAAAGTTTGTTAGATGAAATTTGAATTTCCCTCCAAAAGTTTGTTGGATGAAATTTGAATTTCCCTCCAAAAGTTTGTTGGATGAAATTTGAATTTCCCTCCAAAAGTTTGTTGGATAAATTTTGAATTTCCCTCCAAAAGTTTGTTGGATGAAATTTGAATTTCCCTCCAAAAGTTAGTTAGAGGAGAAGCTTCTAAATGTGATTAATTAGGAGGGAGCTTCTAGAAATAGTTTGTTAGGAGCTTAATTAAAATTAGCCTTGCTTAATCTTCTTTGCTGATCTGGTAGAAGTTTCGAGATAATTCTGGAATTTGACGTGTCTTTCTGAGCTTCTAGGACTGAGAGAGGAATTATGCCCTAAAAATAAACCGCTGACGTGGCAAGAATGCGGCGGATCCGCGGCGCAAGCAGGCTCCCGCCGCGGATCCGCGGCGGTTTATGAGCCTTGGGGATTGGGCTTTCTGGTACAGGCTTGGGCTGATTCTTGGGCCTTTTTAGGATATATTGATTTGTATAATTCCTTCTGAATTGCTACCAGATCTGAAATCATTGAGTTGGCGTATTTTTGATCAGCTCTTTTGGCTTTGCTCCTGCAATTTCCTGCACAAATCTCGACACAAGTGTTGCGCAATACAGGAATGATGCGATGCCATGAAATGCGGTCAATTTCCCTTAAAGTGTCGGTTTAAAAGTCTAATACATGAAATCTGATATTTTTCGACAGTTTTGCTAATATGTGAAATATGAATACCGTACACTTCTAAATGAATGCAAATGATAGGGAAATTGCCGTGTTAAAAATAGAATATTTTCGACTAATCAGGTACTTAGACAGCATTCCAAAAGTATTTTAGAATGGACGACTCCTGGCATGGTGGTGTACCTGCAAGTGATAGAGTCACCCTCTCTAAAAAGGATGTCTTTTTGACAGATGAAGAGAGGGGTAGGCATGAATGACACATCATTTTCTTAGGCAATTGAGTCAATCATGCAAAGTATTGTACAACACCAGATATTGCTTTTGCACTAGTTGCAATAAGCATATATTAATCCAATCTTCGAGAAACAAAGGGAAGCAGTAAAGAACATAAGAGGATGTTCGTGGTATAGGCTAGCAGCAGCCTCTCCCTGGAGGCGGTTATCATTTCAGGCTTCCAAGATGACATGGATGACAAAGATGCTGTAAGAGTTATGAGTTTAGCCTCTTCTGAGAATCAGTGTATTGGATAGTGTTCCAATAAGGATACTGCGGTAATCATGATGCAGGATGCCGATTATAACTCAACAGAGGATACAGCCCAAGAAGTTTGTTGGATAGGAGTTGTTCATTGATGAACTTGGTCCCATCAGTTATCTAGACAAATTCTTGTGGCGGGGTATCGCTCAGTTTGGGAGATTGTTGATCTCTGCAAAGCTGAGATATAGAGAGAAGAAGTTTGAAACATTATAGTGGATCTACCCACTGAGGCTATTTCTCGAACACGGATGTTTCTCAAACGAGATTTAAGACACTGATTAGTAGAGAAGTTGGATATTCTATAGCACACGGAATGTGGGTATGCGATGCCGCAATAATTAGCCTTAAGTGCAAGTGGGAAAATGTTGGATATAGTACCCTCAAGGCAATTATTGTAATTGCAGGCGGGCGATTATGATAATTTAGGGAGGACCTATACAGGTAGAACAATCTTACTCAAAATGATTGTATGCTATCTGGTTTGTCTTTATTATTGATATGCACACGTTTTACTTGTTCTTGCGTGTCATTAATACATAATGATGAAGCCCGTAGGATTCTTGCTTGACTACCAGCATTATGATGGCGATCATATACGTGAGAGCTGAGTAGCCTATAAGCACATCCTTAAATGTCCCTAGTCATGGGAGCATCGATATCGGGCATCGATATTCCAGAGTAGACTAGTGTATACGTTTCGAGACCCCGACGAGGGGAGGTGGCCGGTCTCACAAGCCATTAGTGTTGTGATACCTAAGATAGTATACAGGTGCTCACTGGAAGTGAGTACACTGGACGGACTCGCCGAGAACTTCTAGATGGTATTATACATATCGTCAGATGGAAGTTCTCAAGTGGCATGAGTACAGGTTAGTCCTTTGACCTGAAGTCGTCATTTGTCACGTGTGAGTTCCCACTGTACTTTGATTACTACCCTACCACAGCTCAAAGAACTCATGCAAACAGGTTTTAGTTGGGTACAGTCCCGAGCCACATGGAGGAAGTGGTCGACTGTCAGGGATTTGTCTCTCTTGGTATTAAGAGTCTATGTCGTGCTGTGTTCGGTTGGTTATCACCAGAAATCTATGGCCACGGTAGTGGAGATTTACTGATAGTTGATCAGTAGTATCTCAGTTGGTGATGAGCTTGACTCAGACATGACTTATCGGGTTAGTAGGGGTCTGACGTTATCCACCCCTAGACCCGATATGCGATACTCTTTGATGAAGAGACCGGACTGTACGAGGATTGTCACATTTAGGCTCAGTAGGGTAAGGACTCACTTGATTGTCGACCCCCCTTTCAACAACTACCTGGGTAGCCATTACGTACAACTAGTGTCGCTGACGTGCTTATGGTTAAACCCACTGCCAGCGATTATAAAGTCTTTAGAGTCCCACACAGAGGGTTTTTCCGGTTCAGGAGACAAATGTAGGAGCCGTACGGTGGTACGTGCTGAGTTTCGATTAAATACGTGTACGCGGTATACGGACTTTAATCAGATAATTGATAATACTAGATGGCTTATGATTAAGCCGGATTATTAAATCATGTTTTGATTTAATAATTTATATATGTATTTCGATATATATATTTTAGTATTATTTTTCACTATTCTTTTTCTCTCTTTATTGCTATCCGTATTTTTTATACGGATAAGCGTATATGTAGCGATACATATACCAGGTGAAGTATTCCGTATTTATACGGTAATGCTTCTAGAAGAAAGACACCTCATATTTAATTTTCTATTTTGGAAATTAAAAAGGGAAATGAGGTGTAAAGTTGGAGACAATGAAGCATGGCTACAACATTATAGAGAGGCATGGTTTTCTTTTAAAAATGAGATAATCATTTGGATGCACTATTGTTGCATGGTGCAAAAAAAGAAAGCCATCCTCACTTCAACATTTGATGAGATATTGATTTTCCTCACTTGCTCCATGGTTGGTTCATGCTTCTTCTCTTTCTCCTTCTTCTTCTTGCTCCCATTTTTGAGAAAGATTCTTGAGAGAAAAATTTAGTGGAGTATTCTTACATCACCGACCATCCAAACCTAGCAAATTTGGATCATCGGTTTGAGCCCCCTTCGCGTTCCCTCGGATGGATTGTCTTCGGCAAGGGTGGTCAATTCTTAAGAGCGATCCCGGCGGCTATGAGCTTCGAGGGGTCTTCCATAATTAGATGGACACGCGACAAAGGTTGTATTTCTCAACCTCTTGCACTTGTAGAAAAGCTAGTTTAGGTATATGGTTCGAATCCTGGGTATTTCGGGCATCCGGTTCTTGCAAGAATTTTTCTTTTTCGCTTCCCCCTCGGCCGCGGCCTCCACGGCGCGAGCACCGAATCCCAACAATACCGCCCTTCCATTGAGGGTAAAGACAAAACCCAATGCCGACTTGCTGTCATCCTTATCACTCTGGAAGCTCGAATTGGTAAAGGACTCCACCTGGAGTTTACCGTTACCATACACTAAGAACATCTCTTTAGTCCTTCTTAAGTACTTTAAAATGTTCTTCACAACTATCCAGTGCTTCTCCCCTAGGTCTGATTGATACCTACTTACCACACCTAGTGCGTAAGCTACATCCGGTCTGGTACATAATATCGCATACATGATAGACCCAATTGCATAAGCATAGGGTATCACGTGCATGCGAGCCCTCTCCAAATCAGTCTTGGGAGATATCTCTTTTTTGAGAGTGATTCCTGAACAAGCGGGTAAATTACCACGTTTAGAATCTTCCATACTAAACCTCTTTAGTATGGTGTTTATGTACCTGGATTGGAATAATCTCAATATCCTTTTAGATCTATTTCTGTAGATCTTTATCCCTATGATGTAGGAGGGATCACCTAGATCTTTCATGAAGAACTTTTGTGATAGGAAGAGTTTGACCGAGTGCAGCATAGGAACATCATTTCCTATCAAGAGTATGTCATCAACGCACAATACGAGGAAGACAATCTTACTCTCTACAACCTTTTTATATATACAAGGTTCACTTACATTTTTGATGAAGTTAAACTCTTTGACTGCTACATCAAAACAGATGTTCCAGCTCCGCGATGCCTGCTTTAATCCGTAAATTGATTTAAAAAGCTTGCACACATTTCCGTTGCTCCCACTGTCTACGAAGCTATCTGGTTGTGTCATGTACACGCTCTCTTCTAAATCACCATTTAGAAAAGCGGTCTTGACGTCCATTTGCCAGATTTCGTAGTCATGGTATGCAGCAATGGAAAGTAGGATCCTATGGACTTAAGCATAACCGCTGGAGAAAAGGTTTCATCATAATCGACACCTGGTCGTTAACGAAAACCTTTTGCTACAAGTCTAGCTTTGAAAGTCTCAACCTTTCCAATTACACCGAGTTTCTTCTTAAAGATCAAATTGCTCCTAATGGGTTTTACCCTTTTAGGAGCAACTTCCAAAGTCCATACTTTGTTGGTGTACATGAATTCTATCGCAGATCGCATAGCATTCAGCCATTTCACAGAGTTCCTACTTATGATAGCCTGCTCATAACTTGGGTCATCATCTTCCATGATGTAATACTCTCTCCCACCATCTATGAAAAAACCGTAGTATCTCTCAGGTGGATGAGGAACCCTACTAGATCTGCGGAGTGGCTGAAGTTCATCGGGAACTATTGAATCCTCCGGTTCTACCAGATCTTCAGTTGTAGTTTGTGTATCTGGAACTTCTTCCAGTTCTACCTCATTGCCACTATTTTCTTTTACAAGAAATTCATTTTCTAAAAAGGTGACATGTCGAGCAACAAACACCAATTTTTCCTTATGTGGTAGAATATATACCCCTGCGAATGTTTAGGATATCCAACAAACTTACATAGAACAGACCTTGTCTCGAGCTTGTCCGGATTTTTCTTTTTAACATAAGCTGGACAACCCCATATCTTAACAAAATTAAGACATGGTCTCTTCCCCTCCCATATCTCATATGGAGTGGTAGGCGCGGATTTGGTAGGAACCTTATTCAATAGGTATGCAGCCGTCTCAAGTGCATAACTCCAAATGGAAATAGGTAACTCGACAATACTCATCATAGAGCGCACTATATCTAATAGGGTGCATTTCCTCCGCTCCAATACTCCATTGTGATGTGGTGTATACGGAGGAGTAAGCTGAGAGAGAATCCCATTCTCTTTTAGATAATCTCGGAATTCTATGCTTAAGTATTCACCTCCTCGATCAGATCGAAGGATTTTAATACTTTTACCCATCTGGTTCTCTTCTTCGTTTTTATATTCCTTGAATTTCTCAAAAGCTTCAGATTTGTGTTTCAACGGGAACACATGTCCGAATCTTGAGAGATCATCGGTAAATTTAATGAAATATGAGGAACCATTCCTGGCATGTGTAGACATAGGACCGCATGCATCTCTATGTAGCAGTCCTAAGAGTTCAGTAGCTCTTTCTCCGTGTCCCGTAAATGGAGTTTTGGTCATCTTTCCTTTGAGTCATGACTGGCAAGTTTCATAAGATGTAAATTCGAACGGATTCAAATATCCATCTTTATGCAGCATGGCTAATCTTGTCGCGTTGATATGACCAAGTCTACAATGCCACAAAAAGGTTTCGTTTATTTCTGAACTTTTTCTCTTGTGTGTGTTCTGTATATTTAGAACTGTATTTTGATTTAGAACGTATATACCGTTACACAACGTACCAAACCCAATCAACACTTGATTTAGGAAAATGTTCATAACATTTTTCTCTAATGCAAAGTTATATCCTTCTTTATCTAATAAAGAGATGGATATTATATTGCACATCATTGACGGTACATAATAGCAGTCGTTCAAAATCAATGTATTACCATTTGGTAATATGAGGTGATATTCACCGACAGCTTCGGCTGCAAAAATTGCTCCGTTCCCTACTCTGAGAGACATATCACCCTTTCCCAGCTCTCTATTTCTTCTTAATCCTTGTAACATATTACAAATGTGGGATCCTGATCCGGTATCTAATACCCAGGATATAGAGCAGACTGAAAAATAGTTCTCAGTAACTAACACACCCGAAGAAGATACATCATAATGCTCTTTCTTCGTTCGGGTTGCTTGGGAACCTTTTCATTCCCTTATTCCTGCTCAGACTTATTACATTCAGAAGATAGAGTGGAACCAACATTTCCCAGCCCAGTATAATAAGCGGGTTTGGTCAATACATCCATATTATTATCTTGATTAAGGCGTGACATGGTTGCTACCTGGAGAGAGAGAGAAAGAGAGAAGAAAACACATTAGCGAGCGCTTTTGCAAGATTAAACTGGTTATTATCTTATCTAATCAGGATGACTCCCACTATTTTTATCAAATCTTCCTTCAAACCATAAAAGGTAAGATTTGCCGGGATTAATTACACCCTACAAGTTCGGTAATCGGTCAGCCTGGAAGGTATTGTTACTCCGAGAGAGTCTCCCCATGCTTTCGCATGGAACTAATTAAACAACCTTGTTTCCGCAGAGGCATAACCCTGTTAACACTTTTCTTAGACACCTACTAGATTAGCTAATTGCAAAGGGGACAAATATCCCAGGAGTAACACTTACTCGCAGTGGGTATCGGGACCCAACTATCATATAGAAGGTATGCAATATCATTGAAAATTTCAACACTTGAAATTACCGATATCTGTTTCTACACCTAACGACCTATGACCTTGACGGAGGTCAACAAAGCATAGGCCGCTAGTCAAGTTAAACCCGTCATTTCGTGATTTAATTAAACCCACCCGCACGACTCTTGACGGAGGTCAACAAGGCCGTATGACTACCTTAATCCAATCGCATCAATATGCGGCAGATAAACACTAATCAGCTACCGCACACTACACCTTGACGGAGGTCAACAAACGCAGCACGAATATAAAATAGTACTTATCTTTAATGATGGAATGCTACGAATTGTTTTGAAGAAAACCTTTAACGTAATGAACTTGATATCGTTGTAGAATCTAGTGATTTGAAAATGTGTGGTTTAAGATCCTCTTTTAAAATCGACTTGTTTTCAAAACAAACCGAGTGGGTTGTAGCATATGCTAGTTTTGCTAAAGACGTCATTCCCGATGAAGGGATCTAGGCTCTTTCCTCATTGAATTTGATGCTGGATATTCATAATGGAATACCGCTATGCAAAGAAGAACTAGAGGTACCTTTTTGAAAAAATTGATTCTACAACATCGTTAGGTTTTTTTCTATTCATTAATCTCATTAATGATGTCTCATCATTTATGTTTCCTCAACATCACAAAAGAAACGAAAATAAAACACACATATATGCCATCTGCATTCGTCACAAGGACCCGGGTGTTCACCGTAAAGTTACTTAACTTACGGTATGGCGGGGTCAGGACTAGCGCGAATGCAAAACATATATAGTTTCTACTAGTATATCATATATATAAGTAGCATTCGTCTCACACAGTTATATGATCACATCATATCACAGAGTCAGCAGAAGCAAACATATGAAATATAGGATATACTAGGAGGTCCGTGTTTTAGATTAAGCTAGTAATGAAAAACACGGATTCCACGGTCATGATGAATAGCCAAGCCCACACCCTTAGACCCCTATGAGAGCAGAAAGCAACCTTGGCAATTCTAGATTTAGGCTACCTAGTGTCGACTCCTCGAGATGGCCTCCCACTGGACTTTAGAACCCGGTTACTTGTGCTCCTCGCCTTAGGTCTATCCTAAGGAGGAAAAGTAAATAATATACATCAATGGAGACAACAATCTCAACCCGGAAGTGTCCCAATAAAAGAATATTACATACAAATATTTACATGAATGAAAATTGAAAAACTCTCATCTCACGTAAAACCCCTGGCTATTCAATCACGACGATCCAATATAACATATCAACAACAACACATTAATATCACATGTCATCAACGTAAGTAAATATGTGTATCCCTAATGTCGTTGACGTATAGCAACGAGATCGGAGATACTGCAACATATTACACTTACGGTCGCAGAAAAGAAATGAAAACTACAGTAATTTGAATCCGCATCATGTAATTCAATACTACGCACGTGTTCGCGGGGAGGCGGAGTTTGCAAAAATGATTTTTATAAACTTCGTAACATCGACTAAACTCCATGATCGATACTAAACCCTAACTAACAATCTAGCTTAGAGGTTAAACTACTATGTGAGAAAGTTATACCTAAAGTTCTTGCTTCCTTCACCTCCTCGCTGTCCTTCTCCACCTCGTGAGCTCCTCGATGTGAGAACGGATCGTGCTTCCTCGTCGGCTTCTCCAAATCGTAGAAGATCCACCCGAGAGTTCCGACTTTGAGCTTAACCTCTAACTTGAGGTAACTAGGTCACTTTGTGTGCTAAACTAAGTGGCCTAGGATGTGTAGAGAGTGATTAGGAGTCCAGTAGTCTCACAAACCCTAAGATTCTTAACTCATGAGATGGTTAGGGTTTGAAAAGAGGTGGAGAAAGCTTGAGGAAAAGAGAGAGGAAAAGGTATCTGTTGTTTTCTTTTGTGAAAAGGATTAATTTGAAAATGGCTTGAGGTTTGTCTTTTAAACAATAATAAAATATCTCACACAAATATCTCAAAAATATCTAAGTCAACAAATCTCAAATGAGTCCAACAAAGTCAATATGAAACCCTAATCCCATTTCACAAAAATACCACAAAGTTTCCTCTCTCATTTCCTCCACCTCACAAAAGAATTAATCAAAAAAGAAAAACCCTAATTGAGGTGTCATTCTCCAAAAACAATCTTGATCAAATTACAAGAATGTCCCTCTCAACCGTATATACATACCCGCATCCGTATTCCGAGAAACATGAATACTATGAGATGAAACTAATCCAATAATCATATACTATGATCCGGCTTAAACCAAAGCCCACTAGTATTGTCCGCCCCGAACATCATATGCGCACAATACACGTATGTGATCGAACCCTGTCGTAAAACCATACGACCTTTACACGTTTCGCCCGAAGCTGGGAAACCCTCTGTGTGGGACTCTAAATACTCGACAGTATGCTGGTAGTGGGTTTAACCGCAAGCGCGTCAGTGATACTAGCTGCACGTAACGGCTACCCAGGTATCTGTCGACAAGAAGGTCGACGAGCAAACTCATCCGTACCCCTACTGAGCCTGTCTGTGGCAATCTCCGTACAATCCGGTCTGTTCGTCTAAGAGTGTCGCATATCGGTCCTAGGGGGCAAGCGTCAAACCCCTAATAGTGCAATAAGTCGTGTCGGAGTGCGGCCAAAAACACCCTGAGAAACTACTGGAGTCTTACCAGTAAATCTTACTTGCCCTTACCAGGGAATTTCTGTAATAGCTTTCCGAACACAGCGCGACATCAACCCCCAATATCAGGAGAGACGAATCATATCTAACCGCTACTGCTTCCAAGTGCTTCGGGACTACACCTAACTACTACCTGTTTGCATGACTCAATAGAGTCGTGGTAGGGTAGCAATCTAAGAACAGTGGGAACACACTTGAGGTGAAGTAGCAGTGTCAAGTCAACGGACTAAGCTGTACTCATGTCACCTAGGAACTGCTACCTGATGATAGGTATAGTACCAACCAGCAGTACCACACGAGTCCGTCCAGTGTAACTCATAACCCAATGAGCACCAGCATACTATCTCCAGTACGACGTACTGATGGCTGTGGGACAGACCATTTCCCCTGCTGGGATAAGAAGCGTATACACCAGTCTACTCTGGAGTATCGATGCCCTCTCTCGATAATCCTACGACTAGGGACCTGTATAAGGATGTGCTTATAGAATACCCAGCCCTACTAGTGTGACTGCCATCACAACACTGGTAGTCAAGCAAAGATCCTGAGGGCTCTATCAATATATATTAGCGATACGTTAAAAGAAACAAATACACATATTAAGATAGATACAAACCAAGTAGCATACTACTATATCGAGCAAGACTGTCATAAATCCGTGTATATATCCCAAGCTTCCAAAATGTAATATACAAACTAGTACTATACAATAATGGCCTCTAGGGCATATTACACTAACACATCATTCTTAGACATCATAAACCCGGATTATCACATATTCCGGATTTCATGCCTAACCCTATAAACCTTGCATTTAAGTCTCGAATTGAAAACACTTTTCAAAAACAAGTCAGGTAATTCAACAAGATTCCCGATTAAATGATTGAATGCTCGTCGGGAACTTTAGTAGCTGGCCCACCCCCGATGCCATCAATGAAGTGCACTTGGGCGGAACATCGTGGCTGCGAGCACCCGAGTGGATGCTTTGGCCATGGGGTTCTCCTATAGTCACTTGGTCGGGGTTATGGGGCGTGGTTATCTAGTAGTGTCTCTCGGCGGGTGTTCGCATACAATACGAGATTGCGATAGAGTTTTGATCCGAATCGAAATTCCGTGGCAATCCATCAAATGAGACTAAAATGCTAGATTTACAAATCGCTAAACAGTTTTCACAAAACTAATCAATGTGGATTCCAAAAATTGTATCACATATCCTGACTATCTAGACGATGTTAAATATTTCTATCGATATATCAAACACCAGTAAATCACAGAGATCTCAACAATTTGAGCCTCATCAAAAATACCAAGAAAGTCAGAAATGTCAAAATGAAGCAGCAGAAGAAATACGAGTTTTCAACTCTTCAAGTTGGCGGCGGAACCGCGGCCAAAACATGGGTTAGACGGCGGTTCCGCGGTGAATTGGAAGAGATAGGGCCTCATACTTCTTGGGGCTCCATAAAATTACATGCATGATTTTCTGAGAATTTTTAACCTGGAAAATTTCAACTTTTGAAAAATGGACAGAAACTTGTGAAAAATCGGTTTTAAAATTTCGATCGAACACTTTAACGTCGTTTAGACTTTGCCTAAGTCTCTAGCTTGGCTCTGATACCATGAAAGTATCTCTTAGCACCCCTACTAGGTTTCCACAAGTATCAAGTATGCAATTTTAAAAAATCTAGAGTGCTAAAGCAAACTATATAAGAATCGAACAAGCGAATTAGGGTTTTGAAGCAAGTAAACAAGTTATAAACTAAGTGATGGAGGTTTAAAACCTTTGTAAACCCGTCCTTCACTTCTAAAGCTCTAACTAGTAGTCCCTAGAACTCTTCTTTCACTCCACTTAAAGAAAGGATCGAGCTTGCTAGAAGTCTTCGAAGCCGAAGATAATCCACCTTGAAGTCTCTCTAACTCAAGCTCACTCTTCACTAATCAAAGTATTAGTGAAGAAAGCAACCTATACTAAAGGGCTAGGATAATGTAGGTTGATGAAGTAGGAATTTTGCTCACTTAGAAATACTTTTCTCTTTTCCTTTTCCAACTCAAGAAAAAACCCTAGAGGAGAAAAATGGAAGAAGACATGAGAATGAACTTGGATGAGAGAATGAACCATGTGTTCAAGAGATAAGATTGAGGATGATTAAATATCTAAGTATAAAACAAAAGTAGGAGATGAATCACGGCTTCTCAATGCTTCTTTAAGCATCCAAATCCATGACTCATTTCCTCCCTTTTCCTTTCTCATACTTCATAATCCAATATATCATCAACAATGATACAATAATCAATTTCATATATATATATATATATATATATATATATATATGAAGAGAAGAAAATCTATAATGAGCAATAATATTAGTTAATATATATGAATATATCAAATATATGAGTATATATCAAATATTAAATCAACACTTAATTCAATAATCCAGTTATATCATATATAACCGACTAATATTATATATATATTATGTATGTATGTATATCACATTATTAAATCAACACTTGATTTAATAATCCGGTCATATCATATATAACCAACTAATATTCAATATTTAGATATTAAATCAACACTTAATTCAATAATCCGGTCATATCATATATAACCGGCCAATATCAAATATATATACATAAAGCAAATCAATGAATCAACACTTGATTCAATAATCCGGTTATATCACATATAACCTAACTGATACCAAATATCGCGAGATTAGAATACGGTATCACATACTCATATTTAATCAATCTTCCGCACATATCATCATATGTGCCCTACTTCGTTTCGCTTGAGCTAGAAAATCTCTATGTGGGACTCTAAAGGCTCGTCAATACGCCAGCAGTAGGTAATGATCGCATCAGATACCCACAAGCCATTAGCGGTACTAGCTGGACGTAACGGTTACCCAGGAATTGAGCGAATAGAAGATCAACAAGCAAACTTGTCCAAACTCTAGTAAAGCATATAAGCAACACTTACCGTAAAGTCCGGTTTCTTCGTCTGATATGTCGCATATCGAGTCTGGGGTGGAATCGTCAGACCCCGGTAACTTGATAAGTCATTCTGAAGTGTGGCCTGTAACCTTTCAAGTAACTACTGATAAAACATATCAGTAAATCTCATGAGCCCTAGACAGGGACTTGCTGTTATATCCAATCGAGCATACCGCAACATCAACTCCTAATACCGGGAAAGACGAAAGCCCTCCTATCGCTCACTGCCTTCATGTGACTCGGAACTGTACCCAAAATCCACCTGTTTTCACATCTCCTTTGAGCCGTGCTGGGGAGGAAATCAAAGCACAGTGGGAACCACACAAGATACTATGACGATCTCGGGTCTACAGACTAACTTGTATAAGGGCCACCAGAGAACTGCTATCTGAAAATAGGTATGGTACCATTTAGGAGTTCTCAGTGAGTCCTGTTCAGTGTACCCATTCTTTAATGAGCACCTGTATACAATCTTTGATGTTAAACACCAATGGTTGTGGGATCAACCATCGTCCCATACAGGGTCAAAAAACGTACACACTAGTCTACTCTGGAATATTGATGCCATGTCTCGATATTCCCTCGACTAAGAACTGTTAAAGGATGTGCTTGTGGACTACACAAGCCCTACTAGTATAATCTGCATCATAGTCATGGTAGCCAAGCCTACATCCTAAGGTCTTTATCAATATGTATCAGAGAGACATTATATAAATACAAATGTACATGTTAAGGTAAAGAGCAACCAGAACTATCATGTCGAGCAAGAAAGTTGTCGCGACCCAATTTAGGAACGCGGCCAACACTTAAATCATGCGACGTCAAAAGGCATAGCGCAATTCAAGTAAGCCGAAAAACCTAGAAATCTGAACCAAGAAAATAAGTAAAGTGATAAAACAGTAGTTAAAAACATTTAAAAATCTCAAGTTATAAAATCTCAACTTAAATTTATTTTCTTAAAAATTTCGGCAGCATCTCTTTTGTAAAAACTAGCCCCAAACGGGTACAAGCATAGAATATATAGAAAAAGGCATCTCCAAACGGGAGCAACTCATGCCTAAAAGCGGAACACAACCACAACAGATATATACGACGTCGTGGCGAAGAACATAAGAAATTAAGAAGTGAAAACAGTATAATGAGAAGTAAAACAACAACGCAACATAAATGAAAAGCCGGCTCACACGAGCACGACACCCAGAAGCATAAATAATACAATATCGATCCTCACAATCTCGTCTTTAAGTCAAATACATGTAAGTGGTATATGGATAGTACAAGATACAAAATAAGATGTATAATGGAATCATATGGATACCTGCAAAACCCACCTACACCAAAATCACGACCAACAGTAGAGGTATCCGCCGAAGTAGATGCAATAAGGAGCCCTGCCGTGACTACACTGAGGGTCAAGCCTGCAAAACACTGTGGCACAATGGGGGTGAGTTGCCAACTCGTGAATAGTAAATACATCATACAGATAATCGCAAGCATGCACAAAAAGCGATAATCTAAAATATGCAATCTGGTGGCATAAGTATAACAATACGGATATACAACAAATCATGATCAATGTACACCACCAGGGTACAACAACTACATGAAATAGTGCATGTCATAATAAATCCTGAGTGTGGGATAAAACATAATCCTTATCAATGAATCATCATTATAAAAATCCGGTGTCCATTAATGACACCCCCAAATCCCAATACCTCAGGCGCCGTCACTCTGATCGGCCCTCATATCCATCACATCATGGAACCTGAGTGTCCAATATTGACACTCAAAATATCATAAAACCCGTGTCTCGCATCGACACCTAAATACTCATATCTCAGGCACCGCATACTCCGATCGGCCCTTATATCTATCTCATCTCATAACTCCGAAACGGTATCCTCCAGATATCCGTCGAGTTTGTATACAATCACCGGTAGGTAGTGCTCCCTCTGCCAGGACCATCGTCTACTCCATGATCTTCTTGCCCCGGGGTACCCCACCGGGTCCACCATATACCCGCAGATGGCTCATCCAACTCCTCGAATCGGGTCTCGAAAACAAGCTCAGAACCGAGAAAACTCATGGTGGGAACCTCGAAATCACATCACGAGAAACCGCGTTAAAACAATTTATAATTTTCTTTGAAATATATCTGCGGTTCTCAAATCCAGAAAATCGTATGAAAACAGTATCTCAATGCATATATCCATGAAGTACGATGTATGCAACATAGAACAGTAATGTGAGCATATCAAGGGAAACCACACTTTTTCAATATATCAAGTTTCAAAGGTATCTTGTGGCTTCCCAAATCCACGAAATCGAAATACAACATCATATGAGAATATATATATATATATATATTACTATAGAAATGTATGTACGTATGCATGTATGTACATACGTATGATGCAATTCATAATGCGCAATAGAACAAGAATCAATATTTAATAATAATGAAAGCGCTAAAATATATTTATCCATGGAAATTTCTATAGTGAGCGTGTCTTGGCAATTACCAACGGTGTGTATGTGTGGCGTACAATTCGGTGCTCGTGCAATATGAACCGCGGTAATGGTGCAGTGTCCAATAATACTATGTCATTGTACAACAGGTAATAGTATGTGCAAAATAGTACTCATGCACGATCAATATATATACATATAAGCATATGGTTATATCTCTGAATCTAGCTCTCGACACATAACGCCATACAGGCGATTCCCCCGTAGATGTTAAATTTACTCATTGGACTAGCTCGAGCTAGGTGAATCTGATCACCTCTTTCCCTTTTCTAGCAGCGTCTGAAGTCCCCGCAATCAATCCTAATATAACACAAAATCATAACAAGTGAATTAGCAAAGTTTTCGATAACACACGGAAACAACGGCAACTAACGAATCGAATCCCACAAGCTACGAAGTGTTAGCTTAGAGGGCTAACGCATGCAGCGACATCCTAAACCAAACATATGGCTGCAAGCTACACGAAACACTTAAGATATGTCGGATAATCCGTATCGCACGATATCAAAACGCTAGAATTAGCTAAACGGTCCCAGATTTTGCCGACAGACAATATAGGAAAAACAATGTGTACTAAATACTATATATAACCTGAAGATAGCTACCCACAAAAATTCAACATCTATCTCCACAGGAAAACCGGCGGCGCCGGGCCAAAAGCGATTCTCGCCGGACGAACAATGAAGGGTGGGGTCTGGGTTTTAGGTGTGCACTCAAGGCTCTATCACCAATTTACTGTATTATTAGATTTAATTAGAGATCACCCTAACAACAGCAGATCAACAGAGACACAAAATTTAACACAAAATACGATATTTAGCACAAAATTATAACTTCAAGGTATTAAACTGAAACTAATTATCAAAACAACTTCCTTAGAGCCTAATTAACAGTTTGGGATCATTACCTCACTAAAACTTGGGGAAAACCCTAGCTTTCCAAGCTCCAAGTTACCATAAGAGGGTTAAACAAGATTTGTGAAGGATTTTAGCGAGGTTTGACAAAGGTTTAGGCTTAAGCTTAGTGGAGGAATAAATATCAAGTGAAGAATTTAGTGAAGGATGAGAAGAAAAAGAAAATGAAAGAGTTGTGAGTTGTGAGGAAATAAGAGAGTGAGGTGAAGAAATAAGAGAGTGAGAGGGTGAGAATGAGCCATGCCCTCTCTTTCTCTCTCTCTCTTCATTAAATGCACCCCATGCCTTGTCCCATGCCATCATACTCCTTCAATAATTCAACTCTTCTCTCTTTCTTTTATTTTTCAAAACAAAACCCCTTTAATAATTAAAATAGATATAATTATATAACATATATGTAACATGACATAGAAAATGGTTAAGTGTGCCATGGCTAGTAAAGCATAGTTAACACCTCCTTAACCCAAGATTAACATGCACATATGTGTGCTAGTATGAAAATAATTAAATAAAATATTAATTAATAATAATAAAATATGTGAAAACAATTATTGGTTAAATTTTATTAAAAACCCGCATAATATCGCTTAATTAACTCTAATCGCATTCTAAGGTGTTAAAATCTTCCCTTCCTAAAGAAATTCGGTCCCCGAATATAAAAATCTTACGATGCGTACTTTCGAAGAGATGAGGGAATTTCTTTCGCATCTCACTCTCGGCTTCCCATTTGACCTCTTCACTATTCGGGCCATGCCAAATAACTTTCACTGATGGTAAGACCTTTGACCGAAGTTTCTTCATCTACCGATCCAATATAACAACCGGCTGCTCGTTGAACGAAAGATCGCGCTCCAGCTGGATGGTTTGGTGCTGAATCATGTGAGAAGGGTCATGAAGATACTTACAAAGCACTGATACATGAAATACGGGGTTAAAAACCGGAAAACTGGACGGAAGTGCAAACGATAAGCAACTGTACCAACTCGCTCAAGGATCTTAAAAGGATCTACAAATCTGAGACTAAGCTTCCCTTTCTTCCCAAATCTTATCACGCCTTTCATCGGAGAAATCTGTAGGAATACATGATCACCCACTGCGAACTCAAGTCTACGACGACGACGGTCGGCATAAGACTTCTGCCTGCACTGGGCTGCTCTCATTCTGTCCTGGATCAACTGGATCTTCTCCGTAGTTTCTTGAACTAGCTGTGGTCCTAAAATCCTGCTCTCGCTGAGTTCGGTCCAACAAACTGGCGATTGACACTTTCTCCCATCCAAAGCCTCAAAAAGTGCCATCTGAATCGTCTCCTAAAAACTGTTATTGTAGGAGAACTCTATCAAGGGCAAGTGACGATCCCAACTGCTACCAAAATCAAGCACACATGCTCGAAGCACTGTAACATTTCAGAAAAATAAAATATTATTTTTGAGAATTTATATGATTAAAACAATAAATATTATGAATATTTTAATGATATGGTATAATTATATACCAATAATTTGGAAAATATTGGAAAAGTACCTTGAATGTTTATTTTTAATGAATTTATATGATTTAGACATTTTTATAAATTTTATCCAATTAATTATATACAAGTTTAAGTTTAATTTTGATTAATATCTACTAATGTTGCATTAAGTATATTTATGTGCATGATATGCACCACAACTTGTTACATTCTTTTTATTGTTTGCAACCATGTTTTTTTTCAATTGTTAATTGGTTTTGTTTTGTTGGAATGTTAAAAATTAAAAATGAAAAGAAAAAGAAAAAAGAACAAAGAAAAGATGAGAGAGTGAGAGAGAGATGGAGAAGTTTCTGCACACATGGTTCCCTTCATTATTTTTCTTCTCATCTCCTCATTTCCTCCTCCTCTCTCCTAGTGCTGCTCCTCTCCCTCACCCTCTACCTCCTCACAACACCACCATAAAACACCACAAAATCTTTACTAAATTCCATGCTCACTTCACAAAAGCTACTCCAAATCTTGCTACAAACCCTATGGTGTTATCAAGTAGCCATTTTGAAGACTTTGGGAAACTCAAGAAAATTATTGAGTTGCCAAATGAGATAATCCATTCACTAATTATGTAGTATTTGATTTCCTTTAGCATGTAAATTAGTTTAGAATCCATTAAGTGTAGTTTTGTGAGCTCTGAAAATTCTTAGATGTGGATAAGGGATTCTTGAGTCGTGAGGATGCAATTGAGGTGTAATTGGTGACCTTAAACCCCCTTAGGGTTTAGAAACCAAATCAAATAGAGCCTAGACCATACAATTGAACTAGACGTTTCGATATCGGTTTTGTGTGCAATTAGTGCCTACAGGAAATCTGGAGTGCACCGAGACCTTTGCAAGAAAATAAAACAACCTCAGAGACTTAGTTAGACTGATAGGAGACCACCACGAGAAGACGAACCAAAACCAAGAAGGTTAGGCCGGTGAGCTCGGATTATAGGGCCTTGTGGCCGACCATGAAGTGAGTAATAGTGTTGAAATTCGCTCTGTAGCTCATATACCTCTTATACATCACCCAAGTATTGTTTGCTCATCTCTATTTCACCTAAATAAAAATCTAGAATAAGTTTTCAATGTTGTTGTTTTGGTTTCATGATTTTCATGACTTGGGTTTTTTGTATTTGAATGCGGATTTGGTCGTCGGATATTTGTACGTCGATGACGAGGGTTATTTGGATGTTTTTGCTTGTGTAGGAAATAGGTTCTAACCTATAGGCAACTAGCATGTCATTTTGGTTTTGAATCGGATTTTAATACGATACGTTATGTTATGATATATAGGTAACTCCGTGTGAACTTCGGGACGACAAGCAAGAGCACGGCGGCATCGACTTCGGCAAGCACGGACAAATGTGAGTAGATGTATATCTACGGGGGAAGTCGGGTGGATGGTGTATAGCACCCCTGCAAACGTAGAGTAAGGTTATTACGTATTATTATTATGAGTCGGACATAACCTTGGATTCTTGGCGAGTAAGGTACTATTGAATACCTTAAATAGGATTAGATTGATTTAGAAAGACTTAACCAAAGGATGATTACCTTGGAGGCAGATTCATAGGTTTCATGTAGACACACACACGCGCACACACATACACTTGACTTGGTGTGTGTGTGTGTGTGTGTGAATGTATGTAGGTTTCTATATATATGTTAGTTATATGTATGCCCTAGAGGCCATTACTATACATAGGATGTATATTGTAGTGGATGCTGGGACATATATAGGGAGGACTTTCTTGCTCGACATGATAGTATGCTATCTGGTTGATCTTTACCTTAACGTGTATGCTGATTGTCTCTCTGTTACATGTTGGTAAAGCCCTTAGGATCTGTACTTGACTACCTGGACTATGATGCGGATCATACTAGTGGGGACATGGTAGTCCATAAGTACATCCTTCAAAGTCCCTAGTCGTGGGTGTATCGAGACGGGGCATCGATATACCAGAGTAGACTAGCGTATACCTTCTCGACCCATACAGATGGGCGATGGATGATCCCATATCCATTGGTGTTTGACATCAGAGATGATATACGGGTGCTCAGTAGAGACTGGGTACACTGGACGGACTCGCCGAGAACTCCCAGATGGTATTATACCTCACGTCAGATGGCAGTTCTCTGGTGACACTGGTACAGAGTAGTCTGTTGACCCGAGATCGTCATAGAGTCTTGTGTGGTTCCCACTGTGCTTTGATTTCCATCTTACCACGTCCAAGAGGGCGTGCAAAATGGTGGTTTTTGGGTACAGTCCCGAGTCACATGGAGGCAATGAGCGATAGGAGGGGATTCGTCTCTCCCGGTATAGGGGGTTGATGTTGCGCTGTGTTCGATTGGCTATAACCGGAAATCCCTGGCCAGGGTTGCTGAGATTTACTGGTAAGTGTTACCAGTAGTTTCTCGAATTGTTATAGACCTCATATCGACACGACTTATCGAGCTATTGGGGTCTGACGTTTACCACCCCTTGGCGAGATATGCGACATATCAGACGGACAGACCGGACTGTACGGTAGTGTTACTGGTTGGATTCACTGGAGTGTGAGCGGGCTTGCTCGTCGATTTTCAGATCGCTCAATACCTGGGTGGCCGTTACGTTTAGCAGACCGCTTGCGGCTTGTGGGTGTTTGATATGATCATCATCTGCTGCCGGCGTATTGACGAGTCTTTAGAGTCCTACACAGAGGTTTCCTTGTTCAAGCGAAACGAAATAGGAGCGCATATGAGATATGTGCGGGACCAAGAATAATACCAGTATCTGATACTGTATTCGATTCTCGCGATGTGACATTGATCGGTTATATGCGATATAGCCGGGTTATCGGATCAAGTGTTGATTCGATAAGTTGTTACTAATGATACCTGTCGGTTTTGTGCGACATGACCGGATCATTGAATCAAGTGTTGATTTAATGATTTAATGCATAATTATATATTTGATATATTACTTTGCATTAACTAGTATCGGTTCACTTTAAATGGATTTTCTCGCTCGGAAGTGCACATTGTATATTCGATATAGTTTTGTGCACTTGATTGTATCATGTTTGATGATACATGCTAGTTTGGGTTTGTGTAAAGAATTAAACCATAGTTACTTAAGTGGTTAGGGTTTCATTTCCTTTTCATATTTATTTATCTATTTATTTCATTTAGAAAAGATAAATAGAAAAGAATGGTTGCTAGTTTTGTTTTATTTGAAGCTTCTTGAAGCTTTGAACATGTCCACCATTCTTGTCTCTTCTCTAACCCTAACCACTCATCTAACCTTAGTTAATTCTCTACACCTAACCATGGTTAGCTTATGATAAGAATGGATTTTCTTTTCTATTTTAATAATTCTTATCATAACAATTTCCTTCTTCTTCTTCATTTCTTCAAGTGAAGAAAGCTTGCCTCCATCAATGGCAAGTAATGAAAAAGAGTGAGAAATCCAAATCTAAAGTCTACCCACTTCCTATTTCTTCATCCTCTACCTCTTGCCAAGTAGTAGAGTGTGTTTTCTTCACAAGTTTCATGACTTGGTGAAGTGAGAGCTTGATCTTGCGATGCTTCGACGTAGATCATCTTCGGCATGGACATCGATGACCTAGCCCGTCCATTCTCCGATGAAGCCGACGCTAGAGCCCGGGACTTGTTATGGACAGCGAGGAGACTTCATTGCGGAGCTATGGAGGCGGAGAACCGGATCTACAAAGGTTGTATTTCCGTATCTCTTAGTTAAGTGTTAACTAGTTTATTGTTTCGCCTAGATTTCTAGCCAACGATCCGTACACTAGGGTTTCTCGGCACCGTTAATTTTTGAAATTGGCATGGTTGATGCCTTGTGAGACCTCATTAGGGTGCCTAGGAACCCTACAGTGGTATCAGAGCCAGGTTGGAGCCATAGGCGAAGTCCAGACGGAGTTTGAAGTCCGAACGAACTCGAAACCCGATCACAAAAATGCTCTCTGTCATTTTTTCAAAAACTGGGATTTTTCCAAATTAAAAATATGCAGAAAACCCAGCAGGAAAATATAAGAATTACGGCGCAAAATTGGGGTCATGAACAGTGCAAACTGCGGCGGAACCGCGGCAGATGCCTGCCTTAGGCGGCGGTTCCGCGGCAGATTGATGACGTCAGCCCTAACTGTTTGCACAGTAATTCATTGTTTCAGGTGCTGAGTTCTCTGGGTATTTTTAATATTTATTCAAGAGTTGAATTTTTTGGAGTTATTTTGGGGATTCGGTGTTTTGATCGGAGTATCAAATTTTGTCTGTGTGGCTTTCCGGATAAATTTTAGAATATGTTAAAAAGTTCGACCGGATATAAATACCCAATTTTTCCCCTGTCGGGAAATTTCCAAGTGTTGGATTTTTCCGTAGTTTAACGACGTTCTAAGTAGTGCAAGTAACGCGATGGACCCTCTAGAAGACAACAAACCTTAACTCGATTATGTGACCGTCTTGAACTGCCCTTTGAACCTTAGGGTTTGGGGCAGTACGGCGTGCCACATGTGAGGCGTTGGCTTGACCCTTCTACGGCTGGACCGTCGGTACTGAGGCACGAACTGAATGTTGTTAGACTTATTTCATGTGTTGATCTGTATCGGGAAAACTTGGGTGTTCGAATGTTCAATCGGAAAGTTTAACATTTTCTAATTATCTGGAATGGGATACAATAATTGGAATTCACAAGAAGTTATGAGATAACTGAATGAATGTTATAAACATAGCACTTTAGTCTCACTTGATCGGTTGCCACGGAATTTTGATGTGATCAAAAGTCCGTCGCAATCACGTAGCGTACGCGGATACTCGCCGGGTAAACTTAATAGACAGCCTCGCTCCATAGCCCCGACCAAGTGACTGTAGGAGAGCCCCGTCGCCGAAAGCATCCGTTCGGGTGCTCACGGTAGCGGTGTTCCGCCTTGGTGCACTTGGTCGACGGTGTCGGGGGTGCGGCCTCCTACTGAAGTTTGCGACGAGCATTCGATCAGGATGTCGGGAATCTTGTTGAATTACCCGACTTGATATTGAAAAGTGTTTTCGATTTTAAGACTAAAATGCGGGGTTTATAATTGTTAGGCATGTAATGTCTAAGGTATTCATTTGATTAGGCATGCGATGTCTATGCAGATTGCGGATTCCAACTGTTGTAGTTTTACACTTTCTTTTCTGTGACCGTAAGTGTAATATGTGATATCGCCGGTTTCGTTGCTATATGTCAACGATAATTGGGATGTGCATATTTACTTACGTTGATGACATGTGATGTTATGTGTTGCTGGATATGTTATATTGGATCGTCGTGTTTGAATAGCCGGGGGTTTTTATGTGAGATGAGTGTTTTTCATTTTCATTCATGTAAAAACTTGTATGTAATATTCTTTTATTGGGGCGCTTCCAGGTTGTGGAAGTTGTCACCTGTTGTATATTATTTACTTTTCCGCACTAGGATAGACCCAAAGAGGAAGGCACAAGTAACCGGGTTCTGGAGTCCAGTAGGAGACCAACTCGAGGAGTCGAGGCCGGGTCTCCTAACTCTAGAATTGGTAGGGTTGCTTGCTGCTCTCGTAGGGGTCTAGGGGTGTGGGTTTGGCTATTCATCACGACCGTGGAATCCGTGTTTTATACTGGCTCGTATTGAAAACACGGACGTCCTAGTATATCCAATATTTCATATGATTCTTCTGCTGCGATATCTGTGATGTGATCATGTGATGTTCTGTGATAGATACAGTATATAGTATATATGATATATTATATAGGCGTTACTTATGTTTTACACCCGCGCTAGCCCTGCCCTGCTCTGCCGTTAGTTACCTAACCTAACGGTGCACGAGGGGACATCGAGGCGAATGCGGATGGCATAAGTGTACGTCGTATTTATCTGTGATGTTTAGGTACTTCAAAGATGGGACTTCATTAATATGATTAATGAAAGAAAATAAACCTAATTGATGTTGTGGAATCGAATTTCAAAATAAAAACAGGTAGCTACAGTTCTTGCTTTGCATCGCGGTGTTTATTATAGAACATCCTGCACCTTATTCGATGAGGAAAGGACCGAGATCCCTTCACCGAGAGTGACTCCTTTAGCAATAACTGGCAGATGCTACAACCCTCGGTTTGTCTTTGATCGCTTCTATAGTTTCCGCTTTGCACAGTGATATATATGATATATCCCGCACCTCATTCGACGAGGAAAGGGCCGACGATCCCTTCACCGGGAGTGACCCCTTTAGCAAAACTAGAAAAGCCTCGAAAACATTCCATTTAAAAACCATTTGATTCCGCAACGAGATCAAGTTCAAAGCGTTAAAGGTTTTCACAAAAACCATTCGCAACCCTCCGTCATTTTAGGAAGTAGAGTACTTAGTATTCGTGCTACGTTTATCGACCATAGCCGAGGCGTAGTGTGCGGTAGCTAAGTGATGTCTTCCTACACAGCATATGATGCGATTAGTTAGGACAGTCATGTGGCTTTGTTGACCTTAGCCAAGGGTCATATGGGTGGGTCTAATTAATCACGAAATGACGGGTAGAACTTAACTAGTACCTATGATTTGTTGACCTTAGCCAAGGTCATAGGTGCTAGGGGTAAAAACCATTATCGGGAGTTTCAAGTGTTGAAACTTGCAATGAGATTGCATACCTTCTATGAGATAGTTGGATCCCGATACCCGCTGCGAGTAAGAGTTACTCCTGGGAGAGTTTTACATATTACAATTAGCCGATCAAGTAGGTGTCTAGAAAGGTGTTAACGAGATTATGCCTCTGGGAAAACGAGGTTTACATTAATTAGGTTCGTGCGAAAGCACGGGGGTCCTCCCTCAAAGTACCGACACTGGCCTGGCTGAAAGATTGGCGAACTTGTAGTGTGTAATTAATCCCGGCTAGTCTTTCCTTTTAGGGTTTGAAGGAAGATTTGATAAAAAGCAGTGGGAGCCATCCTGATTAGATAAAATAAAAACCAATCTATTCTTGACAGAGCGCACGCTGAGTGTTTTCTTCTCTCTCTCTCTCCAGGTAGCGACCATATCACGCCTTAATCAAGATAATAATACGGATTATTGACCGAACCCGCTTGTTATACTGAGCTGGGGAACGTTGGTCCCGCTCCAACTTATAATTATTATAAGACAGAGCAGGAAATTGGGGATTACCAGATTTCCCGTGCCGCCCAAACGAGGAGAGTGCATGATGATGCATCATCTTCGGGTGTGTTCATTACAGAGAACTGTTTCTCAGTAACCTTTACGTCCTGGGTATTTGATACCAGATCAGGATCCCAGATATGTAATCTGTTACATAGGGCTACAGAAAGGTAGAGAACTGAGAAAGGGTGATAAGTTTCATGAGGCAGAAAACGGGGCAAGAGTTGCATCCAAGTCTGTTGGTCACTGTCACCCTGTATTACCATTACATTGATTCTGAACGAATGTTATTAGATACCGAACCTGATATACAAAATCATATCAGTCTCTTTATTAGTAAAGAAACGGTAAAATTTTGTATTGTTGGATAATGTTTTGAACATTTCCTATATCAAAAGTTGATCGGTTCAGGCACGTTATCTAAAAGCGTTGATGTTCTAAATCAAACTACAGTTCATAGTATATGGAACACACATAAGAGGAAGAGTTCAGAAATGAACGGATCCTTCTTAAGGTATTGTAGACTAGGTCAGATCAATGCGACCCGACTGGCTAGAGTTACATAAAGATGCATATTTAAATTAGTTTGAACTTACATCTTGTGAAACTCGCCAGTCATGTCACAAAGATAAGATGACCATAGCTCCGTTTACTGGAAACAGAGAAAGAGTTAGTAAACTCTTGGGATGATACATGTTGATGTATGTAAGTCCCCTGTCTACACATGCCAAGACCGGTTCTTTATACTTCATTATATTCTCTGATAATCTTTCGAGATTCAGACCTATGTTCCTGTTGAAACACAAGTCCGAACCTTTTGAGATATTCACAGAATATAAGTTAGAAGTAGAGAACCAAAATACGGGTAAAAGTATTATGTCCTTTGATGCGATCAAAGAGGAGAATACTTGAGCACGGAAATACTGGACTATTCTAAAGGAGAATGAGATTCTCTCTCAGCATTATTCCTCTGTATACACCATAGCACGATGGTATATCGGGGTGGAGCAATCACACCCTATATGATAAGGTGCGCTCTATGATGAGTATTACTGAGTTACCTATTTCCCTTTAGGGGTTATGCACTTGAGAAGCTGCATACCTATTGAATAGGTTCGAATCAAATCAGTTGCCTACCACTCCATATGAGATATGGAAAGGGAAGAGCCCATGTCTTAAGCTAGTTAAGGTTTGGGGTTGTCCGGCCTATGTCTAAAAGCAAAATCCGGACAAGCTCGAGGCAAGGTCTGTAATGTAGAACTGGAAATGTTCCAGCCATACAAACTGCAGCTGATGATTTGGTAGAACCAAAGGATTCAGTAGATTCCAACGAACCTCAGCCTCTCCGCCGATCTAGTAGGGTTCCTCACCCACCTGAGAGTTACTTCGGTTTCTCTATGACAGTGGGAGCGAGGATTGCATCATGAGATGATGACCCAACTAGCTTCGAGCTGGCCATCAGGAGTAAGACTCTGTAAGAATGGCTGGATGCTTAGTGATCTGAGATGGAATCCTTATACACCAACAATGTATGGACTTTGGTTGCTATATCTGAAGGGTTAAATCCCCATCAGGAGCAAGTATATCTTGAGAAGATTACTTGGTGTAGATGGAAAAGTTGAGACTTTCAAAGCTAGACTTGTTAAAGGTTTTCGTCATCGACCAGGCGTGGATAATGATAAAACCTTTTCAAGTAGCTATGCTTAAGTCCATCCAGATCCTACTTGCCATGGCTACATACCAGGGCTACGATATCTGGCGGTTGGGTGCCATGACTGCTTTTCTAAAATGATGTTTTAGAAGAGTGCGTCTATAAGTACACAGCCAGAGGGCTTCGTAGACAGTGGGAGCAGCGGAAACGTATGCAAGATGCTTTATGTGATAAAGCAGGCATTGCGGAGTTGGAACATCTGTTTTGATGGATTAGTCAAAGAGTTTGACATCATCAAAATGGTAGATGAACCTTGTATATACAAAAAGGTAGTAGGGAGTATGGTGATGATCCTCGTAGAGTACGTGGATAACATAATCTTGATAGGGAAGGAGTTTCCTATGCTACGCTCGGTCAATCTCCGCTTATCACAATGATTCTCCATAAAGGATCAAAGTGATACCTCCTAAATCCTGGGTTTGGATCTATGAGATAGATCTAATTGGATGTTAGGATTCTCACTAGTTGTAGTGAGATAGTATCAATCGATCCTGGGGAAAATCACTGGAAGGGTTCCAGGGTGATAAAGACGACTGAATGTCAGTCGCAGGCATTGTCTTTACCCTCAGTAAAGGGACGGTATGTTGGAAGAGTTCCAAGCTAGATACCGTGGCATATTAGATGATAAAAGCTTGATACATCGCTATTTAAGATGCTACCAAAGAGGCCGTTTGGGTATATATTGGTTCATAAGATGAACCATGTTCCTCCCATTGTGAGACAATGGAGTTATGGCTTATGCCAAGGAACGTCCGTCCCATCAGTGATCCAGACATATTCTAAGGCAGTATCACTTGATCATGGAGATGGTTGATCTCCAAGGAGATCGAGGTTAGGAGAGTAGACTCAGAGGACAACACAGCGGATCCACTCACAAAGGCCTGTTCCCAGAGAGAGACTTTTATGGAATGGTTGAGTATGAGATACTACAACCACTGCTATCAGATGGCCCTAGTGCAAGTGGGAGATTGTTAGTTATATGTATGCCCTAGAGGCCATTACTATACATAGGATGTATATTGTAGTGGATGCTGGGACATATATAGGGAGGACTTTCTTGCTCGACATGATAGTATGCTATCTGGTTGATCTTCACCTTAACGTGTATGCTGATTGTCTCTCTGTTACATGTTGGTAAAGCCCTTAGGATCTGTACTTGACTACCTGGACTATGATGCGGATCATACTAGTGGGGACATGGTAGTCCATAAGTACATCCTTCAAAGTCCCTAGTCGTGGGTGTATCGAGACGGGGCATCGATATACCAGAGTAGACTAGCGTATACCTTCTCGACCCATACAGATGGGCGATGGATGATCCCATATCCATTGGTGTTTGACATCAGAGATGATATACGGGTGCTCAGTAGAGACTGGGTACACTGGACGGACTCGCCGAGAACTCCCAGATGGTATTATACCTCACGTCAGATGGCAGTTCTCTGGTGACACTGGTACAGAGTAGTGTGTTGACCCGAGATCGTCATAGAGTCTTGTGTGGTTCCCACTGTGCTTTGATTTCCATCTTACCACGTCCAAGAGGGCGTGCAAAACGGTGGTTTTTGGGTACAGTCCCGAGTCACATGGAGGCAATGAGCGATAGGAGGGGATTCGTCTCTCCCGGTATAGGGGGTTGATGTTGCGCTGTGTTCGATTGGCTATAACCGGAAATCCCTGGCCAGGGTTGCTGAGATTTACTGGTAAGTGTTACCAGTAGTTTCTCGAATTGTTATAGACCTCATATCGACACGACTTATCGAGCTATTGGGGTCTGACGTTTACCACCCCTAGGCGAGATATGCGACATATCAGACGGACAGACCGGACTGTACGGTAGTGTTACTGGTTGGATTCACTGGAGTGTGAGCGGGCTTGCTCATCGATCTTCAGATCGCTCAATACCCGGGTGGCCGTTACGTTTAGCAGACCGCTTGCGGCTTGTGGGTGTTTGATATGATCATCATCTGCTGCTGGCGTATTGACGAGTCTTTAGAGTCCTACACAGAGGTTTCCTGGTTCAAGCGAAACGAAATAGGAGCGCATATGAGATATGTGCGGGACCGAGAATAATACCAGTATCTGATACTGTATTCGATTCTCGCGATGTGACATTGATCGGTTATATGCGATATAGCCGGGTTATCGGATCAAGTGTTGATTCGATAAGTTGTTACTAATGATACCTGTCGGTTTTGTGCGACATGACCGGATCATTGAATCAAGTGTTGATTTAATGATTTAATGCATAATTATATATTTGATATATTATTTTGCATTAACTAGTATCGGTTCACTTTAAATGGATTTTCTCGCTCGGAAGTGCACATTGTATATTCGATATAGTTTTGTGCACTTGATTGTATCATGTTTGATGATACATGCTAGTTTGGGTTTGTGTAAAGAAGTAAACCATGGTTACTTAAGTGGTTAGGGTTTCATTTCCTTTTCATATTTATTTATCTATTTATTTCATTTAGAAAAGATAAAGAGAAAAGAATGGTTGCTAGTTTTGTTTTATTTGAAGCTTCTTGAAGCTTTGAACATGTCCACCATTCTTGTCTCTTCTCTAACCCTAACCACTCATCTAACCTTAGTTAATTCTCTACACCTAACCATGGTTTTCTTATGATAAGAATGGATTTTCTTTTCTATTTTAATAATTCTTATCATAACAATTTCCTTCTTCTTCTTCATTTCTTCAAGTGAAGAAAGCTTGCCTCCATCAATGGCAAGTAATGAAAAAGAGTGAGAAATCCAAATCTAAAGTCTACCCACTTCCTATTTCTTCATCCTCTACCTCTTGCCAAGTAGTAGAGTGTGTTTTCTTCACAAGTTTCATGACTTGGTGAAGTGAGAGCTTGATCTTGCGATGCTTCGACGTAGATCATCTTCGGCATGGACATCGATGACCTAGCCCGTCCATTCTCCGATGAAGCCGACGCTAGAGCCCGGGACTTGTTATGGACAGCGAGGAGACTTCATTGCGGAGCTATGGAGGTGGAGAACCGGATCTACAAAGGTTGTATTTCCGTATCTCTTAGTTAAATGTTAACTAGTTTATTGTTTCGCCTAGATTTCTAGCCAACGATCCGTACACTAGGGTTTCTCGGCACCGTTAATTTTTGAAATTGGTATGGTTGATGCCTTGTGAGACCTCATTAGGGTGCCTAGGAACCCTACAATATATAGATATATATACAACATATACACGGGAGATGAGGATGTTATATGATACTTGGAGATGAGTCGATATGATCGGGTATGATGCCGTGACAATTTGATATGTGACCGAGTTATGGTATTACAGCGGATCGTTGGACGATGATACCATGTAAATAATGATATATATATATATATACATATATACATACAATAGTTGACATATGATCGAGATATGATTTGAGATATGTTATGATATTTATAATGGATCGCTTGGGCAATGTGAATTCATATATGATAATATGTGTTAATGATATCGGATTGCACGAGACTTTAGATCAGTAACAAGATCATGATATTTTTTGATGATGATACCATATGATTGATGATACATATATGATAGTTGACCCATACCCTGATTTTGGGATGCCGTACGATGGATTTTACCGTATGAGATATAGATGTGATGATTGATCCGCACTCTTGACTTGAGGAAGTCGTACTTTGTACGTGACGATATTGAGGCTGGATCGCCGACTCCTAGAGATATCGACTCGGACTTTAGGTGGATTTTTCTTATCTTTCGACCAGTTCTTTAGTTTAGTCCCTTAGTTGGTTAGGTAGCTGTTATTTTAGGGTCGAGTCATACCTATTTTCAAAACTAGCGAATCGTGCGCATTATTTTAAAAACAGCCTGAGGGATACTACGGATTTTTCAAAGGTCGTATTTTTTTCTTCTCAAAAGCACCGTAGCCTATATTTTTCTAAAAACCATGATTCGTGCTTTTTCAAACACCAAAACGGTATGACTCGTATTGTAGAAATGTTTATTCTTCGGTATTGCGGTTATTACTCTTTCTCTGTTATATTCATCTTATTCTCATTTCACTACATGTTTGTACATATGTTTCCTTCACTGTTAGGACACCAGCACCATTACCGATGATGCGCATGTTCCACGTACACATATTTGCCGGTTCACACACATCATCATCGGTAATTGCCATGTCACATACACTTTAGCAAATATTATCTCATTGATATAATTAGCTAAAGGTTAGTTACCACATAATATTAGTGTGATTTCTCTCATGTGTTAATTTAGAGATTGCATTCGTCACATAGATACTGAATGAATTCATATATTCATTCATGTACTATTCTGGGGATTTATGCCGATATTCACTGTTTACTTACTCTTGATTTTTGGATTTCGGATTTTCATGAGATTTCTGGATTTTGTGGAAAAACGCAAGAATTTTATAAAACTTTTTATCATTATTTAAAAAATAGAAATTTAGGGTTTTCCCATGATGTGATGTGTGTGCTGTCCACCATGAGTTTTCTTGGTTCTTGAGCAGTATCATATACCCGATTCGAGGAGGGGGATGCACCGTATGCGGGTACATGGTAGGCCCGGTATGGTACCTCGGGGTAAGAAGATCGCAGATGATGGCGTTGAGCCCGACAGGGGAGCACTACCTACCGGTTATTTATGACGCGGCGGATATCTGGAGGATACCGACCGTAGTCGTGTGATTTGATGATATGGGCCGATCCAGACTGTCGGAACCCGAGATATTGAGATTTGAGATACAGAGATATGAGATTTGAGATACAGAGATATGAGATTGAGATACAGAGATATGAGGTATTGAGACTTTGATATTTACATGTTTTGTGTCGATACTTGACACGGATTTCTATGGTTTCATTGATGATACTTCAGTTATTTCGAAACATTTTATCATGATAAAAGTAAAGATTTTTTATACAGATATATCCAGATTTCATGGTTGATTATTTCACATTCATGATGCATGCATACTCATTCATATGACATGTTACTACTTGAGGCACTGACACGAGCATTGAGTATTGCACTTACGCATAGATTATTACCCTATCACTACTATATGTCTAGTGTTATATATGTAAATTATTATGACCTAGGTGATCGTCGTGCATGCGATATCTACTCGCAGATGTCTTCTACTCACGAGTTGGGAAGTCACCCCCGTTGTGCCAAATTTTCTTACAGGTTTCGATGTACAGGTTTCCTTGGTGGCTTGCTGGTACACCTTTTCATTCAGGGTGATTGCTTGGTAGGTTGGTTCACTTGTATCGGGACCGCCGTTGTACTTTTATTATTTCATTTGTATCTAGTAAGCTCCATCAACCAGACTTGTATTACGTGATAAATTTAGAAGACCAGTTGTTTATTCTTTCGACCTTAGAGTCGCGCTTGCATTATTATGGTTTTCTGGTGGATTTGGTTTTCTTTTGAGTGTTGTCCTTCTCCCTTCGGCGTTGTATATTATACTGCTTGCGTGGTTGTGTTCGCCAATTGGCGAAGAGCTAGCTCCCGCTTAGGGATGCCTTTTATTATTACTTATGTTTATATTCTTGTTTGTACCCGTTTGGGGCCAGTTTTTACAAAAGAGACTCTGCCGAAATTTTTGAGAAAATTTGATGTTACTTTTAAACTTATTTTCCTACACTTCTTCTTTTATATGGTTTAGATTTCTGGGCTTTGGCTTGCTTAGATTACGTTACGCCTCTAGACGTTTCGTAATTTAAGTGCCGGTCACGTTCCGCACCTTCGGGTCGTGACAAAGTTGGTATCAGAGCGTTAGGTTTTACCTTCTACATGTAGGATGACCCTTGGTTGATGGAGTAGGTGACTAAAGTAGAGTGACGTACCGTGGGTATGTTCCGCGGCATACTTATGATACGCTACTCCGCTTAAGGAGCCTTAGGATGTATATTTCTTTGCACCGTATTCTATTCGTTCCTTTGATCTATCTTCGTCGATATCGGATGGTGGTTCTGTTACCACGGTGGCACGGGCAGAGAGAGAACTGCGGCTAGAGTTGCGGTCAGCATGAGCGTTCGATATGTCGTTTACTATGTTTTCCCAGGTACGCGAGCGTCTGTTATCTACACCATATGATCGGGTCACTACTAGAGACCGTCTAGAATGTGATGACGTTAGTGTATCGTCTATTCTTAAGGATCGAGGCACTGTTTAGCATGCAGACGAAGGGTATTCACATGTTGTCTAGGCGAACTTAAAAGGTTCGAAAGAATGTCAGAAACCCATTTTCCCAAGTTTAAGATATTCTGAAGAACATGCAGGTAATTCTATGGACCCTATAGAAGAATGAAACCCTAACTCGACATAATGACCATGAAAACGCCTTAGAACCTTAGGGTTTGCAGCGGTTCCGCGGTGCCATTAGTGAGGCTTAGGTTTGCCCTTCTACGGCTGGTCCGCAGGAACTGTTGCATGTACTGGATATTTTTAAACTGTACTTGAGTGTTGAGCTCTCGGGGAATTATGGGATTTTGATGAATCGACCGAAAAGTTTAACGAAGTCTGGATATCATATGATGGGATACATTACTTGGGAAACTCTAGATATGAGTATAGCCATTTATAGCACCGTTCATACAGCTACGAAGAGACGAGTTCGAATCAGTCGACACCAGAGGAAAGAGGAACACATTGACGTCGGTGTTACGATTTGCGATTTGGTGATTTGAATATCATATTTCAGTTGTTTGGATTTTGGTATCTTGAGGATTTTGTTTTATGATTGGTTTTCCTATGTACTCATTCTTTGCACTCGATTCGTGTTCCATATATCAGTTATATTGATGTTCGTTTTGTGCATATCTATTGCACTTGATTTTGATTTTATACATTCTAAGATACTGATTTGATTTCGTGTATATAGGTTGCACATGATGTTGGACTTCTGATTTCAGTATAGTTTTCATACACTTTTCGTATTTTTATTTGGTTTTGTGCACCCTGATGCATGTGGTTGTAAGTTTATCTATCACGATATACTTGATTTTGATTCAGTGTATGTCGTATTCTGTTGATTTCATTTTTTATATTTGATCTATGTTTTCGTGCACCATGTGCACTCGATTGAGATTCTTTCCCAGACTTGGCGCACTTGATGCGATTTTGTGCACACCAGATGCACTAAATCGGGGTTTTGTGCAGATTAGATGCACCTGATATTGTTGTCGTGCACGCCCGTTGCACTTAACAGATGTTTTTGGTGCACACCCGTTGCACTCAGTTTTGTTTCTGTGCATAGTCATGACATCTGTATTTGATTTCGATTTTCGTGCGCACCGGACACACGTGGTACCTTGTATACTGTATTTGAGATTGATTTAATTTTGAGTAGTAAGTTTTTATGATATTTACTATTTGGTTTAGTAACCGAGCAGGACAGTTATGAGACCATTACAAGGTGTTTTTGCATGCATTGATAGTTACCGAAGGGATTTCCAAAAAGGAGTTATAGTCTCAATATTTTCATATGTGTCTGAGACGACTCGAAACATTTTACAAAGGAAACCCTTTTAAATTATTTTCAAAATAGCGGGACGTGTATGTTAAATAAAGGATATATATGTACAGCTATTTTTTTTAAAAATGAACGACCGCTACTTGTACCGTGATACGCGCATCGCACGGCGATATGAAAAGGGTTTTGCATGCATTTCTTTTTCGATGTTGGATAATTTTACTACGATGCGTACTATATACAAGTTTTAGTTTTGATGTATATCATGTTGGTTTTCGTATTGGACTTTGATATTGTATTTCCACCATAACTCTGATGATTGCGTGATCCTTGACGAAGTTTTGATGTTGAGTTATATACTCGTTCTTATGCGCATGCTTGCGCTAAGATGTGTTTTAAGTATTGATGGTTTCGGAGCACCGACGACTTGATTGTTTTGCTGAAATGTTTTAGTATTTGGGGGGATTAAATTTAAATTCGGGGACCGAATTTATTTAAGGGGGAAAGACTGTAATATTTCAGAAAAATAAAATATTATTTTTAGGAATTTATATAATTAAAATAATAAATATTACGAATATTTTAATGATATGGTATAATTATATAACAATAAATTGGAAAATATTAGAAAAGTTCCTTGAATGTTGATTTTTAATGAATTTATATGATTTAGACATTTTTATAAATTTTATCCAATTAATTATATACAAGTTTATGTTAAATATCGATTAATATCTACTAATGTTGCATTAAGTATATTTATGTGCATGATATGCACCACAACTTGTTGCATTCTTTTTATTGTTTGCAACCATTTTTTTTTTCAATTGTTAATTGGTTTTGTTTTGTTGGAATTTTAAAAATTAAAAATGAAAAGAAAAAGAGAAAAGAACAAAGAAAAGATGAGAGAGTGAGAGAGAGATGGAGAAGTTTCTACTCACATGGTTCCCTTCATTATTTTTCTTCTCGTCTCTTCATTTCCTCCTCCTCTCTCCTAGTGCTGCTCCTTTCCCTCACCCTCTACCTCCTCACAACACTACCATAAAACACCACAAAATCTTTACTAAATTCCATGCTCACTTCACAAAAGCTACTCCAAATCTTGCTACAAACCCCATGATGTTATCAAGTAGCCATTTTGAAGAGTTTGGGCAACTCAAGAAAATTATTGAGTTGCCAAATGAGGTAATCCTTTCACCAATTATGTAGTATTTGATTTTCTTTAGCCTCTAAATTAGTTTAGAATCCATTAAGTGTAGTTTTGTGAGGTTTGAAAATTCTTAGAAGTGAATTAGGGATTCTTGAGTTATGAGGATACAATTGAGGTGTAATTTGTGGCCTTAAACCCCCTTATGGTTTAGAAACCAAATCAAACAGAGCCTAGACCATACAATTGAACTAGACGTTTCGATATCGGTTTTGTATGCAATTGGTGCCTACATGAAATCTGGAGTGCACCGAGACCTTTGCAAGAAAATCAAATGACCTCAGAGACTTAGTTAGACTGATAGGAGGCCACCATGAGAAGACGAACCAAAACCAAGAAGGTTAGGCCGGCGAGCTCGGATTATGGGGCCTTGTGGCCGGCCATGAAGTGAACAATCGTGTTGAAATTAGCTCTGTAGCTCATATACCCATTATACATAACCCCAGTATTGTTTGCTCATCCTTATTTCACCTAAACAAAAATCTAGAATTAGTTTTCAATGTTGCTGTTTTGGTTTCATGATTTTCATGACTTGGGTTTTTTGTATTTGAATGTGGATTTGGTCGTCGAACGTTTGTACATCGACGACGAGGGTTATTTGGATGTTTTTGCTTGTGTAGGCTATAGGTTTTAACCTATAGGCAACTAGCGTGTTGTTTTGGTTTTGAATCAGATTTTAATGCGATACGTTATGTTATGATATATAGGTACCTCCGCGTGAACTTCGGGACGACAAGCAAGAGAACGGCGGCATCGACTTCGGCAAGCACGGACCAAAGTGAGTAGATGTATATCTACGGGGGAAGTCGGGTGGATGGCGTATAGCACCCCCGCAAACGTAGAGTAAGGTTATTACATATTATTATTATGAGTCGGACGTGACCTTGGATTCTTGGCGTGTAGGGTACTATTGAAGACCTTAAATAAGATTAGATTGATTTAGAAAGACATAACCAGAGGATAATTATCTTGGAGGCAGATTCATAGGTTCATGTAGACACACACACACGCACACACATACACTTGAATTAGTCAATATGTGTGTGTGTGTATATATATATATATGAATGTGTGTAGGTTTCTACACACACACACACACGCACACAATATATACACGGGACATAAGGATGTTATATGATACTTAGAGATGGGTCGATATGATCGGGCATGATGCCGTGAGAATTTAATATGTGACCGAGTTATGGTATTACAGCGAATCGTTGGACGATGATACCATGTGAATGATATATATATATATATATATATATATATATATATATATATATATATATATATATGATAGTTGACATATTATCGAGATATGATTTGAGATATGTTATGATATTTATAATGGATCGCTTGGGCAATGTGATTTCATATATGATAATATGTGTTAATGATATCGAATTGCATGAGACTTTAGATTAGTAACCAGATCATGATATTATTTGATGATGATCCCATATGATTGATGATACATATATGATAGTTGACCCATACCCTAATTTCGGGATACCGTACGATGGATTTTACCATACAAGATATAGATGTGATGATTGATCCGCACTCTTGACTTGAGGAAGTCGTACTTTGTACAAGACGATATTGAGGCTGGATCGCCGACTCCTAGAGATATCGACTCGGACTTTAGGTGGATTTTTCTTATCTTTCAACCAGTTCTTTAGTTTAGTCCCTTAGTTGGTTAGGTAGCTGTTATTTTAAGCTCGAGTCATACCTATTTTCAAAACTAGCGAATTGTGCGCATTATTTTAAAAACAGCCCGAGGGATACAACGGATTTTTCAAAGGACGTATTTTTTTTTCTCAAAAACATCGCAGCCCCTATTTTTCTAAAAACCACGATTCGTGTTTTTTCAAACACCAAAACGGTATGACTCGTATTGTAGAAATGTATATTCTTCGGTATTGCTGTTATTACTTTTTCTCTGTTATATTCATATTATTCTTATTTCACTACATGTTTGTACATATGTTTCCTTCACTGTTATGATTCCATCTGTTAGGACACCAGCACTATTACCGATGATGCGCATGTTCCACGTACACATATTTGTCAGCCCACACACATCATCATCGGTAATTGCCATGTCATATACACTTTAGCAAATATTATCTCATTGATATAATTAGCTAAAGGTTAGTTACCACATAATATTTGTGTGATTTCTCTCATGTGTTAATTTAGAGATTGCATTCGTCACATAGATACTGCATGCATTAATATATTCATTCATGTACTATTCTGGGGCTTTATGCCGATATTCACTGTTTACTTACTCTTAATATTTGGATTTCGGATTTTCATGAGATTTCTGGATTTTGGGGAAAACTGCAAGAATTTTATAAAACTTTTTATCATTGTTTAAAAAATAGAAATTTACGGTTTTCTTATGATGTGATGTGTGTGCTGTCCACCATGAGTTTTCTCGGTTCTTGAGCAGTATCATATACCCGATTCGAGGAGGGGGATGCACCGTCTGCGGGTACATGGTGGGCCCGGTATGGTACCTCGGGGCAAGAAGATCGCAGATGATGGTATTGAGCCTGGCAGGGGAGCACTACCTACCGGTTATTTGTGACGCGGCGGATATCCGTAGGATACCGACCGTAATCGTGTGATTTGATGATATGGGCCGGTCTGGACTGCCAGAGCCTGAGATATTGAGATTTGAGATACAGAGATATGAGATTTGAGATACAGAGATATGAGGTATTGAGACTTTGAGATTTACATGTTTTGTGTCAATGCTTAACACGGATTTCCATGGTTTCATTGATGATACATTAGTTATTTCGGAAAATTTTATCATGATAAAAGTAAAGATTTCTTATACAGATATATCCAGATTTCATGGTTGATTATTTTACATTCATGATGCATGCATACCCATTCATATGACATGTTACTACTTGAGGCACTGACACGAGCACTGAGTATTACACTTACGCATAAATTATTACCCTGTCACTACTAGATGTCTAGTGTTATATATATTTATTATTATGACCTAGGAGATCGTCATGCATGCGATTTCTACTCGCAGATGTCTTCTACTCGCGAGTTGGCAACTCACCCCCGTTGTGCCAAATTTTCTTACAGGTTTCGATGTACAGGTTTCCTTGGCGGCTTGTTTGCACACCTTTTCATTCAGGGTGATTGCTTGATAGGTTGGTTCACTTATATCGGGACCGTCGTTGTACTTTTATTATTTCATTTGTATCTAGTAAGCTCCATCAACCAGACTTGTATTACATGATAGATTTAGAAGACCGGTTGTTTATTCTTTCAAACTTAGAGTAGCGCTTGTATTATTATGGTTTTCTTTTGAGTGTTGTCCCTCGCCCTTCGGTGTTGTATATTATACTGCTTGCGTGGTTGTGTTTGCCAATTGGCGAAGAGATAGCTCCCGCTTGGGGATGCCTTTTATTATTACTTATGTTTATATTCTTGTTTGTACCCTTTTGGGGCCAGTTTTTACAAAAGAGACTCTGCCGAAATTTTTGAGAAAATTTGATGATACTTTTAAACTTGTTTTCCTACACTTCTTCTTTTTTATGGTTTAGATTTCTCGGCTTCGGCTTGCTTAGATTATGTTACACCTCTAAACGTTTTGTAATTTAAGTGCTGGTCACGTTCCGTACCTTCGGGTCGAGACAAGCACATCCTCAAGAGTCTGTATAGTCCGCTCTGACTGACCATCGGTCTGCGGATGGAAAGCGATGCTAAAACTCAATGGGGTACCCAAATATTCCTGATGTTTCTGCCAAAGACGGCTAGTAAAATGGGTGCCTCTGTCAGATACAATGCATGTAGGAACGCCATGCAAATGGACAATCTCATCAATGTAGAACTGAGCATACTGAGCATATCCGGAAGTGGTCTTTACTGGAAGGATGTGAGCCGCTTTCATCAACTGGTCAACAATCACCCAAATAGATTCATACCCTCGACTGGACCTGGGTAGACCCATAACGAAATCAATGGAGATCTGCTCCCATTTCTACTTCGGAATGGGTAACGGCTGCAACTCTCCTGCCGGTCTCTGATACTCAGCCTTAACTGGCTGACAAGTCAGGCACCTCGAAACGAAGTTCGAAAAATTTCTCTTCATCCTTCCCACCAGTAGATATCTCTCAAATCACGATACATCTTCGTGGAACATGAATGAACACTATATGCTGACAGATGTACCTGTACTAGGATCGCACGTCTCATCCCCTCGGAATCGGGTACACATAAACGAGTCCCAAAACATAGCACACCCTGATCATCAATCACAAACTTCGAATCTCTACCCTGCCGAACACGCTCCAAAATCTCGGACAAACGAGCATCGTTGGGTAGTGCCTCATGAATACGATCAAGTAGAAGTGGATGGGTGCGGACATGAGCAAGCTGTCCTCCAGAGGAAGTAAACTCGAACTGCACTCTACTGTCACACAAGATATGCAAATCTGTAGAAGACTGTCTCTGAACTACGCTCAAATGGAACAAGTTACCTTCGGGCTTACGACTCAAAACATCAGCTACCACATTCGCCTTGCCCACGTGATAAAGGATTTCACAATCATAATCCTTCACAAGATCCATCCAACGGCGCTGCCTCAAATTCAGATCCCGTTGCTGGAAGATGTACTTCAAGATCTTGTAGTCCGTGAAAATCTGGAACGACTCTCCGTACAAGTAGTGTCTCCAAATCTTGAACGCAAAGACCACTGCGTCCATCTCAAGATCATGAGTAGGATAGTTCTGCTCGTGCTTCTTCAACTGCCGAGAAGCATAAGTGATAACTCTGTCATGCTACATCAACACTCAACCCAGCCCCACTTGAGAAGCATCATAATAAACGACATAGCCGTCTGATCCAGAAGGTAAAGATAGAACTGGTGCAGTCATCAAACGAGTCTCCAACTGCTAAAAACTCTGCTCACATGCCTCAGTCCAAAGAAAAAGAACTCCCTTCCAGGTCAGTCCGGTCAGCGGTGCAGCGATACTCAAGAAATCCTGCACGAAACTGCGGTAATAACCGGCTAAGCCCAAGAAGCTGCTGACCTCTATCACTGATACAGGTCTGGGACAAAGCTGTACGGCTTCGATCTTCTTTGGGTCCATTCATATACCGTCTCCCATAACCACATGACCCAAGAAGTCGACACTATCAAGACAGAATGCGCACTTCAAGAATTCGGCAAACTGCTGGTGCTCTCTCAATGTCTGCAAGGTAATTCTCAAGTGCTGCCCATGCTCCTCTCGACTTCTGGAATAGAACAGAATATCATCAATAAATACAATAATGAACTGGTCGAGGAACGGCCTGAAAATCCGGTTCATCAAATCCATGAATGTTGCTGGGGCATTGGTGAGTCCGAACAACATCACCAAAAACTCATAATGCCCGTAGCGCATATGAAAAGCAGTCTTCGGAATTTCATCATTCCGAACCCGCAACAGATGATAACCCGACCTCAAATCAATCTTCGAAAAATGTCCCGCACCCTGGAGCTGATCAAACAAATTGTCAATACGAGGTAAAGGATACCTATTCCGCACCGTAACTCGGTTCAATTGACGATAATCAATGCACAGTCTCATACTGCCGTCCTTCTTCTTAACAAACAGGTCAGGAGCTCCCCAAGGAGAAACAATCGGACGAACAAGTCCCCTATCAAGAAACTCTTGCAACTGATAGTTAAGCTCTGCCGGGGCCATCAAATAAGACGGTATAGAAATAGGCCCCGTGCCAGGAATCAAATCAATGCAAAACTCGATATCGCGCTCTTGCTCCAATCCTGGGAACTCATCAGGAAATACGTCGTGAAACTTTCTCACAATAGGAACCTGATCCAACGGATCTGCTGTGGCTCCAGTATCATGAATAAAGGCTAAGAATCCCCGACATATTTTCCTCAAGAAACGACTAGCGCAAAGGGCAGAAATCAAATTTTGAGGGGAGGCACTAAGGTCCCCCTGCACAACAAGAACTGACTCGCCCGGAAAACAAAACCTGACTGCCTTCTCACGGAAGTCCACAGACGCATAGAAAGTAACTAACCGGTCCATACCAAAGAGAACGTCAAAGTCCAACATATCAAGAAGGATCAAATCGACGGACGAATCTCTATCTCCAATACGAATGGCACACGACCGAAACACATGTCGCGCAACAAAAGACTCACCAACTGGAGTAATCACGACGAGCGGTTGATCTAACAAAGATGAATCTCGGCCCAACCTCGATATGAAATGTATGGAAACATACGAGTGCATAGATCCTGGGTCGAACAATATGCACGCATCGAAAAAACACACTGGAAGAGTACCTGTCACTACTGCATTCGACGCCTGCGTATCCTGAGGAGTCAACACAAAAACCCGAGCCTATTCTCTACCAGCATCTGGCTGTCCTCCGCCTCTGCCACCCCGTCCTCTCTGAATAAGACCGCCACGACTACGGCCTCTCTGAGTATAGGTCTGGCGTGAAGCAACAACTGGCGTAAGAGGCAATGCCCTCTTAGGAGGTGAAGGTGGTAAGGTAACATGTGGAACTGCTGCCTCTCCCTGGCGTACCTCAGTACAATCTATGATGCGATGATACTGACTCCCACACCGGAAACATCCAGACGACGGCTGCTAACCCTATGGGTAAGAGCTATATAACTGGCCTCGCCTTAAGCCTCTGCTACCACCACGACCTGGAAGGAATCGTGACGTCTACCCATCTGCCTCTGGGCTGTACATCAGTACGAATCTGCATCGGTCCCGGAACGACCGAAGTCTCGGAAATACACTCCTCTACCAGTAGGGCTGCGTCTACCACGGCTGCATACGTATCAGAATGCTAGGCGGCAATAGAGAGGAACATCTGGGTAACAAAGCATCGTACAAATCTCTTGACGTGCTTCTCTTCAGTATCCACTAAATATAGAGCATAAATGGATAGCTGTGTGAACTGAATATCATACTCCACCACTGTCATACCAGGAGTCTGGCGCAAAGACTCAAAGCTGCGAGCTTGAGCATATCTGATGCTTTGCAGAAGAAAACGAGCAAGAAAAACTATCGCGGACTCAACCCAAGTCATAGAAAGAAGACATGCGGCTCGACCTCTCTCCAAAGACTCGCACCAAGTCTAGGAAAGACCCTCCAAACAAAAACTAGCGAACTCTACCAATCTCGCATCAGAACATCTCAAAGAACGGCAAATCCTAGCCATCCGGTCGAAGAACGACTGTGGATCCTCAGCTGCGTCGGTGCCGGTGAAAACCATAGGCTTTAGCCTCATAAGCTCTGATAAAGATACAGCGATAATCTTAGTAACTGTAGGAACAACTGTGAGCAGTCGGTACCATCATGGTCCCTGTAATAGGTGGAACAAACTCCGATCTCTGCGCTCGACTGGTCTCAACTAACGATCCCACGATCTGACGCAAATCCTGAATACTGGCTTCTAGCCTAGCAATACGATCTGGAGAAGGTGGATCAATCTGCTCCTGAAGAATAGGCGTACCGCTGTAACGCTTTAAAAATCGTTTAGGTTAATTGTATGATAATTAGTAATACAACACTCGTTTTCCATAAAACCTAGTTACAATTAATTTTCCACATAGATATAATTATACCTATTTTAATTATGTAATTGCTTATGTATGGGTGTTTAACTAGTTACTTATTTAATTGCTAGTTTACTTAATTATTTTCCTTATTTGATTATTTTTTTAAATATTATTTTAATCATGCACTTACACACTAAATTAGTGTTAATTACAAATTAGTATGGGTTAATACATGTTTTTGCACCATGAGACAACTAAACACAAAATGTAACATGTTGTTTCAAAAGAAATAAATGTTTGGCCAAAATAGTTCTAGAAATTTCAAAGAAAAGCTTAAATAGAAAATAAAATAAATAAGAAAATGACAACTTGAATACAATAATTGAAGTATGGTGTTTTAAATGAAGTATGGTGTGCATGATGTTGTGTTTTTCACTCACTCTCACCCCCTCCCTTGGTCGGCCACAGCCGCCCCCCCACTTCAACTTCATTTTTCATTGCAAAAACCCCTACTACCTCACACAAAATCCACAAAAAATCAACACTAATTTCTAGCTAAATCATCACAAAAATTCCTTTTCCAGAACTAAGCTTGGTTCTTGAAGCAAGTTGGTATTTTGGGTGGCAAAAGCTAGCAAATGAGATCTTTCCAAAATCTTTTGAGATATAAAACCAAATCCTAGTTTGTTTTGCTAATATTTTCATTAATCTAATTTTAATTAGGTGTTAATGTAGTTTAAATGCAAACTTAGAATATTAAAGAGAATGGTTTGGGTTAAGTTAAGGTTTTTATCACTTAATTAGGGTAGCTAAGTGTAGTTTAACATCTAATGGCTTTGTAGATCTAATCTAGTTGTTACTTGGTTAATATTGCTTTTAATTATCTTAATTAGGAGTTTATGCAATTTAATTGCATGTTTAGTGTGTTTAAGTGAGATTAGATTTAATTAGTGTTGCATGGCTTGATTAGGATATTTAAGTGTGATTAGTGGCTACTAGACTTACTAATCCACCTAGTTTTGCACTAAAATAGCTTAATGTTGCTTACTAGGTTTTTAAAAGAAAAGGTTTTAGTTAAGTTTTAAGTTGTGATTTAATCTACAACTTTTTTCCTAAATTAGTTGATGTGATGTCTTGTGCGATACGAACGTTCAGATTCTAGGATTGGTGTTTGCTACGCATAGCAACCCCTAGTTGTGGTTTGTGGCGATGTCGCGCGTGTTTTGTGCACCAAGTGCACGCGCGTCTAGCTAGTGCGCGTTGGTTGCTTCGTATCAATTTGTGTCCACGTCTATTTAAATGTCTAGCCTCATATATATTATTTGTGCGATTATAGGATCGGTCACAGAGACGTCAGACGTGGCAAGAAAAGGGAAAGCAGTGATCGAATCGGATCAGCCGAGGCATTCCGGTGAGTAGATGTATAAATTTACGGGGAAATCACCTGGATGGCATAAAGCGCCCAATACTTAGGATTTAGTTATTATTCTTGTTTTCACCTGCGTATGTCATTTTCATATAGCATTGCATCTCCATATACATTGATGTTATTACCTAGGACACTTGCACTATTACCAATGGTTCATGCCGCACGTGCACTATCTTATGCAAACACACACATAATTGGTAATTGCTATGTCACGATACACCTTAGAATTTGCTTAATAATCGGTATCTGTGCATTTGTATCATGTATGAAATGTATTCTTCTAGTCGTATATTTCACTGCATTAGGATGGATATGTAGTTTCCTAGTTATATACCTCATTGCATCATCATTCATATGTAGTCTTCCAAACATACATCGCATTGCATCATGTTGATTTCATGGACATTGATAGTTATCCACATATTTATATATTGTGATTTTCTTGGATATTTCCGTATTCATGAGATTTTTGGATTTAGGGAAAACAGCAAAGGAATTTCATAAACTTATAAAGATTTCAACTATAAAGTGCGTATTTCTCGTGATATGATGTGTGTGTTGGGTTACCCTTGCACCTAGTCTAGGGTTTAGTAGCATCACTCATGCCATTTTAAAATTTAGAGAGGTGCAAAGCTAACTAACCATGAATCATGCTAGAATTTCTAGGGTAACAAAGTTTGTATCACATACAAAGAAGTAAAGAGATAGGGATTACAACCTTTGTGCAGGGTTCCTAGGCACTCTAGTGAGGTCTCCCAAGCCATCAACCATGGCAATTTCAAAAAATATGGTGCCTACAAACCCTAAAGTACGGATCGATAACTAGATGTCTAGGCGAACAAGAACTAGTTAACAATTAACTACTGAGAATACGGAAATACAACCTTTGTAGATCCGGTCCTCCACCTCCACGGCTCCGCAACGGGGTCGTCTCCGCTGTCCAAATCAAATCTGGGCTCTAAGATCGGCTTCGTCGGAGAATGGGCAAGCTAGGTCGTCGATGTCCATGCCGAAGATGATCTACGTCGAGGCATCGATGAATCAAGCTCCACCTTCACCAAACCCTAAAATCTTGTGAAGGAAACACACTCTACTACTTGGCAAGAGGTAGAGGATGAAGAAATAGGAAGTGGGTAGACTTTAGAATTGGATTTCTCACTCATATGCATCAATCACCATTGATGGACTTCAAGCTTCTTCACTTGAAGCATGAAGAAGAAGAAGAAAAACATTATGATAAGTTAATAGAAAATGAAAAGAAAATGAATTCTTATCATAATATTAACTAGAGTTAAGTGTAGAGAATGAATCATGGTTAGTGGGAATGGTTAGGGTTAAGGATGAGATAAGTATGGTTGACTTGAACAAAGCTTCATGAAGCTTCAACTAAAGAACAAAAGAAGCCACCATTCTTTTCTCATTTTCATTTATTCATTTATCAAAAATAAAAAGGATAAATAAATAGATAAATGAATAACAAATAGGAAACCCTAAACTATTTCATTAACCAAGGTTTAATCTTTACACTTGAACCCTAGCATGACATGTATCATCAAACATGATACAAGCAAGTGCACAAAAGTATATCGCATATACAATGCGCACATCCGAGTGAGAAAATCCGTCTAAAGTGAACCGATACTAGTTAATGCAAAGTAATATATCAAATATATAATTATACATTAAATCATTAAATCAACACTTGATTCAATGATCCGGTCATGCGCACATAACCGACTGGTATCTAATATATCGGCTTATCGAATCAACACTTGAATCGATAACTAGGTTATATCGCATACAACCATTCGATATATTTATCGCGAGAATAGAATACAGTATCGCATACAGTATTATTCTCGGTCCCGCACATATCTCATATGCGCTCCTATTTCGTTTCGCTTGAACCAGGAAACCTCTGTGTAGGACTCTAAAGACTCGTCAATACGCCGGCAGCGGATGATGATCATATCAAACATCCACAAGCCGCAAGCGGTCTGCTAAACGTAACGGCCACCCGGGTATTGAGCGATCTGAAGATCGACGAGCAAGCCCGCTCACACTCCAGTGAATCCGACCAGTAACACTACCGTACAGTCCGGTCTGATCGTCTGATATGTCGCATATCTCGCCTAGGGGTGGTATACGTCAGACCCCAATAGCTCAATAAGTCGTGTCGATATGAGGTCTATAACTGTTCGAGAAACTACTGGTAACACTTACCAGTAAATCTCAGCAACCCTGGCCAGGGATTTCCTGTTATAGCCAATCGAACACTGCGCAACATCAACCCCCATATACCGGGAGAGACGACTCCCCTCCTATCGCTCATTGCCTCCATGTGACTCGGGACTGTACCCAAAAACCACCGTTTTGCACGCCCTCTTGGACGTGGTAAGATGGAAATCAAAGCACAGTGGGAACCACACAAGACTCTATGACGATCTCGGGTCAACAGACTACTCTGTACCAGTGTCACCAGAGAACTGCCATCTGACGTGAGGTATAATACCATCTGGGAGTTCTCGGCGAGTCCGTCCAGTATACCCAGTCTCTACTGAGCACCCGTATATCTCCTCTGATGTCAAACACCGATGGATATGGGATCATCCATCGCCCATCTGTATGGGTCGAGAAGGTACACGCTAGTCTACTCTGGTATATCGATGCCCCGTCTCGATACACCCTCGACTAGGGACTGTGAAGGATGTACTTATAGACTACCATGTCCCCACTATTATGATCCGCATCATAGTCCAGGTAGTCAAGTACAGATCCTAAGGGCTTTACCAACATGTAACAGAGAGACAAACAGTATACACGTTAAGGTAAAGATCAACCAGATAGCATACTATCATGTCGAGCGAGAAAGTCCTCCCTATATACGTCCCAGCATCCACTACAATATACATCCTATGTACAGTAATGGCCTCTAGGGCATACATATAACTAACAATCTCCCACTTGCACTAGGGCCATCTGTAGCAGTGGTTTGAAGTATCTCATACTCAACCATCCCATAAAAGTCTCTCTCTGGGAACAGGCCTTTGTGAGTGGATCCGCTGTGTTGTCCTCTGAGTCTACTCTCCTAACCTCGATCTCCCTGGAGATCAATCATCTCCATGATCAGGCGATGCTGCCTTAGAATATGTCTGGATCACTGATGGGACGGACGTTCCTTGGCATAAGCCACAACTCCATTGTCACACAATGGGAGGAACATAGTTCATCTCATGAACCATTATACACCCAGACCGCCTCTATGGTAGCATCTTCAGTAGCGATGTATTCAGCCTTTATCGTCTAGTATGTCACGGTATCTAGCTTGGAACTCTTCCAACATACCGTCCCTTTACTGAGGGTAAAGACAATGCCTGTGACTGACACTCAGTCGTCATTATCACCCTGGAACCATTCCAGTGATTCTCCCTAGGATCGGTTGATACCGTATCACTACAACTAGTGAGAATCCTAATATCCAATTAGATCTATCTCATAGATCCAAAATCCAGGATTTAGTAGGTATCACTTTAATCCTTTATGGAGAATCTTTGTGATAAGCGGAGATTGACCGAGCGTAGCATAAGAAACTCCTTTCTTATCAAGAGTATGTCATCCACGTACTCTACGAGGATCGTCACCATACTCCCTACTACCTTTTTGTATATACAAGGTTCATCTACCATTTTGATGATGTCAAACTCTTTGACTAATTCATCAAAACAGACGTTCCAACTCCGCGATGCCTGCTTTATCCTATAAAGCATCTTGCACACGTTTCCGCTGCTCCCACTGTCTACGAAGCCCTCTGGCTGTGTACTTATAGACGCTCTCTTCTAAATCATCATTTAGAAAAGCAGTCAAGACACCCAACCACCAGATATCGTAGTCATGGTATGTAGCCGTGGCAAGTAGGATCTGGATGGACTTAAGCATAGCTACTTGAAAAGGTTTCATCATTATCCGTACCTGGTCAATGATGCAAACTTTTAACAAGTCTAGCTTTGAAAGTCTCAACTTTTCCATGTACACCAAGTAATCTTCTCAAGATATACTTGCTCCTGATGGGGATTTAACCCTTCAGATCTAGCAGCTAAAGTCCATACTTTGCTGGTGTATAAGGATTCCATCTCAGATCACTAAGCATCCAGCCATTCTTACAGAGTCTTACTCCTGATGGCCTGCTCGAAGCTAGTTGGGTCATCATCTCATGATGCAATCCTCACTCCCACTGTCATAGAGAAACTGAAGTATCTCTCTGGTGGGTGAGGAACCCTACTACATCGGCGGAGAGGCTGAGGTTCGTTGGAATCTACTGAATCCTTTGGTTCTACCAAATCATCTTCTGTTGTTTGTATAGCTGGAACCTTTCCAGTTCTACATAACTAACCTTGCCTCGAGTTTGTCCGGATTTTGCTTTTAGACATAGGCCGGACAACCCCAAATCTTAACTAACTTAAGACATGGGCTCTTCCCTTTCCATATCATATATGAAATGGTAGGTAACTGATTTGATTCGAACCCTATTCAATAGGTATGCAGCTTCTTAAGTGCATAACTCCCAAAAGGAAATAGGTAACTCAATAGTACTCATCATAGAGCACACCTTATCATATAGGGTGTGATTGCTCCGCCCCGATATACCATCGTGCTATGGTGTATACGGAGGAGTAATGCTGAGAGAGAATCTCATTCTCCTTTAGAATAATCCAGGAATTCCGTGCTCAAGTATTCTCCTCCTTGATCACATCAAAGGACATAATACTTATACCCGTATTTTGGTTCTCTACTTCTAACTTATATTCTGTGAATATCTCAAAAGGTTCGGACTTGTGTTTCAACAGGAACATAGGTCTGAAACTCGAAAGATCATCAGAGAACGTAATGAAGTACAAAGAACCAGTCATGGCATGTGTAGACAGGAGACCTCACATACATCAACATGTATCATCCTAAGAGTTCACTAACTCTTTCTCTGTTTCCAATAAACAGAGCTGTGGTCATCTTATCTTTGTGACATGACTGGCAAGTTTCACAAGATGTAAATTCAAACTTATTTAAATATGCATCTATATGTAACTCTAGCTAGTCGGGTCACATTGATCTGACCTAGTCTACAATGCCTCAAGAAGGATTCGTTCATTTCTGAACTCTTCCTCTTGTGTGTGTTCCGTATACTAAGAACTGTAGTTTGATTTAGAACATCAATGCTTTTAGATAACGTGCCTGATACGATCAACTTTTGATATAGGAAATGTTCAAAACATTATCCAACAATACAAAATTATATCCTTTCTTTACTAATAAAGAGACTGATATGATTTTGTATATCAGGTTCGGTATCTAATAACATTCGTTCAGAATCAATGTATTGTAATACAGGGTGACAGTGACCGACAGACTTGGCTGCAACACTTGCCCCGTTTTCTGCCTCATGAAACTTATCACCCGTTCTCAGTTCTCTACCTTTCTGTAGCCCTATGTAACAGATTACATATCTGGGATCCTGATCTGGTATCACATACCCAGGACGTAAAGGATACTGAGAAACAGTTCTGTATAATGAACACACCCGAAGATGATGCATCATCATGCACTCTCTTCGTTTGGGCGGCACGGGAATTCTGGTATTCCCCAATTTCCTGCTCTGTCTTATAACAATTATAAGTTGGAGCGGGACCAACGTTCCCCAGCTCAGTATAACAAGCGGGTTCGGTCAATAATCCGTATTATTATCTTGATTAAGGCGTGATATGGTCGCTACCTGGAGAGAGAGAGAAGAAAACACTCAGCATGCGCTCTGTCAAGAATAGATTGGTTATTATTTTATCTAATCAGGATGGCTCCCACTGCTTTTTATCAAATCTTCCTTCAAACCCTAAAAGGAAAGACTAGCCGGGATTAATTACACACTACAAGTTCGCCAATCTTTCAGCCAGGCCAGTGTCGGTACTTTGAGGGAGGTCCCCCGTGCTTTCGCACGAACCTAATTAATGTAAACCTCGTTTTCCCAGAGGCGTAACCCCGTTGACACCTTTCTAGACACCTACTTGATCGGCTAATTGTAATGTATAAAACTCTCCCAGGAGTAACACTTACTCGCAGCGGGTATCGGGATCCAACTATCTCATAGAAGGTATGCAATCTCATTGCAAATTTCAACACTTGAAATTCCCGATAATATTTTGCCCCTAACGTGCTATGACCTTGACGAAAGCCAACAAACCATAGCCCGCTAGTCAAGTTCAACCCGTACATTTCTTGATCGAATTAAACCCACCCGCACGACCCTTGACGAAAGCCAACAAAGCCGCACGACTACCCTAATCCAATCGCATCGTATGCTAGCAGATAAGCAGCATATAGCTACCGCACACTGCACCTTGACGAAAGCCAACAAATGCAACACGAATACTATATACAACTTATCTGAAATGACGGAGGGCTACGACAGGTTTTTCTGAAAACCTATTGCGTAATGAACTTGATATCGTTGTAGGATCGAATGATTTTAAAATGGAGTGCTTTTGAGGCTTTTCTAGTTTTGCTAAAGGAGTCACTCCCGGTGAAGGGATCGTCGGTCCTTTCCTCGTCGAATGAGGTGCGGGATATATCATATATATCACTGTGCAAAGCAAAAACACTTAAAAGCAATCAAAAGACAAACCGAGTGTGTAGTATCTGCCAGTTATTGCTAAAGGAGTCACTCCCGGTGAAGGGATCTCGGTCCTTTCCTCATCAAATAAGGTGCAGGATATATCGCATATACCGCTGTGCAAAGCAAGAACTGTAGCTACCTGTTTTATTTTGAAATTCGATTCTACAACATCTTAGGTTTCTTTTATTTCATTAATCACATTAATGAAGTCCCATCATTTAAAATGTACCTAAACATCACAGATAGATATGACGTACACTTATGCCATCCGCATTCGCCTCGATGTCCCCTCGTGCATCGTTAGGTTAGGTAACTAACGACAGAGCAGGGCAGGGCTAGCGCGGGTGTAAAACATAAGTAACGTCTATATAATATATCATATATACTATATACTACATCCATCACAGAAAAATCACATGATCTCATCACAGATATCGCAGCAGAAGAATCATATGAAATATTGGATATACTAGGACGTCCGTGTTTTCAATACGAGCCAGTATAAAACACGGATTCCACGGTCGCGATGAATAGCCAAACCCACACCCCTAGACCCCTACGAGAGCGGCAAGCAACCCTACCAATTCTGGAGTTAGGAGACCCGGACTCGACTCCTCGAGTTGGTCTCCCACTGGACTCCAGAACCCGGTTACTTGTGCCCTCCTCCTTGGGTCTATCCTAGTGCGGAAAAGTAAATAATATACAACAGGTGACAACTCCCGCAACCAGGAAGCGCCCCAATAAAAGAATATTACATACAAGTTTTTACATGAATGAAAATGAAAAACACTCATCTCACATAAAAACCCCCGGCTATTCAAACACGACGATCCAATATAACATATCCAGCAACACAGAACATCACATGTCATCAACGTAAGTAAATATGTCCATCCCAATTGTCGTTGACATATAGCAACGAAACCGGCGATATCACACATTACACTTACGGTCACAGAAAAGAAAGTGTAAAACTACAACAGTTGGAATCCGCAACCTCCTCAGACATCGCATGCCTGACCAAATGAATTACTTAGACATCGCATGCCTAACAATTATAAACCCCGCATTTTAGTCTCAAAATCGAAAACTCTTTTCAATACCAAGTCGGGTAATTCAACAAGATTCCCGACATCCTGATCGAATGCTCGTCGCAAACTTCAGTAGACGGCTGCACCCCCGATACCATCGACGAAGTGCACCAAGGCGGAACACCGCTACCGCGAGCACCCGGACGGATGCTTTCGGCGACGGGGTTCTCCTACAGTCACTTGGTCGGGGCTATGGAGTGAGGCTGTCTATTAAGTTTACCCGGCGAGTATCCGCTTACGCTACGTGATTGCGACGGACTTTTGATCACATCAAAATTCCGTGGCAACCGATCAAGTGAGACTAAATTGCTACGTTTATAACATTCATTTAGTTATCATATAACTCATTGTGAATTCCAATTATTGTATCCCATTCCGGATAAACAGAAAATGTTAAACTTTTCGATTGAACAATCGAACACCCAAGTTTTCCCGAAACTGATCAACACATGAAACAAGTCTAACAACATTCCGTTCGTACCTCAGTACCAACGATCCAGCCGTAGAAGGGTCAAGCCAACGCCTCACATGTGGCACGCCGTACTGCCCCAAACCCGAAGGTTCAAAGGGCAGTTCAAGACGGTCACATAATCGAGTTAAGGTTTGTGTCTTCTAGAGGGACCATCGCGTTACTTGCACTACTTAGAACGTCGTTAAACTACGGAAAAATCCAACACTTGGAAATTTCCCGACAGGGGAAAAGTTGGGTATTTATATCCGGTCGAACTTTTTAACATATTCTAAAATTTATCCGGAAAGCCACACAGACAAAATTTGATAGCCCGATCGAAACACCGAATTCCCAAAACAACTGCAGAAATTTCAACTCTTGAAAAATTATTAAAAATTCCCAGAAACACCAGCACAGTACAATAAGAATTACTGTAGAAAACAAACTGCGCAAAACGACAAAATTGCCGCGCTTGCGCCGCACGAGCCAGGCTCGTGCCGCGGAAGCGCGGCGCACTGTTGGATTTAGGCAGCCGAATTTCACAGAATTTCTTATAATTGCCTGCTGATTTTTCTGAACATTTTTAATATTGAAAAATCCCTGTTTTTAAAAATTGTACAGAGAGCAATTTTGTTTTGGAGTTCCGGGTTCGTTCGGACTTCAATTTCCGTCTACACTTCGCCTAAGGCTCTAGCTAGGCTCTGATACCACTGCAGGGTTCCTAGGCACTCTAGTGAGGTCTCCCAAGCCATCAACCATGGCAATTTCAAAAAATATGGTGCCTACAAACCCTAAAGTACGGATCGATAACTAGATGTCTAGGCGAACAAGAACTAGTTAACAATTAACTACTGAGAATACGGAAATACAACCTTTGTAGATCCGGTCCTCCACCTCCACGGCTCCGCAACGGGGTCGTCTCCGCTGTCCAAATCAAATCTGGGCTCTAAGATCGGCTTCGTCGGAGAATGGGCAAGCTAGGTCGTCGATGTCCATGCCGAAGATGATCTACGTCGAGGCATCGATGAATCAAGCTCCACCTTCACCAAACCCTAAAATCTTGTGAAGGAAACACACTCTACTACTTGGCAAGAGGTAGAGGATGAAGAAATAGGAAGTGGGTAGACTTTAGAATTGGATTTCTCACTCATATGCATCAATCACCATTGATGGACTTCAAGCTTCTTCACTTGAAGCATGAAGAAGAAGAAGAAAAACATTATGATAAGTTAATAGAAAATGAAAAGAAAATGAATTCTTATCATAATATTAACTAGAGTTAAGTGTAGAGAATGAATCATGGTTAGTGGGAATGGTTAGGGTTAAGGATGAGATAAGTATGGTTGACTTGAACAAAGCTTCATGAAGCTTCAACTAAAGAACAAAAGAAGCCACCATTCTTTTCTCATTTTCATTTATTCATTTATCAAAAATAAAAAGGATAAATAAATAGATAAATGAATAACAAATAGGAAACCCTAAACTATTTCATTAACCAAGGTTTAATCTTTACACTTGAACCCTAGCATGACATGTATCATCAAACATGATACAAGCAAGTGCACAAAAGTATATCGCATATACAATGCGCACATCCGAGTGAGAAAATCCGTCTAAAGTGAACCGATACTAGTTAATGCAAAGTAATATATCAAATATATAATTATACATTAAATCATTAAATCAACACTTGATTCAATGATCCGGTCATGCGCACATAACCGACTGGTATCTAATATATCGGCTTATCGAATCAACACTTGAATCGATAACTAGGTTATATCGCATACAACCATTCGATATATTTATCGCGAGAATAGAATACAGTATCGCATACAGTATTATTCTCGGTCCCGCACATATCTCATATGCGCTCCTATTTCGTTTCGCTTGAACCAGGAAACCTCTGTGTAGGACTCTAAAGACTCGTCAATACGCCGGCAGCGGATGATGATCATATCAAACATCCACAAGCCGCAAGCGGTCTGCTAAACGTAACGGCCACCCGGGTATTGAGCGATCTGAAGATCGACGAGCAAGCCCGCTCACACTCCAGTGAATCCGACCAGTAACACTACCGTACAGTCCGGTCTGATCGTCTGATATGTCGCATATCTCGCCTAGGGGTGGTATACGTCAGACCCCAATAGCTCAATAAGTCGTGTCGATATGAGGTCTATAACTGTTCGAGAAACTACTGGTAACACTTACCAGTAAATCTCAGCAACCCTGGCCAGGGATTTCCTGTTATAGCCAATCGAACACTGCGCAACATCAACCCCCATATACCGGGAGAGACGACTCCCCTCCTATCGCTCATTGCCTCCATGTGACTCGGGACTGTACCCAAAAACCACCGTTTTGCACGCCCTCTTGGACGTGGTAAGATGGAAATCAAAGCACAGTGGGAACCACACAAGACTCTATGACGATCTCGGGTCAACAGACTACTCTGTACCAGTGTCACCAGAGAACTGCCATCTGACGTGAGGTATAATACCATCTGGGAGTTCTCGGCGAGTCCGTCCAGTGTACCCAGTCTCTACTGAGCACCCGTATATCTCCTCTGATGTCAAACACCGATGGATATGGGATCATCCATCGCCCA